>JACXGJ010000084.1:0-189457 GCA_016801105.1 Esox niger | reverse complement strand
GGTTGTGTATATATTGTGGGGTGGGGTTGTAGATTTGTCCAGTTGAGGGTTGTGTATATATTGTGGGGTGGGGTTGTAGATTTGTCCAGTTGAGGGTTGTGTGTATATATTGTGGGGTGGGGTTGTAGATTTGTCCAGTTGAGGGTTGTGTGTATATATTGTGGGGTGGGGTTGTAGACCTGTGTGGTGAGAGGTTTTGGTCCTGATAGACCTCAACCTTCTGCCAGAAGGGACAGTTCTGATTAGTCCATTTTCAGGGTGAGAGGGATCAGTCCCAATGGTTGCCGCTCGCCTTCATGTCCTGGAGGTGTGTTGGTCTAGTAGAGACTGCAGATTGCAGCCAATTACCCTCTCTGCAGATGCGGTGATTTTGAGAGCGCTTTTTGGTAGAAATATGATGTTTGGATGAGCTTGGCAAAGTCTCTGGTTTTAAAAGGAACATTTCTTAACAGTTAGTTTCATATTCTTTTTAAATATTATTAAACACTGTAATAGGCCTCTGTACTTCAAAGTGTACAAAATACAAATTATCTTCCAAATTTACTATACTATTAAATAGACACACTGTGCAAATATGTAGGCACATCCTTAAACAAATGTCCATTCTTCCTAAAAATCAAATGCAGTTTTTGATTTCTTCATGGCAATACTTGACAGGGAAAAGCAAAGAAATCAACTTGTATATCGATTTTGAAATGTCCGGAAGGACATCTTTAATTGATCCCTCACCTCATGCTGTAACTAAGCCGCAGAAGACACAAGCAAGAGGTCTGCAAAAATGTCTATCAATTAATAAATTAGTTACTTTTATTTATTTGGGTTTTCCAGTGCAAATAACTGTATTGCATGATGTATAATTGTTGTGAAGGCTCTGACTTACCTTCTTTATCCCTCTGTATCTGTGTAGGACACTAGGGCTTCCAAGAGCTGAAACCATATACATACATAACCCCAGCCAGGAACTCTCCGTGACACTGCTGTCACTGTTTACATCCAGCAGACATTTTCACATGCCTTCATTCCACAGAAGGGTGAGTGTGTGTCTGTGCTATACCCTAACGTGAACACTCCCTCCTGGAAAATAAATCAAGACCGGGCGACATTTTTGTGTCATGCAGTGACAGCACTGAATACCGCATGATTACCTGTCAGCAGTTCCTCGTTGATTTGAACCCAGCAATCATTTACACAAGGCATCTCTCACATCTCCCGGACCTTACTAATGAGAATGATGTCATGGGTTGGGCATAGAGACCAAGTAACCGCTTTGTCATTGTCTGAGGAAAAACATACTCAAATCGTTGCCTAATTTGATTTTATATTTAGGGTGGTTATCGCTTGCAATTTCAATGCGCTCTGACAGTAAAAATAGCTTATGTTTCTCTATTTTGCTGTTGTTAAAGTGTGGCCACATTTCTTTCCCTGAACGCTTTCTGTTTTCAGACTTCATCGGGCAGTGACATTATGCTACTGTATTATATTCTATGACCCTTGACACTAACTAACTCCTGGGATTCCACTTGCTAAACATCATTTAATTGTAACTATTGTGATAGTGTGGACTTCTAGATCCCTGACCCCTTGTCCTCTGCTTTCTAGGTGATCCCACCCCGGGGGAAGGCCTCGTTTAAACTGGTCTTTCTCCCCACAGAGGAGGGCAACATTGAAAACTCTTTATTTATAAACACATCAGCCCATGGGGTGCTCTCCTACCAGGTCAGTAGTCATACCAGCATAATGATTGGAACTCCAAAATGGCGCCCTGCTCCTGGCACACTATTTTTCACCGGGGCCTATTAAAAGTAGCGCACTTAATATGAAGCAATTCAGGACCCATGTTTCCCAGACCAACAACCAGGGGCACTGTACACTCAGGGCTAAAAACAGAATGTCATGTGCTCAGTAGAGAGCATGTTAAAGTTAGTTTTGTAAGCACATGAATAGTCATGTTTATGTAAAACCCGTGACATTTTTAATGGCTCGTCAAAGTGTATGTCAACAGAGATTGGTAACGGACGGTTTTCTTTTTTCACTTGTAGAATCCAGTGGTTTTGTACGCTGCAGTCATAATTTCTAAGCTTCCACGATTCCCCTGCAACTGGGTGGAGTGGGAATGTGTGGGTTCAAGTTGGTTTAACAAATGTAGGGCTTGAAACATGATGAACTATGTAAAGAACACAATACTTTTCCCCCTAGACATTTACACTGGGCATTAAATGTGTGGTTATGACCCCTAGGCCACCATAATGTAAATGAATTTAGCACATAGGAGGAAAACGTTTTGTTCACCAACATGACGTTTCTTATTTTTCTATTAATTTCCATAATAACAAGTGAGTGTTCTTGTCTGCATTATCTTATTCGGTATAAATGGCTTTTACTTTGGTCATGCTGTCAAATAGGAAGTAAGTCTTGATGGTGAAAGTGAAGGAAGTGCAGCTTTTTTGCGAGACACAAGAGTAGTCCCATCCAGCGCCTGTGCTTGTGCCCTTGTTTGCTGTCTGCTGTTCCACCATGGTTGCTCTAGGATCACAGCTTCAGACGTTGAGCGGCACGCTTCAACATACTTCAGTTGTTTCGGAAATGTACCTGCTATTCTAAGACTGTCTTCCCCGCAGGTGTTTGGTGAGGGTGTACAACGCGGCTCTTCAAAGGGAGTCTATCGGAAGGACAGCGTCCTCATATTCCCTCACATACAGAGCATCAAGCTGAGCCAAACCCAGGTTGGTCTGTTCCCCATGCATGGCAACGGAACGGACATGTTTACCACAAAATATTCCGTATCTATACACATTCACACACACACACACACACACACACACACACAAATATATATATATATACTCTCACATGTGACTCATGAGTTTTAGCATGGCCGTTTAGCTTGCTGTTGTCTGACATCTGATAGCCAGCAGTAGTGGACTTCCCTTTGTCAGGCTCGATACAGAGTTAACCCAAAATGCAAAAACACACACCAGAGGCAAAGACACAAACTTATACTATACTATATATATATATATATATATATATATATATATATATATATATATATATATATACACCTATCAACCATAACATTATGACCACCTCCCTAATACTGTGTAGGTCCCCTGTTTGCTGCCAAAACAGCCCTGACCCGTCGAGGCATGGACTGCGATCACAATCATTTAGACCGTGTTTCCGAGAATGCAGTTGCCCTCTGAAGTGCCTGATCTAATTTCACCCCCAAAGTGGTGTAAATGGACTAGAAGGTGTGCTGTGGTATCTGGCACCAAGACGCTAGCAGCAGATCCTTTTGTCCTGTAAGTTGCGAGGTGGGGCCTCCATGAATCGGACCTGTTTGTCCAGCACATCCCACAGATGCTCAATTGGACTGAGATCTGGGGAATTTGGACGACAAGTCAACACCTTGAACTCGTTGTTGTGTTCCTCAAACCATTCCTGAAGCATTTTTGCTGTGTGGCAGGGCATATAATTCTGCTGAGAGGCCAATGCCATCAGGGAATACCGTTTCCATAAAAGGGTGCACATGGTCTGTACCAATGCTTAGGTAGGTGATACGTGTCCAAGTTACATCCACATGAATAGCAGGACCCAAGGGTTCCCAGAAGAACATTGTCCAAAGCATCACACTGCCTCTGCCAGCTTGCCTTCTTCCCATAGTGCATCCTGGTGCCATGTGTTCTCCAGATAAGCGACGCAAATGCACCTGGTCATCCATGTGATGTAAAAGGAAACGTTATTCATCAGACCAGGCCACCTTCTTCCATTGCTCCGTGGTCCAGTTCGGATGTACACGTGCCAATTGTAGGCACTTTGGGCAGTGGACAGGGGTCAGCATGGGCACCCTGACTGGTCTGCGGCCATGCAGCCCTACACATCAAACTGTGATGCACTGTGTGTTCTGACGCTTTTCTATCAGTACCAGCACTACATTTTCAGCACTTAGAGCTACAGTAGCTCATCTGCGGGATCGGAACCACATGGGCCAGCCTTTGCTCCCCACGTGCATCAATGAGTCTTGGACACACATGAACCTGTCACCTGTTCACCGCATTTCCTTCCTTTGACCAATTTCAATAGGTACTGGCCACTGCAGACCAGGAATAACCCACAAAGGCTGCAGTTTTGGAGAGGCTGTCACCTATTCATCTAGCCATCACAATTTGGCCCTTGTCAAAGTTGCATGTACTGATATGCACACATCATTATATTCATTATATACCGGGTTGTGTGTATCTACATACAATGTACAGTGAGGCAAAAAAATATTTGATCCCCTGCAGATGTTGTGTGTTTGTCCACTGACAAATAAATTATCAGTCTATAATTTTAATGGTATGTTTATTTGAACAGTGCGCAACAGAATAACAAAAAGAAAAAACAGATGTAAAATGTTTTATTAATTTATTTGCATTTTAATGAGGGAAATAATTATTCAACCCCTCTGCAAAACATGAGGTAGTACTTGGTGGCAAAACCCTTGTTGGCAATCACAGAGGTTGGATATTTCTTGTAGTTGGCCGCCAGGTTTGCACACGATTTTGTCGTACTCTTTGCAGATCTTCTCCCAGTCATTATGGTTTCGAGGCTGACGTTTGGCAACTCAAACCTTCAGCTCCTTCCACAGATTTTCTATGGGTTTAAGGTCTGGAGACTGGCTAGGTCACTCCAGGACATTAAAGTGTTTCTTTTTCAGCCATTCCTTTGTTGTCTTGGCCGTGTGTTTTGGGTCATTGTCATGCTGGAATACCCATCCAATTTTGCATTTTCAATGCCCTGGCTGAGGGAAATAGGTTCTCACCCAAGATTTGATGGTATATGTCCCCATCCCTCCTCCTTCTGATGCGGTGAAGTTGTCCTGTCCCCTTAGGAGAAAAACATTCCCAAACCATAATGTTTCCACCTCCATGTTTGATGGTGGGGATGGTGTGCTTGGGGTCATAGGCAGCATTCCTCCTCCTCCAAACAGGAGTTGAGTGGATGCCAAAGAGCTTGAATTTGGTCTCTATTGAGAAGATCCTCCCATATAGTTCTGGGTTGATTCCTCACCGTTCTCATGATCATTGCAACTCCACAAGGTGAGATCTTGCATGGAGCCTCAGACTGAGGGAGATTGGCAGTTCTTTTGTGTTTCTTCAATTTGCGAATATCGCACCAACTGTTGTCACCTTCCCATCAAGCCACTTGGCATTGGTCTTGTAGCCCATTCCAGCCTTGTGTAGGTCTACAATCTTGTCCCTGACATCTTTGGACATCTTTTTGGTATTGGCCATGGTGGAGAGTTTGGAATCTGATTGATTGCTTCTGTGGACAGGTTTCTTTTAACTAAAATTCTTGCAGGTGGCCCATTTGTCTTGGCAAAATTCATCCAGGTCATGCGAAGTCTGGTTGTCTTGCATGAACTGCACATTTGAGTTCTCCTCAGAGTGGCTAGATGATTTTAAAGTCAGGAGACAGTGATGCCCTCTCCAGAACCTTCACCTTTTTCTGCTGTAACCAGTGCAAGGTCAACTTGGCTTTGTCCAAGAGCGTCCTATGTGCCGCTTTTGTGCTGAAGAATGCAAATTGTCTGCCAGTATTTACTGATAACATTCTGGATTCATCTTGCCATCATTTTTCACAAGATTCCCTGTGCTTTTAGAGCTCATACACCCCCAAAACATCAGTGAGCCACCACCACGCATCACAGTGGGGATGTTATTCTGTTCACTATAGGCCTTGTTAATACCTCTCCAAACATAGCACTCATGTTTGGGACCATAAAGCTCTATTTTGTTCTCATCACTCCAAATGACCCTTGTGCCAAAGCTGTGAGGTGTGTCAAGGTGTTGTCGACATATTGTAACGGGGCTTTTTTGTGGCATTGGTGCAAATTTAGCTTTAATTGCCATTTTCACCTGTGTGTGTCACCTTCTGTGTCTGTAACAAGGCCAAACATTAAAGGATATGTAAAGTTTTGATCTGGGACATTTGGGTGATTTCTCTCAAATTTGGGTGATTTCTCTAAACACCTATGTGATAATAAAAGTTTTTTGCATGATCAGGCATATTTTCAAAATCAATGCAAAAATGTTACTTTCTGCCAGGGTATGCAAACTTATGAGGGCTACTGTGTGTGTATCCTTATGTATGTATGTGTATATAGAGATACACCGACACACTTACATCAGAAGCAAAGGCGCTAATCCACAAGAGACATGTGAAGTATACATGCACGCAAACCATCTAAACATTTTTATGCCCACTGAGACTTGCCCACCCATGCATGCTCACACATTGGTTTGCTATTGCGTGCACAAACACACCCGCCCACTCGCACCCACTTTCAAAAACAAACAAAAGAAAGAGCGAAAGCAAGCCGTAGGCTTCTTCAGAGGAGCGGTACCATCTGCAACAGGAAACTGGTGGCAGTATCCAGCCGGGCTGCGATCACATAATCGCTTAGACCGCGTTTCCGAGAAGGCAGTTGCCCTCTGAAGTGGCTGACCTTATTTCACCACCAAAGTGGTGTAAATGTTCTTTTTGATGGTCCCTCCATCATTGCTTTTAGTCAAATTACTTATTACTGGTTGTTGCTTTTTCCTGAACGGTTCAATTCATTTGTTTGAAATAGTTTCATTGTGCATTTTATTTATAAAGTTGAATTTATTTTCTGTTTTATTTCACATATGAAATATGTTTTCATATGCTTCTCACATTCTGTTAATGTTCTGTTGTTTTTTTGTAAGATCTTTAACTGTTTTAATTTTTCCATTGTATTTTAACTATATTCCCCAAGTTCTTCAAGACTTCATATGAGCTGTCTTAAATGGATTGTGCCCCACTTCCTATGCATCCCCTGTGATGAGTGCACTCTTTTTGAAATAGGGTGCCATTTGGGATAAAGGTGCAGTTCTGACACTGATCCCAATAGTACATTTATGAGGGGCTTTGTAGTCACCAGACCGGCTGTGGGATTGCAGTTGTTCAGGGGCCCTGTTTGTGGTTTATATCACTTTAACGCCGACTGCTGAGCTGCTGAACACATAAACAGGTTTAAATATAGAGCAAGCTTTAGCAGCCATGTTCCCTCCCCCTCTCTTCTTCTCTTCCTGGCCGATTCATTGGATCAGGTCCTTGTTGGTTGATCTCACCAGCTCTTGCTATTAAGTAAGGCATTCTGCTCTAACCCACCACCTTGTAGAAATATTGTTTTACTTAAGCCCCAATGTCTCAACTAGGGATCAGTCGCTGGTTATTTATGAAGCCCTTTTTACATCATTGGGTGTCATAGGAATTTAATATAACTCTAGGCCACCAAAGGCTATTGCGTTCAATCACTGAGAGGGCAATAGTGTTGTTCATACATGTTGCCAGTGTTTTTCTTAACCTTTATACAGTTGCTTTAAATTTTATTTGGCTGTTAACTGTTTTCAGTGTATTTCCAGATTTAAAAAAAGTATTTGCTAAAAGGCCCTTCTGAAGCTATTCATTTCATAAAAGAACAACCTATCTGTGATGATGTCTGCCAGTTGCAGACATCCTGTTTGCTGGCTGCCTTTGACTCCATGTTTTTTGTGTTTTACCATCACAGGAAGATGCCTGCAACATCACCACACTGGGGCTACTGCTAGAGGGCAGTCTACCCAAGAGCATGTATAGTCAGCCACAGGTACTGGGCATCTCAAATCATTTTTTCAACTGATATTATATGCTTCATTGAGCACGCGCTGCTCATCTAGAAAATACACGTTCGCCAATGTCTCATAAAACACACAAATCCCCACCAAAATCTATTAATATGTAGTCTACCTTCCATGTGCACATTTTGAAAAGTTTTGACCAGCTGTAGTAGCCCTGGAGAAACTCCTGCTACAACTAAGTTAGCTGGAAACATTTACGGTTGTGCCGAATGCTTGCTTGTGATGAAATAGCTGGAAAGGTTTTGTGCGCAGGAAATGTATGGAGTGAGGTGCGTTTTTTTGGAAATCTGACTGCAGTCTGCTTCCTCATAGAGCCCCAAAGACAGACTACTTGCTAGGCATGTACTTGCCTTCTCACGAGACCGTTTAATTGGCCGGGAGCTTCCCTAAACGCAGATGGCACAAGGCCCATCCTCCATCATATCACCCGCCTCATCATAAATGCAACTACTGAAAGCACTGTCTATTCTTCTGTCTGGCTGAAATGTCTTTTAGTCATCAGACCTGGATTCCAAATCTTTTCAAATAGGTTTCGCTTGATAGAGTTTGCATGCCTTAATCGGAAATCAATAGAATAGATTTAAGTGAAGACTGCCCACCTTACACTCCAGGTTGGACGAAAGCAACTTCTTCGATCCGCATTTAGAGAACGTTTCTATCCAGTTCCAACGGATACCAGAACAGGAAGAGCCTATTCCAAGATGTGTTCCAGATGGCCATGGATTTTAGCGTCGCTATGTTGCACTCCCCAATTCCATTTGAAATTCAAGACAATTCAAAAAGCTACATCTACTCCGATTCAAATGAAATGTTTTCCACATTGAAGGAAGCTTAGGGTTAGACAGGACGTCCAGCATTGGTTTCACCACAGGCAGTTCAGCCTGGCTGCCTGTAGAGCACGTGTGTTGCAGCAGCATTGGTTTCAGTACCTTTGGTGTTGGAGCAGGAAATGTCAACTTCTTTTGCTGTCTTTCAAAAAACCATACTAATGTTAAAATTGCAATGTATTATTTTATTGATATGGCAATGGAATGTCAGTGTACCCCTTAATATGGCTGGAATTGAGCTGACCCAGGTCTTCTGGAAGGAGTGCCCAGTAGTCAGAGTGTATACCTTGTGGGTGTGAGGTTGGGTGGGTGTGTGGGTCACCAGCTGCCTGGACCCTCACCCCATTGTCGGATATTTCTGTGAACATTGTATATTCACTGTTCTACACACACCGTTTTTCCCCACTTTATTTTCCATTTGTTTTTTTTGTTCCTGCTTCTTCGGTCTTTGTACAGTCCAACTTCACATGCTTTTTCTCAATGGCTCTCTACACTCCTGTCTGTCTGCTCTTCCCCTTGGGCTTCTTCTCTACTTCCTCCTCTGTCCCATTGTAAGGACGCAAGGTAGCTTTGTAGTGAAATAGTGCCCTTGGGCAAGTCAGTTAGCCATAAATTGCACTTGGACTGGCTGTGAGCCTACTCTCCGCTAGTGTCACTGGGAGAGTTGGGAAAGCAATGTGCATTTCCAGTGAGAACGCCTCTTAAATGTGACAAAAATAAAAGCACTCAACACCAACCGTATTGCTCCCTGCCTCTTTCCTCGGTGCTTAAATGCTACGCCTCTCCTTGTCTCCCCAGGGGTCTTGCCTCCAGAGCGCCAATGAGAAGGCGCCAGCTGAGGAGACACAGCGTCTCAGTCTGCAGATAAGGCTGTCGGAGCGGGCCGAATACCCGGCCGACCTCGACAAGCTCAAGCCCTATGTCACGGAGCACATCCTGGTCCTGGTGGTCGCCCCGGCGGCAGGCCGTGGCACCACAACAGGTGGGCGTTGGGATAAGTGGGACAATTTTTTTCTCCCAGGAGTAAGTGGGCAAGTCATCCCAACCAGCGAGTAAGACAAATGTTTGTTTTGCGTTGTCCTTGTGACTGTCAATTTTTTCCATGGGAAGCATTGGCTTTCGGCATCCTGCCTAACTTTGGGAAACCACTGGTGGAGGCCCCAAACTCGAATTGAACACAGTGGTGGAACCGACACTCCCGATAATTAGGACTACTTCTCCTTTACTCAATTTCTAGTGATCCAGTTGATTATATGACCCCGTCTCAACTGGTGGCTTGTAGATGCCCAAGCCACCAGAGGGAGTGGCCAAAGCATTATGTGACCAGGAAATCCCTGCTGACGATGCCTTCCCACTTCCCAGGCGATGCTGCCCAGTTTGAAATGCCCATGCCACCCGTTAATTAGCTGCACAGTCAAGAGTCAAACCTAGACTGTACTGTGAACTTGGCACCGCTAAGAAGTACCTTAATCCACTGTGCCATCTGGGAGGCCTCAGTAGCTTGCCACTTTTGACAAAGAGCTACACTGCTCTTGTCTACAACTGAGTACAAGACACAGACAATTGAATGGTAATGCATATAGTTGTTAACTCTTGTCACCTACATCTGAGCTGATCCATTTTGGTCCCCTAGGGCTGAACAAAAAAAAAAAGAAAATAATGCCCCAGATCTGAATCATAATCCGATGAATAGGTTTAATCTGGTTCCAGGAAACCATCCCTTTAGTCCAAGTGTCCATAAATGGACTATGCACTAATTTGACCTGTTTCCAGCCTGTTCATGTCAGTTTACAATGTGTGGAAAAAGGAAGCATGCACTGTTGGACATTAAAATGTTTTTTGATAAACAAAAAACATAAAACATACTCTAAATAAGTGAATACAGTAACCTAAATAAAATGTAGTATGTTGGCTTACGCGTACAATGGCAGCAAAACATGCACATTTTATCCACTGTCTCACTTAGCAGAGAAACCCGAGGTTGGGAAAAATATCCGGAGCCAAGAAAACCAGCCAACTCAGTGATTTCACACACTAAAACTGCTGCAACGGTGCTGTAGTGCAAAGCACCCGGCTTTATAATCATAGCGTGTTGTAAACGTAATAGTCTGCTTTTACTTTCACACCACGGTTCAAATCAAACCAAAGCGTTGCCTACATGTTTTCTATTTTTAAAACTGGAACGATCACGCAATACACTAGTGAGCAACATGACCAGTCTTGTTTTAAGATAGATTTCAGTTATTTTTGAGCAGCTACCATTTCAGTACACTTTAGTCTGATGTACTATGTGTGATTAGCATGACTGGCGTAGATGGAGAATGACACTTCGTTCTTGGCATGGGTGTTTTAACATGCTCTGCATTACAATTTAACATGGGTATGATTTATTGGAAAGATGCCCTACTCTTTGGAGGCAGCTCTGAGAACTGCTTTGTTATCAACTCTTCTGCCTGAAATGTGGACAAGCTTTTTTGTGTGTATAGTGACGCCTACTGGTAACGGAGTTTTTTTTTCATGCAACAGGGCAGTAATGCAATATTTATGAACCTGCTTACGCTCAAGAGTATTAGACTGTGGATTAGGCTAAATGTCAATGTTTATTACATACAAAAGCAATCCACAGGACAGTAGCAACCATTAAGGAACAGTTTGGAGATGGTGAAAGGGCAGTAGTTCACCCAACACAAGACTGTATTACACAATTGATTTTATCAGCATTTTACTGTAAATTCACTTTCTACAGCATTTGTTGACAATTACTGAATGACACTCAATAACATGCACTTGGTGCTCAAGTTTAGTTTGTTTCTTGGTCAACGCTGAAAAGCCCCTTCAGTCCAAAGTAGACCTGAATCATTTTCCCAATCTGCCCGATGTGAGTACTGGTTGGAATATGAGTACCATTCTATGATGAGTACAAGTATCTGACTAGTATCTTAATCAATGTTTCTGCCATGTCATAACTTGCATTTTTCTATCCCACAGGGGAACCTAAAATAGGAATTTATATGTTGAACTCAGGAGGAAAGAAACTTCACGTGAAGGTAGGTTTGTTCACAAGAAAATACACAATGCTATCTTTAGTTTTCCTTAATATAATTAGTTTTTCTTGTCCACAAACTGCAAATCGACTCTTATGAGGGCAAATACACCATAAATATGTCAGCCTTGTGAGAGAGTTTTAGTTATTGTCTAAGTCTTGCTCGGAATAACAATCAAAACTTCTGGTGCATGTGAAACTTATTGCATGGTGCTGAATGATAGTTTTCATTGTTGTTTTTCATAGGAATTGCAGCTGTTGTCCAAGGTAGACAGCCCTCTGGAGTTCAACCCTGTCCCGCTAAGAGCATTGTCTACAAATTTTACACAAGTGGCTACACTAGCCTGCAGAGGTACAGTATGTTTGAATAGCATGGTTGAGAAACATACAGATGGGTGACAAATTAACACAATATGTTTTTAATAAGGGATTAATGTACTTCAACCTTACTATAATATCCCTTTGTGTAGTTCTCGATGGGATGGTATTGCTGACATTTATTGGATTGGTATTTTCATTCACCTGGGGAAGAGTTGCTGATGTCTTTCCCATAGCTCTGAATGCCGATGTAACTTCAGTCACTGTTTGTATTGAAACACTAGCCAGTTGAGCAGTCTTTGTGAATGAAGCATCTGTAATCCATGTAATCCCTTTTTTAAAAACACAGTGATCCTTTCAACTTGCCATCTTGATCCAAAATCAAGGGTGAACATGTTTATGAATGCATCAGAGCATCATAGGATGTTAATTGCTAAGTTGTTTAGTGCAGTACACCTTCATGGCAGCATCTTCCACTCATTCAGGTTATTTTTTTCATTTGTCACCCATCTGGATATGACATATGCAATTTAAAAAATAAGTCTACTGCAATTTCGCCTGTGTGAAAGACAGTGTTGTTACCATTCAGATTTAATTACTAATATTACTGAATGCGGATTCTTGTATTTTTCTGTGTTGTGAAGGATCTCTCCCCGGTCAGGGTAGAAGATGCTCCAGTCATATAAGCCTAGAGGTCCTAGGAAACCAAACGATGAACATCTTCCCTGGCTTCCACAATACACATGGGTAAGACATAAAAGTTGTGCTTCGAAGAAGTGCTGTCAAACTAAAAAAAAAATATTTTTATTGCATTGATGTTTGTAGTTAATTGTGATGAATAGCAGTTTTTGAATGTGTTAAAATTTGGTCCTAAATAAAAAAAATCGGTTTAAAATGCAGTGCGCTATGTTAAAAACATACATTATGTTTTATTGTAAACTATGTACATTACTTGATTTTTAGATAAGTACAGGAGCTGTCTTTCTAAATTGGTCCATTTGAACAGTGTTATGTCATGGCCCTTAAATGTCCCCCTCAAATGATCACGCTGACTGGCAGAATCTATTGATATCTATTGAGGTCAGGGCCTGCAAACAAGTAACTTTTTGTGTATGTCTTTGGCCACAACCTACTAAGTGTGTCTTTATATAATTATTTCCTAACACCATAAGATAGATTACTTAAAAAGCATAAGGTAGCCAGAGATGTTTATTCACAAACATTTATTAGCATCTGGTATGCAATTTATTAATGCTTAGCATGGTAGTTGTTCTTCTTTTAGTGGAAATGTGACTGGTGAGGAAATTAAAGTCTCTTTTAGGCTTGTAACAACAACCTTGCTTTTAGCATGGTAAGTTATTTTAACTGGTGGGTTTCGTGCACACAGCTTCTAGCGATCAGTTTGAGAAAAGGGTCAGGAGAGGCAAAATCGAATGCCAAATGAAGCTACCCATACACTGTTGCTAATCAACAAGTAACCGCTCCCGCTCAAGTCAAGCACCAATTATGGTTCAAAAAATTATAAAGTTTGAAAACGATTAGTGCATTAGTGTGCACACCAATGAACTATGTGGAAGCACCTTTATTGTTCTATTCCCACGTTGTCTATCAGTCCTCTAGGTCAGTCCACAAGATTAAGGGTGACCTACAGCCTCTGACAGGTCCATTACAAGACAAGGATCTATTCTTTTGCAAGCCATGATTGTTGATTTGGCTTTTGATCTGTGTCATGTTGATATGTGCAATTCTTATTTTGCTTCAGCTTTCCAACGGAGAACAGCAGTCGATATTGATTGTTTTAAAATGATTATTTCATACAAATTTTTCGTCTGAATAGGCTTCCAATATTCTCCAGTCATTTTTTGTATGTATTTTTTTTTTAAGTTCTGTTGTATTCTTTTTCTCTATTGCAATTTTGTTGATTAAGTCTAATAACTATTGCTACATTTATATCTAGGAATCATGTGTAGTTAGCAGACAGACTGTATTTGTTTTCCTATTGATTATTTTTTTATTGCTTGTTCTTATTTTTGTGAAAGTCTTATGTTATTAAACTTTACGGAACGTTATCTGTGGTATGATTATATTAGCATTTGTTAGAAGCAATAGTTTTATTTCTTTTTTGCCATTATACAGAAATATCAAAACATCAGTCAATTTTGCTTTGTGAATCTCGGCTGTTGGTACCAGAAAATTATTTTCTTATCAGGGATAGCCTACAGGAACAGTTGATAGTATTCATGGCTAATCAGGATCACTTAATTTACTGTCAAGTGACAGCAAATTACCTTTGTACATGATCAGTTGTTTTGTGATTTGGTTTCCCACTTAGTTGTTGGGTACAAGATTTTACTAAAGGTAAAAAATGCTCTGGCATTGTCTTGATTTCGACCATTACATGAACAAAAGCGCCATTTTCAACGCGAAAGCTTTGGCTACTTTGAAGTATGTGCAATAGTGTCTTGATCTGTTTAACCCTTTCTTATTACTAAATTATTCAATATGTGATTTTTAATGGTTTTTACAATGTCTACTATTCTGCATTGCAGAAAATAGTAAAAAGAAATATCCTTGAATAAGGATTGTCTTAACTTGTGACTGGTACTGTAAAACAAAACATTTTGCTGAATAATGTGACAAGGGCTTTGCATTTTGTTTATAGCCTTTTTAAGTCTCCTGTCGAACACTTTAAAATGTCAGTGTTTCCTCTTTCCTGTCTCTTTAGCGAATTAGAACTCTCCAGTTTCATCCAGGTGAGGCAGAGAGGACGGGACCTCGTGGACATCTGGCTAACAAACATCTTCCAATTCCCCCTCACTGTTCACAATGCCACTCTCTCGCCAGAGTCTCAGGGATTACTTCAAGTAAGGCTGGTTGTATTGATTTGTGTGTGTACAACATACCGACATATTACTATATATACACTGCTCAAAAACATTAAGGGAACACGGAATCATCACAGTATAACGCCAAGTCAGTTAAACTTAAGGGATATCAATCACCTGTTTTGGTGCAAATGAAAGTGACAACAGGTGCACTGGAAAGGCAACAGCAAGACAACCCCCAAATATGGAAATAGTTTTGCTGGTGGTGGCTTCTGTCAATTGCCCTCATCCTTCCACGCTGATTGTTTAGTTTTGCATTTTTCTAGTGTCCTTGTCACTACTGATAACATGAGGTGGCAGCCCATTCAGTTTGCCCGAGTAGTTTAGCTTCTCCAGGATGGTAAATCTGTACGTGTCGTCACAAGAAGGTTTTCTCCCAGTACATTCTCAAGATCATGGATGAGATACCAGGAGACCGCCCGTTACATGAGGAGAGCTGACAGGGCCGTCAAGGCCATCAGCCCAGCAGCAGTATCTGCTCCTTTGTGCAAGGAGGAACAGGAGGAGCACTGCCAGAGCCCTATAAAATGAACTCCAGCGAGCTACTGGTGTGCATGTCTCTGACCAAACTGTCAGAAACAGACTCTCATGAGGGTGGCATGAGGGCACAATGACCTCTAGTGGCCGGAGTGAGTAGGCAGTATTAACTGGCCCTCAAGTTCCCGTGACCTGAATCCAATTGAGAACCTCTGAGACGTTATGTATCAAGTTGGAACGGCCTGTTATTTAAATTTTTTACTTCTATTTTTTTCAGCGTTTGAATCCAGCCATCAATAGGTGACTTTGGTTTCCATTGATCATTGTTACGTTATTTTGTTGTCAATGAATTTCACAGTGTACAGTAAAGATTTGGATCTTTCAACAATTTTTGGGCGCATTGCATACATACACACATACAGTGAGGGGAAAAAGTATTTGATCCCTTGCATATTTTGAAAGTTTGCCCACTGACAAAGAAACTTTAAGGTTTCGAGGATGTTTGTATGTACAAAATGCAATTAAAAACAGAAAGTAATGATGTGCAATACATTTATCCTGGTGTTTAATTGAAAATAGTTCAACAACAACCTATCAATTATTGAAACTGAGTAATATTATTGTTTCTTGAAATATACATGCCCATTTTTAATTTGATGCCAGCAAAAAGTTTCAAAAACGTTGGGACCGGGGCATTTTTACCACTATTACATCACCTCTTTTAACAATATTTCCTAGAGTTTTAGCTTGCATTTGTGGATGCAGCTGTGTTCACAGACAGTGGTTTTCGGAAGTGTTCCTGAGCCCTTGCAGTGATTTCCACTACAGAATTGTGACTGTTTTAATGCAGTGCTGCCTAAGGGCCCTAAGGTCACGGCCATCCAATAATGGTTTTCAGCCTTGTCCCTTGCATATGGAGATTTCTCCGGATTCTCTGAATCTTTTCATTATATTATGTACCATAGATGATGAGTCCCCCAAACACTTTGCAATTTTAAATTGAGAGGTGTTATTCTTAAATAGTTTTTTGCCTCCGCAGTCATTCACAGAGTGATGAACACATCCCCATCTTTACTTCTGAATGGCTCATCCTCTCTGGGATGCTTTTGGGTATGTTACTGACAACAGGTCAGTAACATCATTGGTTATGTTACTGACCTGTTGCCAATTATGTTAATTAGTTGTGAGATGTTCCTCCAGGTTCTTCTTTTATATCACACAACTTTTCAAGTCTTTTGTTCCCCTTGTCCCAAGCTTATGACATGTTGCTGGCATTCTATACAATTTTGTGTGTGTGTGTGTGTTTTATTTATGGTTATTTGTTTTTGCTGAACATTACTGTAAATGGCAATACCATTAGGGCAGCAAGTAACAACTATTTTGATAATTCAATGTGATTATGATAAGATTTAAGCAATTGGGTAATGCGAAACAACTGTCTATTCTGCCTGCTCTCTTAAGAAGCACAGCCTGAAGTACACAGGAAACATCACTATATTGCATAACAAAAAACTGGACTAGGGATGAATTTGACTCTGTTGTAGAAAACACAGTACTTTGCAACTCGTCTAATGAGGCTTCAGTAATGTGGGGAATGCTAATCTAGACCACACTACTTGACTGGAAATGAATCATGACTTGAGTTTCAACTTCAGCTTCTTTGTAGCTAAACAATTAGCAAATTAGAATCCCCTGCTTTCAGTACTTCTGTCCTGACCGCTGCAATCTGTGTGTTAAGGTGGCAAACTTCAGCAAGGAGACGGAGGTGCCCCATGGTTGTTCCTGGCCACTCCTCTCCCTGCAACTGCTCAACAAGAGCCTTCCACTCAACCTGCTGTCCACCCTCTCCTTGACCACCGGCTCAGGCCTGACCCTTTACCTGCCCCTCCACTTCCACTCCACCTTGGCCAAGGTAACAGGCAACAATGACAGACCGTCTGCGTATGCTCTAGTTGAATATGTTCTGTATATGCTTGATTCCCTTCTGTCTTCGCCTCCTCAAAACCCGCCAGATGAGGTCAGGGGTCTATCCACGACAGCTTTTTCATCCACTGGGTTTTGAGAGGAGAGAAATCAAGAATCTTCACATTCTCCCACACTGACCTGCTCACTTTTGTCTTAAAATACAGATAGAGTTCATCCACTACATTTTGACTCTTAATGCATGAAATAAACGCTTCAGTGGTTTGTGTTTCCTTCTACCTTTTGAAGAGCCAGTTGGGGGGGTGAGCCTGTTCCTGTCTGCTTTGTTAGAAATTATGCTAATTTGATATCTATCCTCTTCTAGATAAAACGGCTCTTCCATACAACTTGAGAGCAGCCTGTGGCTAACTTCCATAATGATATCATAGTCATAAATGCAGTAGAGATTTATCTGGCTAACTTTGCAGTCATTGAACAATTGTTGCTTGTGTGAATGTTTTTTTGTGTGTTTTTGTTCTATTAGATCTGTTGGTGTAGGCTTAGTTGTGGACCAGTTGCTTTCTTATAAAAAACATATCAGTTAAACACAAATCTGAATCCTGGAAAAAGAAAAAACTTATAAAGACCATTAATGCATATTTGAAAGTGCTTCAACAGTTCATACCAACTCTGTATTTCCTCAGGGTCTTATAAATTCCTCTTGAATCGCCTTAAGCAAATGTTCGGTGTATGCAGTGTGGATTAGAAACAGACCTTAGTGTTGTTATATTGGACAAATTCTACAAACCCTTAAGGTGCAGTTTTGCTATTTTAAACCGGTTAGAAATACTATTAGAACTATAGAAAAAACAGAATCTGTCAGTTATGGTGTACAGTCCCATTGTGTTCAGCAAATCAGCATTCAGTATTTGATCTGCTGTTTCGCTACACTACTCTTCCTGGGCAATTCTGCCTTATCAAACAGACAGAGAAAAATAATTGATTTATCCTTCATCTGACCAAGTATGACTGGGTGTGTGTTTTGGGTTTGTTCCCTCTCCAGGAAGGAGACGTTTTGTTTGAAGCAGATGGGGAGTGTGGCAGACCATGTCCCCTCAGACTGTCTGAAGCAGGTGAGGTGTGTGTGTGTGTGTGTGTGTGTGTGTGTCTGTGTGTGTGTCTGTGTGTGTGTCTGTGTGTGTGTCTGTGTGTGTGTCTGTGTGTGTGTCTGTGTGTGTGTCTGTGTGTGTGTCTGTGTGTGTGTCTGTGTGTCTGTGTGTCTGTGTGTCTGTGTGTCTGTGTGTCTGTGTGTGTGTGTGTGTGTGAGACCATCTATATATACATGCAGGGTTCTGAAGTTCCCACAAAAACAGTAAAAATAATTTAGAGAAAATATTGTTTTTGGCTTGGAGATAATGTTTAGGTAATAAACTGTAGTATTAAAAGTGAATAGGCTCAGGATTAGGTGTTAGTTTCCCATTAGGATAGGAAGACAAATGTGTGCATTTGTGTGTCCAATCATGCTTTCTGTAATTTTGGTGTTAACAGGTCGTGTCCAATGGCAGAGTTCTCTCCTCTTAGACCCCTCCTGGATGCTGGACAGCAAACTGGCTGCAGAGCTCTGTTCTACCTGGCAGAGTCGCAAAGACCTGCTGCCCTGCAGGTGGGAGACAGACCCAGCCACACTATTTAACATACACACAATAAGAATACAAGGGAAACGCTTGTGTTTGTGTCACTTATTAATCTTTATCAAGTCATTCCTTCCATTAGCCAAAACTAAAGCTGAATTTTGGACAGGAAAGTAGCTGGTGAAATGTGCCAGCAAAATTGTCCTGAAAAATTGTGAAGTTTAAAATATCCGAACAACTCGCAAAGTCCCCATTAGGGCATACCCTAACTGGGCAAAACTGTCAAAAATGTATGACTTGTTATTTGTCTCCGTAAATAGCTGTCTTTTGTCATTAATTCGGCTTAAGTAAATTGTTTAAACAGTTTGTATTTATTAGTGTGTAGGGTATAGGTGTATTTCCTATTAAAACATTTATGATTTAGCAGTAAAGATGAAATAGCACCTATAATTAGTTCATAGTGCTGTTAGGCTAAATGTGTCTGGCACAATTCTCAAATGTCCGGTAAAATGTAATGCTTCCTGTCAAATTGTCAGTGCCAAATATTCCACACGGAAGCCAAGATACACACATTCAAGAGAGCGGATTAGGAACACATTTGTTTGCTCTACCCGGTGGCTTATATCTTATCATACGCACATCTCTTATAAGTGGGTTGGGTTGCCCCATCCATCTTCTGTTGGTTAAAGGTGGCCCAGACTGCCAGTGAAGACCTCGTCTCCTATAGATTTCGGTGCTACCCCTGTCAATGAAAGCAAGGTAAGCCATGCACCTCTTAAGCACACGTTGAAACCCCTTTAGTGTTTTCACTAAGCAGTTTGAGGATTTGAGAGATTTTTACTAAGGTCAGATAAAAACCAATAACATTGGAATATTTAACATCATTGTGGTAAATGCTGATCATAATATTTATTTTTTCATCTATATTATCATTTTTCTTATGTACATTTGAGGCATTATAAATCACATTTAAATGTCAATAGACTATACAATGTTAAGACATTGAGCTTTTCCCCCAGGTCAAGATGATGACTTTGAAGAACCCATCTTCCTCCGTTGTCTCCATAGAGATAAGAACCCTCTCCCTATACCCGGCCCCCCTGGAGGCCCTTGACCTCCTCACCAAGTGGTAAGACCCAGAAGCCACTTCCTCTTGCCCGCAGTTTCACAGAACATGTAGTCTGCACATGAACAGTCCATGGCTTCCTCTACTTGTCCCCTTTCCTTAATCTGCACAAATATGATGCATTTGGTCCATGGTATTTACCAAACCACTGTTTCAGACATGTCACCGATGAGCTTCTCTAAGTTGCTTTTTTCTTACTGGGTGCTGTACCCCTTTTCTCCAGGTTCAACATCAGTCCCCTCTCAGTTAACATCAGCACTACTGAGTTCACCCTGCTACCTGCTCAGCCTGAGGTAAGGATGCTGTATGTTCATCTATTCAACTGTGGGACAGCTATTACATCCCGTCTAATCTGAGCCAGCCACTTCATACTACCAGATATCACTGCAACCCTTTATTATAATGAGTCAACTTTTTGAATGATTTTGTCGTCACTCAGTGCTTGTGAGGAGGCTCAGACAGTTAAGCCTTCTGTCACAGCTGAAATTAGGTCATTCCCACAGTATTCCAACTCAGTAAGGCCGAGTTTTTTCAACTTTATACAAAAAAATATGTTAGGGCAACTATATTAGTCTAGTTGGCAGCATAGGGATCGGAACAGGCAACCTTTCCTGTACTGGCCCAGTGCTCTGACCACGGCTATTACACTTCCTTCTGTTGTCTCCAGGAGGGTGATAGTACAAGGGGCGAGGGGATCCT
Organism: Esox niger; assembly: GCA_016801105.1. Classification (NCBI taxonomy): domain Eukaryota; kingdom Metazoa; phylum Chordata; class Actinopteri; order Esociformes; family Esocidae; genus Esox; species Esox niger. Next base: position 168,864 of record JACXGJ010000084.1, on the reverse strand, counting down.
GCGTCTCATCCTGCAGCCGTGGGAGAGCAGGGAGGTTGCCGTGGTGTTCACCCCCTCCGAACACAAACCCAGCACCACCATCCTGCTCATCAGGTACGTTACGACATGGGGTGCGCAATATTTCCACTCAGTACCGTAATCACAATATCACATCGGAAATGTCACAGAAAATGACGCGGTATTGTGTTTATTTTGTGGAGAGATGCGTCCGTTGGCTGTGTGTCTCAGTTGTGTTTGATTTTTGAGCTCGCTTGAAACCGCTATATATTTAACATGTTTCATTGGCCAGTTGCCCTGTCACATGCAAGTGTGAGCGCATGTGTTCACTACACGAACATATGGATCGTGTAGTGGAACACACCACGTGACCTGTGGGTATACTTTGATGGTGTGTGCGTGGAGACAGAGTATCAGAGGAGCGAAAGAATGGACAGAAAGGGAGCGAAGCGAGTCAAAGGTGCGAAGGAAAAGAAAGGACAGAAAAATAAGATGTGTGGTTTAGGGAGACAACTAATCAAAGAGGAAACGTTAGTGGCCAAAACGTTACGTGATTGACTGTAACTGTATTACTTGGAGTAAGGAGTCTAGAAAACAATAAAATGCGAATAAGTGTCTGCTATTAGCAATAGAGACAATGCTTTTAAAATGCCGTTGCACTCGATTTGAGATTTCATATATTTAATAAATCTCAAATTATGTATGTGCTACCAGGAAATACAATAGGCACCTTCACTTAGACAAGAGTCCAGGTGTACAAGGAGCGTAGGGCAACAAGATTGCACCCCCTCTGTATCTAATGACTCTGTATCTCTCTTTTGCTTTGTACCTCTTTCTCTGTATCTCTCTCTTAATCTGTATGTCTTAGAAACAACTTGACAGTGTTTGACATGGTGACTGTGCAGGGCCATGGGGCCAAAGAGCTGCTGAGGGTTGGGGGCAAGCTGCCTGGCCCTGGGGCCTCCCTACGCTTTAATGTCCCACAGTCCACCCTCATGGAGTGCCGAGATGGTGAGGCAATCTCACCATTCATTCTCTTATTCATGCATCCTCTCATCCAGAATTCTCTCACTGAGGTAAAAGCATTGTGCAGCAATCAATGGGTTTGTTCTTCCACAAGCATTCTTATAAAAGTCTGCATATCAACTGGCCTGCACCATTCAAAGTGGATCCTCTTGGGACTTGAAAACGTTATTATGAATTATGATTGGAATAATGAACAAAATTATACAATGTCCCATTAACAAAATTTAGCGCTAATAATGTATTAGTCAATGGCAAATGATGATGCCTCACAGTAGCCCCTTGAAAATAGGTTACTAAATTACTGTCTGGATATTGGTGTGCAACCTGTTTGATGGCATGAAATTTAACCCCTTTCCTCACAAAACTATTTATTGTGAAAACTGCCAAAAAGAATATGTGATTTCTAGCCGATAGCATTTGTTCTAGTTTTCTTAAGTGTGTAGCTACCTTCATTTATTTCCAAAGTTATTTTCTGGTCAATGTAAAATTGCTGTCCTCTTTCTCACAGGCCTGCGCACCAACAAGCCTCTGTTTGCCATCCGAAAGAGTTTCAAGGTAGAGAATGCTGGGGAGCTTCCCCTGACTGTCATGTCCATGAACGTCAATGGCTACCAATGCCAGGGCTTTGGCTTCGAAGTACTTCAGTGCAGGTCATTCAGCCTTGACCACAACTCTTCGTCTGAGATCAGTATTGCGTAAGTCAAATTATGGAACAATGGATCACTTAAATTACCATGTTTCCTCAAAGTCTGCAGTACTGTTATCAAAAGCAGTATTTTTCTTATTGTATTGTGAAGGTGACTGTTATTAAAGGAATAGTAAGTACTGTAACATTTTATTTATGCTACATTTAAACAGACACTCTTTTCAAATGTTTGAACTGACTTCAGTCTGAAGTTTGTATTGTTTTAGTTAAGATAATTTTTCATATTATGATGTAAAGAAAATAATTTCTAATGCTTGTTGACATAATTTCTTCTTTTTTACACCCTTCCAATTTCTCAACCTCTTTATGCTGGGTTTTTTTTCTCCATCTTCCATTTTGCTTAACTTGCCTCTTCTGGTGTTCACCCACTTACTGTCCCCACTCTCTCATCCCACTTCCTCTTTCAGGTTCACTCCAGACTTCACATCGTCCTGGGTGATTCGAGACCTAACCCTAGTGACGTCCCGCGGCTCCTCGTTCCCCTTCACCCTCAACGTGACGCTGCCACATCACATGCTTCCCCTCTGTGCCCAGGTGGTGCCTGGGCCCAGCTGGGAGCAGAGCTTCTGGGTGGTCACCCTTATCTTTACCTGGTCAGTGCCACTTGAACATGCTCAGATCAGTAGCAAGTCGATTCCGATTTCGGTTGACAAAGAGCCAAAACTACCGGTCTGACTTCACTCTGAGCCTTTCTATTTGATTATTGTTTCGTGTGTCCTATTAATAAATTAATTCATTTTTTTACATTAAACCTCTCCCCTGAATGTGTTTATTGCACTGCCTATTTCCTTTTAGCTTCTCTCTGGCGGGCGTGTGTCTGATGGCCTTCCACCAGGCTCAATACATCCTAACTGAGTTCTCCACGCCCACCCCCCGGAGCAACCACAACCCCGCCCTGTCCAGAGACAGTGGCCCTGTCAACATCACCCCCAACGGAGTCAAGTAAGAGGATTTAAACGGATTGCACAGGACAACAGCTTTCTATCAGATATGCATTAACAAAATCAACTGTTAGACATATTTTATTATTAGGAGTTATTGATGTTAAACATTCTTGGGACTTAGTACGACTCACTGGAACTTGGTAGGAACCTATTTGGTAGGTTTAGTTGTTAAATCAACCATGTCTGCTGAAGGATTTACATGTCCTTGTTTAAATGAAATCTGTCAACCACTTTGAATTGTAAAAATGCACTCATGAGTTTCCACGCATAGTTCCAAAAAGTCTTTTTTTTAACTTTTGTTCATGTCCAGTAAAATGAAGGGCAGCTGTAAGACGTATGTTGACACCTGCCACACCTCTGACAAAGGAAAAGGGCGTGGCTCCCCAGCGGTGGCCAATGGCTCTGCCCCCCGTCCTCAGCCCCCTTCCTCCTCCTCTTCTTCCTCTTCCAAGAAGGGTGCCTCAACCACTCCATCCCATCCCCAAAAGAAACACAAGGTGTCAATTTACTACAGCAAGTACAAAACCAGTTCTTCTGCCACCACGGCAACTGCTGCCATGGCGACCGAGGAAGAACGGGAACTCGACCTGACCCTTGAACAGGGCACCCCGGAATCCGACCTGAGTCCAGATTCCTGCAATAACAACAACGAACCAGCCTTTCCCTGTCCGATCGAGGCAACAAAAACCCCCACAACAATGCCGCACTTTCAGGAAGCTCCCCCTGCCTGCGCCACCAAGCGGGAGGACAGCAAAGGACTGGCGCCGGTTATGTTTCCTGTGGAAACGCAGGCCAGCTTCCCCGACTGTGTCACCATTAGCCCGGGTCCCCGGCCGGGTCTGCTGCTGTGTAGCCCCAAGCAGGTGAAAGAGTGTGACCAGCGTGGTGGTGCTAACAGCGTGCTCTCGTCACTCCCAGAGAAACAAGACAATTCTGAGATAGAGGTGAGAGCAGCATTTCCATTTGATTGCTCACTCAAATTACCTTTAGCTCCCGAAGCTATACATTCTTATTTTTATTTACTAGTCCCAGAGTCAGTACTCGTTTCTAGAGTAGTTTGCTGGATTCCTTCCTTTTTCCCCAGCCCCTCTTGGTTCACCATTTGTATTTCATGCTATTTGGGGTTTTAGAATTGTTTTCTACAGTGGCTCTCAAAAGTTTTTACACCTTTGACATTTTCCACATTTCAGTTTTCCACGTGAAATGAAAATTGATTAAATCTGGGGATTTTTCCTTTGGCAGAAATGACAAATGACTTCTTTTGGAAGTGTCTATCAGCTTTGCATATGTGGACACAGCAATCTTTGCCCATTCTTGTTGTTTCCTCACCTGTTTCCTCATAGTCTATAGCAAATAAACATTCACATATAAGTCAGTTAGCAGTCACTATTATCCAGAGTGACTTAGTAGACTACAGATTCATAATTTCTCTAACTGTCCTCTTTGGGTATTAAACCCCAACTCTGGGGTTACAAGCACCATGCTTTTACCAAGTGAATGACATGGGACTGAAAAGCATGAAAGCACTAATAATGTGAATTTTATCATGGGGATTTATTGTGCTCTCACTTTCCCTCCCTCCCTACAGACCAGAGAGGAGGGTAAAATCCAGAAAAAGAAGGCAGAAAAGATGGAGGCTAGTGTCTTAGCCGGGAATAACAAGGGAAGGAAGAGTCGCAGGAAGAACACAGAAGTGTACGTGGCACCTTCAAACACTCACATGTCTTCGCTAAATGCATTGGCTTCAGAATACCTCTCGTATGAAAAATAATTTGCGAGCAGTCAGTGGATCAACTTTATTGAGAAGATGCACTGCTTACCCTTAAGATAAACCCCTTCATTCACAATTATGTGATTGTCTTTATTCCCCCACTACTATGGTTCATTGAACAAAGTTACTGGTTTCTCTTTGATTATTCAGATATGTTTAACTAATAAGTGGTTATCTACAATCTAACGTCCAGCTTTGCATAAGGTCTTTCAGGCTAATGCCATGGGAAAATGACTTTTTCCCTTGCTGTTCCCACAGAGTACCCGAACACAGTGTGGTTTTGATGTCAGAGCGGGAGAGGGAACCGGAGTGGAGAACAGGCGAACAACGGAACATAAACCCGCCGCGTAACAGGAACCGCTGCACCACTGGTAAACCAGACATACCAAAGCCCAGCCCAAACCATGACAGCCACCTCAAACAAAACGGTGGGTGCCCATGCACAGACATGTACACCTGAGTGGTCACAAGGAGGCGCCAATGTGCAATTCCTTTTCTTAACACTTGGCACTCTGTGTTTACCATTGATAGGCAAAAAGTCTAGAGAGCCTAAGTGTGCCAGTCTTATATCCTGCTTTCTGTAATACATGTCATGGATCAGCCAGAGATCCCATTCACTTATTTTAATATAATGACACTGATCCAAAATGACTTCGTGTCATTCATGCACATATTACTTTTAGTATCGAACACTGTGTCAATAAATAGGGAGGGAGAAAGGTTGGTCTGTACTCCTAGCCTCCAGAGCATGATTTTAGTCCTTACCTGGTACATTTAACCAGGGATTTTGAAAGTGCTCTAAAACATTGGATCAGAAAAACATCCTTATTTATTGTGATATATTTTTAAATGTTTATTTTCAGATATATTTTCTTATCTCATTTCCTGGATTAGCGAAAATGTAAAAAGTTGGATTAGACTGTGTCCTTGTAGGGCTGCATGCTGGATTCCGTTCCGCCTGATAGGTTGGGTGCCTGCGAACACAGTCATGGTTGTTGCCTGGGAAATGCATTCTCTTTTAGCTTGTGTGCTGGGGAATACCTGCATGAGCGAGGGGTGTTATTAGCACTGAAATAGGCTAAGGCAAACCATTTCCACCGTTCAGTAATTAGCTCACCTAATTACTACCCAGGTGACCAAGTTGTCCCAGAATGCTCACATGTACTACATATAGGTTGAAATGTGTCTATTTGAGTTTAGAACATGTGAGTGTTGATATTATGTGGCGAAATTGCCATGGAAATTGTTTTTGAAATCCATGCCCAAAACAATTGTATTATGTGAAACGCATGTTCATAAAATGTATTCTCATCATTGCAGATGTTTTTATTATTCATATGTTGAGTATAGTACAATCCCTGGCTTCTTTCTTTTTCCTGCCCCCCCAACCTCCACAGGCGCGTATCTGTCGAGGCCACGCCGGAAGTGCACAGAGCGGCAGGCACAGTGTGAGTCTGGGTCCGACTCGGGCAGCTCGTCGGGCAGCGTGAGGGCCAGCCGTGGGAGCTGGGGCAGCTGGAGCTCTGCCAGCAGCCTGGAGGGAGACAAGGACCCGGGCGCCCTCCATCACCGCAGTACACACCACTGCACTACCTCAGCCAGAAAAGGTATTTTGGCCTTTGTTTACCCGTAGAGCACCCCGTAGAGCCGCACCCCACAGCACCACACAGCCAGAGTTGGAGGTGACTCAGTACAGAGCCTTTTGTGACTTACTGCATTACTTTGTCAATGTAAAGATGCAGTCTTGGGACTCCTATGAACAAAATACTTTTTGAAACCCCATTTGGTCTAGATTTGTCATATTTTGTTTATTTGCACATAAGCTATAACTAATCAATCCCCAGTTTGCCGTTAAATTCAAAGTCTAAAAGCGAGTTGTATTGATGAAATATTGGCCCTTGTGACAGACACTTTTGCAACCAGTGGCAAATATTCCTAAGTGTGTTTTTTGTCACACATTTACTTTGTTACTTTTCAAACATGAATGTTTGAACGTTACTTTTTCATCTGTTTTCTACAAAAGTACCTACCTTCAGGCACCATTTGTTTCTGTTTAGGCTCTCTGTTTCTGTATATAAATGTTGTGGCAGGTTGCTGCATGGTGACTGAATGGCTTGTAAAATGATGGTCTTTATTGTGGAAATATACCCATTGCTTGAATCGGTAGAATAAAAGGGCAGCCTTTTCCCTCCAAGATCCTTGCATGATACTTGCAGGGGGTTGAGTGCCTGATACAAACTTCTAGTTCAGTTGCTTTCTGGCTATATAGTATGTGTAAATAATTTCTAAGGAGATATTGCAATGCGGCCTTCTTGAGTAACTTGTAGGTAGTTAATATTATTTGCAAACTACTGATTGCCAACAATGTTTTAATGGTGCTTTGTGCTCTTGACAGGTCAGATTCAATATGAGAAAAACACTGAATTCTCAGGTAATATAGGTATAATGTAAAGTTAGATACTTTTACAAATATTTCCTCAACACTGATCACTACACGTGCCACTTGCTACTCATGCACACAATTTAGGTACAAAAAGCCTGAGCACATTGGTTTTTCTCATGCTGGAAATGTAATAAAACATCCATACACTAACACACAGTCAATCTGACTTTCTCTCCATGTCTCTCTTTATCTCTCTTTCTCTCGCTGTCTTTCATACGTAGCACATTTTCTGTTCTCAGGTTCTGTCAGTCACATTGGAGAGTGAATATAGTCATGTTTTTTATTAGAAAGCCAGGTCAGAGTTGTGACATGTAGATAATCCTGTGTCTACAGGGGACTCCATGCAGTACAGTGTCTACCCATCAGAGAGAGACTGCTACCAGACCATGAACTCAGCCTACAAGGCCCAGAGGTACACGTAATGGCATGCACATGCATGTCCTTTTGGTATAATACTTCACTGTTGTTCAATTAATATTTACCCAAACCCAGCTCCCAATACACCTTTACCGATGCCTTCAGAAAAGTATTCAACTCTCTTAATTTAATATACATTTTGTTGTATTACAATGTATGATTAAAAGAAATAGCCTCCCGTTTTGACTTTGTACTGTCCAGGTAGCGATTAGGGCCATGGCTCGTGGCAATAACTCTACAGCAAGTGTGGGAGAGTCAAAGATATGTATAAAAACTTCCTGGTTGAGTTAACAGAGTGATAGAAGCAGACATGCATACACACACATACACCGATCAACCATAACATTATGACCACTGACCGGTGAAATGAATAACACTAATCATCTATCATGGCACCTGTCAGTGGGTGGGATATATTAGGAAGCAAGTGAACATTTTGTCCTCAGTTGAAGTGATAGAAGCAGGAAAAATGGGCAAGTGTAAGGATCTGACCAACTTTGTGATAGCAAGACAACTGAGTCAGAGCATCTCCAAAACTGCAGCCCTTGTGGGGTGTTCCAGGTCTGCAGTGGTCAGTACCTATCAAAAGTGCTTACAATGGGCACATGTGCATCACAACTGGACCACGGAGCAATGGAAGGTGGCCTGGTCTGATGAATCATGTTTTCTTTTACATCACGTGGATGGCCGGATGGCGTGTGCGTCACTTACCTGGAGAAGACATGGTACAAGGATCCTACAACAGAACAATGACCCAAAGCTCCAAACTATGCAATAAAAATCTTTAGGGAAGAAGCAGTCAGTTGGTATTCGGTCTATAATAGAGTGGCCAGCACAGATACCAGATGTCACTGGATCTCAAATTGAAAACTAGGCTGTAATTACGGCAAATGGAGGATTCTTTAAAAGCCAAGTTTGAAGGATGCAATTATTATTTATTATTATTAAGTATAAATAATGATTTCTAACCTTGTCAATTAATATATTTCCTATTCATACTCATTTGACATATGTTTTCATGGAAAACAAAGACATTTCTGAGTGACCCCAAACTTTTGAATGGTAGTGTATACACATATGTATGTGTTTATATATACACATACCGTTCCGCTTCTTATCACTCTGCAAACTCAACCAGGGTGTTTTTGCCAGCACACGCTGCTGATGGAAAATGCATTTCCCGGCCAACAACAAAACTTTTGCTAGAAGATGCCTGAACAACATTAAGGTGTTGTGTGAAAGGCCAGGCAACGATGTCCAACATCTACCTTTGTTGGCAGTATACACAAAATAGTGTACAATAAAAAATGAATAATAGAATAATAAGACACTTGTATCTTATGCTTAAATATAATTCCAACTTTATTGTACTTCATGCTTGGTCAAGTTGGTTGTTAATCATGAAGTCATAACATTGATTGTAAAGCCATAATGCTTTGCTTTGAGGGAAAAAAAGGTCATTTCATTTGGTGGTTTTTAAAATGTTCTAAGAACATAATCCTACCTTGACACAGGTGTGTGTTTAGTGACAGAACCTCTAATTTCCTCTGAGAGGAAACCTGGAAAAACACCATTATTTTTTTAAAGCTCTGTCTACACTTACATTTGCACACACAGCAACCAAAGATTTTGTATTTAGACAAAAATAGTTTTGTCTAGGTTTTTCACTGAGCTAGTTTTTTGTGGTTTTTATCCAGCCACTTTGGCAAACACCCCCATTCTCTAACTAGTTAAACACACTTGGATCCAATCAACCTTTATTGAATAGTAAAAGTTCCATACTTGAAACCCTGAATACAAAATGGTAATTATAATGGTTATACTAATCATTCTTGTTTGAATACCTTTTATTGTGCTTTTTATTTTTCAAGTATCTCAGTCTAGTTTAATAACACAGCGTCTAAAACATTGCATGCAGCATGAATAATCTGTACAGGAAAGACCTGTGCCGAAGCCCAATGGAGCCCACCCCAGTGCCCCCCAGCTTCCCCCCAAGCTTCGCTGCTGCAGCCACAAGTATGGATGGAGAATCCCAGGGTGAGTACAGGGCTCTTAGTGAATCCTTGGTTCTCAAACCTCATGGGGACCCCCATATCGTTCACCATTTTGTTTTAGCCCTGAACTAGCTCACCTAAATCAAATAATCAAGGCCTTGATAATTGATTGACAAGGTGTGCTGGCTCTGGGATAAATCCAACAAAGGAATGGCTATGGGTCCCCAGGAGAGGTTAGAGAACCACCACTAAATACAGTGTCCAAAGAATCACTTGCTAATTTAGAGAGAAAGAATTGTCAGTCACGCTCTCTTGCGTATTTTCAGATATGGCAGGACAGTATTTACCTGAGGAGACATGGTCGCCGCCCTCTGTCCCCCTCACCAATGAGTTCAGGTACAACACTTCGGAGGCCCTGCCCTACATACCTCAAACCCCAGCCCGTGCCCCCTTCAATGGGTACGTCAGAAAGCCCACAGGACATACAGGATTGTTTGTATTTCACTTGGGAAGTTACTTGATTTTACACCCCTACCAATTGACAATCTGTCAGTTGAAATTATTTGAGAAATGTTGACCTTTCAAGCTTTTGCTAACTGTGTGTTTTGGCCTGTTGAACAGCTTCCCTTGGAACAGTGGCAACAGCCAATGCAACAGTCCTTACGCAGGCGATCATGCCAATTATATGTCCGCTGGTAAGCATCATATAGGTGGATTTTTCTTGTGTGCGTATAATGGATTACCTGATGAAATATAATAGGCATTGCTCTTACTGTTGTGTCCTCGGTTACCAGGCAACGCCAACATCCACAGCGGTTTTCCGTGCCAACTAGAAAGCCAGACGGCCGCTTACTGCCACCAGCCCAGCTGGAGTGAGGAGTGTTCCCAGGAGGCCCCGTCGACTTGGGGTGCAGCCAGCTGTGTAGGCAGCAAGGTAATCATCCAGGACCCTACTACCAGGCATCAAATGGGGTCAGATGTCCTAAACGTCTGCACTGAAACATGGAGCTGCTTTCATTTACACTTCACATTTTATCAAAATGTGTCGTTTGCCCTTTTGATCTGTCCAACTATCCCTGTATAAAAGCCATATTCAAACTCTGATTTGGTGATGCTTAGTTTTAATATTAATATGTATGGACTGTTTGATTTTGTGTAAGTTGATAATCAATGTTGGTGTTATTTTCAGGATGGAGATTGTGTTGGGCCAAAAGCCCAATAAAAGATTGAAATTGAACGCATGTAGCATTGCCAAGATTCTGGGTTAAATTCCTACCGGAGGCTATCATCAAAATGCATAAACTCCGTCCTCTTACTTGCTCTTATAAGTGTATCTACCTAATGAAACAGAAGTATTTTTCTAGTCTTTATCCATGAAGAAGAATGTGTATTGCAACAAAAGAGTGAAGGGCACTAATGTTCCTCATCTGACAGTATAGAACATCCTGTTCTTAAATTATTCAGTTGTTCATCATTGATTGTGATAAAATTATGCAAGAAAATGCATTTGTGTAGAAAATGTATCATGTAGCACATGATGACATGATGAATGATATGTGGCTGTCATTTTACAAATAATATCTTTTAAAGGAGTACTGGTATGCTTGGAGCACAGGGGAAATGCACAAACAATGTATTTATGATTCTAGATAGCAATAGCTACTCCCAATTTGCTAGTTTGGCAATCTAGCTAATGGTATACAACAATGTGGTTTGCAAATCCCATTTTATAGCAGGCAGCATAGCCTGTGGTATAACTGAAACTGAGCAAAGAAACACTTTTTATACATCATTAACTAGAGGTGCCTGACAGTGATGTATGGGTAGCAATTTTAGTAAGTTCGCCACAATAGGGAAATATCAGAATTCCCTTCAAAATGAATCCATCAGGCTACTTTGATGTATAGCTTACATGTCAAGTGTCCGACAGCTAGCAAGCTTCTTTTTTAAGTCTATATCAACTTATATATTCTTCCATCACTTAAAACGTGTATTTTCTGCGTTTGTATGGTGGAAATCTTAAAATATGGCTCCTTGAACCTGTTTCATAGGTATAAGTGGGTATGTGTTCTAAGTCACTTTACCTGGTGAATAAGGGTCAAAAGGTGAAATTTAACCAATTTCTACTTATTTGTCGAATATAGTGGTTTATCTTCCTTTTAATAATTATGTCCAGGAATAATTTATACAATGGCTTATTTTCAACTTAAAAAATGTTTTTGTTTTGTTTCCTCTGCCTCTGTGTTTTTGTTCTTCCCTCAGCCATATTTCCCTGGAACCAGGAGCCTTTCCCCCATGTCCAGTCTTTTCGGTTCCATCTGGACTCCCCAGAGTGATCCGTACCAGAGCCACTTTCAGCATGAGCGTTCAGCCCCTATGTCCCCGGTATCTCCTGTCTGCCCCATCACCCCGACTCATGTTCCCTTCAACCGGGAACCTGGGAGCCTATGCCGCCCTAAGCAGTACTCCAGCTTTAACCCCTTTGGTCCCCACATGAACCTGGACATTTGGAACTCCTCGTCCAACCGCAGCTCAAACTCGCAGCTGTCTAATGACTCTGGGTACTGCGGTGACGTTTAAAAATAATGTAATTGTGTAAACAACAAACCGGCAAACCAAAACAATGATATAAAAGAAAGGAACAATAAATGAATGTGCTTTTATCAATAATGGGGGAAAATGTGAATATTTCTGTTATTTTATGTTCCCTTTTTTTCTTCAAATGTTCGATGTTGTGAAAGGTTAAGCCTTTGTTGTATATTTTTCTAGATGTTTTGCAGTTTTGATCATAAAAACAAAAAAAGCTTTGTACTTGTTGTTTGCTTTGTTTTCTTGCGCTACAGCTGTCTACCGTCCATGGGGAAAGTATAATACGCTTTTTTATCTTATCCTGTAGTTCAGGATTTTGTAAAGGAGGTCTTTTCATTCCCCACAGTCAGAAATGTGTGTATACTTTGTCTCTGCATCTATTTTGAAGGAAGTAACCTGTGTTGCGACCTGGTCTCATTGGAATACGTATACTATTTATGAAACTCGATGTATGATGTTATATTACGTTAGGTTACATTACAATGCTCTATCAAAACGTATAATACATTACGAATTGGCTAAAATGTCACATGTTAGGAACGCTAGGCAAACATGTGCAGGGCTTGACATTAGCACCCGCCAAATAAGGGTTGAATTTGGCTGTGGCGTGTAACGCAGTCACTCTTACTAGCCACTAAGGTGGTGGCATTCTATATATCTATACACAGGGTTTTCCCTGAATTCAAAACTCAAAGGCCACATCCGTCCCAAAATCTTGCATGCCTCTGTGTGCTGGCATGGTAAAACATGATTCTGCGCTCAGACAGAATACCAGCGAAACACTGCAGCTAAAATGACGGTAGGCGTAAACTTTTTCCATATTGACTGTTGCCAATTGGGGTATTTCATACACAGTTCAGGTATTTTTCATGGGTTTTGGCGGTTTGATTATTTTTTTTCTTGAATCTGCAGCAGAATAAAGTTTGAGGTCAATGAAATCGAGACAAACGAAGATGACTGGCGAAAAAGCCATCAGATTAGGGTATGTACTGTCACCAAAATTAGCCTACATATCGTGAGTTTAACAAGGCCATCATCCTTAAATGTTAAATATAGCCATATTGCAAAACATTGTTCCAAAACATACACTACATGTGGAAAAATGTATACATTAATAAGATTTTGAAATAACATTTCAATTTGAATCATTAGAAAATGTATATTCAACATGTCAGTTCATATGCAGTTAGGCAATACCATCACGTTTGAAACACCTTACACATTAAGCATGTCTTAATTCTTTTACTCTACACAAAACTATCATTATTATTACTTTTCAGTTTAGCAGGCATGTGCTTAAACCTTGGCACAAATGTACATTTGAGCCCCTGATGTCCACGTCTACAGGCTTCCTATGGCACTTAGTATACTGTATGTGCGGACACAGACAAAACACAATCTGGGCCACAGCCGCAAAAGGTACTTGCTTGTATTGATAATTTTTGTAACAGGACTAACAGTCTTGGAATTCTGTGCCATTTCAATTACAGGAAAATAATCTGTTTTTCCTGCCACTGCCTCTACTGTTAGAAATACAAAAAAATACAGAAACACTCAACACAGCTGACCATCATTATATTTATTTTGTATTGTTAGTATTCTGTTAGTGATATTTAGTTTTTGTGTAACCACACGAAATATTATTATAATTTAAGTCTCTTTTACCCTTTCTCATTACTGGTCTCTGTTGTTATCTCTCCTGCAGTGTGTCCATGCTTCATGATCCTAATCTGAGCCTTCTCTTTTATCCATTTTATAGACACAATTTCTACAAACATATCTACTATAGGAAGTCCACTAAGTGCTTTTTTTAGCCAGCCGTTGTTGATACATGGCCGTAATGTCTGCACTCCTGAACACATAAAAGCTCTAAAAAGTATCTAGACTTGTTAGCTAGTGAGCTGATAATACCACTACCTAGTTTCTATGCCAGCTAGCTGCACATCTAGTTGGTAGGTTGATAGCTAAGGCGATGTAAACGTAGCTAACTTACGTTAACTTGGCACTTTGAAACTTGATGGGCAGATTGTAGGCTAGCCATTTTTAACGTAACTAATCGAACTATGTACATTTGCTAGCGAGTTAGAACCAGGTAACGAACGGAGGTTAGCTTGCAAGCTAGTGTTAGCTATTTAATCTAGCTATCAACTTTGCATACTATTAACAAACAGCAATAGAGCTGTTATGAAATAATATGCTTAATTACTGCTATCTCTTTTTAAAAAATCATCAAAAACGATTTTCAATTTTAGGTTTCTAATAGTATTATGAAATCGGGGAACTATCCCAAGTCAACTAGCTAACACGCAAAATAGCACAGCTAAACATACATGGTTAAAAGACGGATTTTGATTGGTCCTCCCGTATTCATTGACGCTTTTGATTAGATCACAGATAGACCCTTATAACTCCAACGAGGTATGCCTTTTTGGAGATAGAACTTTTTTATTTTGTGAATCATAGACACAAAAACACGTTTTCAGAAAAGTGACACCACACAAAGATTAAGAAAAATCCAATAACATAATATATGTAAATAACTAAATTTTCACAGAAATGTCAGATGGAACCTTATAATTCTAGGCCCACGATATGCAATATAGGCTATAGAGTAAAAAATATATAATTAACATATTTAAGTTGCTAACAATATAAATGTATGAACGTGAAGACGCGTCCGCAGCAAAGTCTAGTACAGCTGATCGAGGTCGAGGCAAGGATGGGGACAAAATAACTTGAAAAGGTTGTATGTTTTTTATGCAACTCTATATTAAAAACATATAACAAAAATCGTCAACACTAATATTGACTGCGATTATTTATAAAGCTGATGGGTGATTTCATATATCTTTTTAAATAACATGTTAATAGTTCTAGCTTATGTTATGAATAAATATATAGTTTGCATATTTTGGTTGATATTGTAGCGTGCATTAGCTGCTCAAGTGGACATGGACAACATGGCTGATTTAACATTAATAGTTGTCTTCTTCAAGTGTGTAGCCACATTATATAAAGTATTTCACAGAGGGTTGTCTGGTAGAGTGGGGTACCATCTTTGACTAATAATGACTGAACCAGTGAACAAGACAGGCTAAAATGTAGACACCTTAGTCAAATTTTGTCAAATAAAACGTAAATCCCCAACAGCAAAATGGTGGCTAGTGAAAATGCCGAGTGGCTAGTAACTTTTAATTGTAGAATGTAGTTAGTGTCAAGCGCTGATTAAGATAATATGGTTATGGCCTACACATGGGCTACATAACTGAAATTGACCCATAACTCACTGTTAATTATTAAAGATCTACTCCATAAAGCACCAAAGTTGTAGGGCTACCTGTATGAATTTATTGAACAAATACCTGAACATTAATGCTGTGAAATGACTTCCTATTCACATAGACCTTACCCCCCCACATTCTCCAAGGAGCGCTTTAAGACGCTTAAATGGCCGCAGAACACAACAACTGCATCAAGCAGTGAGAGATACCACCTTGCAAACTGCATGGAATAGCCAGCCTACAGTAGTTTTTTCTCAAATGTTCAGCATAACCGATGGAATACAATAAATGTCCACTGGAAAAATATGGCAAAGCCCAGCACACTGTTCGTCTGTCTCAGCTCTGTTTAGAGAACTTCATCTGGGTAAACTAGAGTTACACGGCCTCTAAACGCCCTCCCACTGCGGTGTAGGCTTCTCACAACCCGTGCGACATTGTCTATATGGTCTTCCAAGCGTGCCTGCCTTTTTGTGTGAGAAAGGGCGATAAGTTGCCATGACAGCATACCTCGGGTAAAACGTATTCACCTTTTGTAGTACGGGTTAATCAGGACGTTGCACCCGACGTCACCAAGTTTCTCCTGAAGTTACCTCGGTAAGCCAGTTACCTCGCTTTGTACTATACCACTCAGGCTGGGTAGTTTCACAAGCCAATGCTTACTGTGGTTACTGCAACTGTTATGAACATTGTGAAAAGTTTAACTCGACACCAAAAAGAAATCGGATATTGTGAATCCCATTGTTCAATGATGCCACCCGTCAGGACTCGAATACACACCAAAACATGTGCTGAATCAATTCAAATTACTGTAGTTCATTGAATCAATTTAAAATGAATTTCTTGAATATGTTAAACACCATGGGATGAGGGATTGTTTTTTCTGTTTGACCAAAAGTCTAACAAAATGCATTGTCTACTCTGGCTCCAATTCCTTTTTCAATTACAGTTCATTTTGTGATAGACTTAATTAATAATTGGTTGAATTATTTTGTTTGACTTCATTTTACACAAAATAATCCATAATGACAAGAAGTTTTTAGAAATATCTTATGTAGCCTCCTTAATTATTCAGTACCCTTTATTTAGTACATTGTAGAATCACTTTTGGTAAAAGCTTCAAGTTCTGTTGAGTTTGCCCTTACCAGGTTTGCAATCCAGGATTCGGCAGTTTCATTCTTTTTTCTACATCCTCTCAAGCTTGGATGTCACCAAGTGTTGGTGAAAAGAGAGTTTAGCCAAACATCAGTTGCATCTGCTAGGAGGCTAACATTTATTTGCAAGTGTATCTTGCTGGACTACAGTCACCCCAGCAAACATTCAAATCCATTGTGGTTGAATGCAATATATTTCTGCTACTGGTTGGACTATATTGCATGTAAGAGCGCATTCATTTTTTTACTTTGCAAAATATTACCTTTTTCATTTAACAGAGGAGAAATATATTCAGCCAAATCGATCAAATTTTTTTATAAAGCCCTTTTTACATCAGCAGTTGTCACAAAGTCCTTTTAGAAAACACCTGGCCTTAAACACCAAGGAGCAAACAATAGTAGTGTCAAATCAACAACAACCACATTCATAATATAGTTTTATTCTGCTTGCAATGGTTATCTTCCATAATAAGACAAATGTTCTTTGAGGCCCCTCTGACTGGCTTCCATGGCTGCCGCGCCCATTAATGCTCCGCCTCTGCATATTGCGTTGTCCTAGTAGGTGTGTGCGGGTTATATGCCCAATATATCAATGCTAAGAGGATGTATGCCAGTCACAGCATTTTGTTGCGTTACTATAAATGTTATGTTATGTTGCTTGATTTTATGTAGATGATAGACTAAATGTTAAGTGACTGCCAGCATACCATTGGTAGTGCAAAAATATTCCTAAAAAAATATACCCTAAATACAGTCAAAATGTCACACTTGAATATTCAAAATCTTATGTTCGTAACAGGCCAGACATTGATTATGAGTAAAATTGCAATGACCTATGGTTTTGTACTTTTCAATGGAATGTATTGCGCTGTCAAAATGTCCTTGTTACTTTCACATAAATACATAGCTGACACCTGCACATCAGCATCTTCTTCAGTTTTATTTGGTTTATCTTCTCTACCATTTTGCTTATGATTCCACACAGCAAAACACCACACAAGTTGGATAATTCCCACGTGTGTGACCCTGCAAGCTCTGTAATCCAGTCCCACAGAGGATTTGCAGCGGTGCTAATTGCAATCCACTGGAATTAACAGACTTTGGCCAAAACTGAAATGCTGCTGTATGAGAAAGTATACCGCAGGTAGGATATCACATTAGCTTCTAACTTTCTTATTGCTCCTGTAAATATTTTATACAGGTAAGAACACATCTCATGGTTTTCTGCTATAATATAAATCTAACATTTCTACAGTTACTCTCAAAGATATTCACCCCTTGTACCTTTCCAGATATTAGGCCTATTGAGTTAAAACAATAAATATATACATAAAAATCGCTTGTTCTAAATGAACCATTACAAAGTAATTGAATGCATTAGTATTCACCCCCATTAGTCAATATTTTGTAGATGCAAGTTTGACAGAAATTATAGCCCTGAGTCACTTTGGATAAGTCTTGGATTTGCACATCCGGACATAGCAATTTTTGTAAATATTTGTTATTGATACATTTTTATGGGGACAATTTTCAACTCTTTCCACATTTTCTCTATTAGGTTGAGGACCAAACTTTGACTAAGCCACTCTAGTTCCACCAGAGCTCATTCAGTTATGTCATATCAAGGGGGGAGAATACACATTCACTACCGGTCAAAGGTTTTAGAACAACTCAAGTTTTTCTAGTTTTTATTGAAATTCACATTTTTTATGTACTGTGAAAAAACCTATTGGAGACAAAAAAGTATGGAATCGTTTTGTTTAACAAAGTGGAATCTACATTTTTGACTCATTAACTTAGCAACCTTTAGCAGACATAACAGCCAAACCCACTCAGTGCATTCTTTCTACAATGACTATTCAACATTATTTGGAAATTTCCCAACACTGTTGCAGAAGATCCCACAAATGTGTTGCACTTGCTTTGTAGGTTGCTTTGCTTTCACCCTTCCACCCAGTTCATCCCAAACCAGCTCGATGGGTGAATGTGATGAGTCCAATTATGAGTTTTTTTGGTTCCAACCGCTGTGTGTTTGTTATGAACAGTGGGTCAACGGAGGATCTCTGCGTGTGCATTTCCCATTGTGAGGCATGGAACAGGTGTGATGGTGCTTTGCTGGTGACTATGTCTATTATTTATATAGAGTTCAAGGCATAC
This sequence comes from Esox niger, assembly GCA_016801105.1. NCBI lineage: Eukaryota > Metazoa > Chordata > Actinopteri > Esociformes > Esocidae > Esox > Esox niger. Next base: position 150,388 of record JACXGJ010000084.1, on the reverse strand, counting down.
TCAACCAGCATGGCTACCATAGCATTCTGCAGCTATATGCCATCTCGTAAGATTTGTGGGACTATCATTTGTTTTTCAACGGGACGATGACCCAAAACACAACTGCAGGCTGTGTGAGGGCTATTTGGACAAGAAGGATAGTAATGGAGTGCAGCAACACATGATCTGGCATCACTTGACAGGTAGCCTACAAGTGCTCAGCACATGGGGAAACTCCTTCAAGACTGTTGGAAAACCATTCCAGGTAAATACCTCATGAAGGTGGTTGAGAGAATGCCATCAATGTGCAAAATTGTCATCAAGGCAAATGGTGGCTACTATGAAAAATCTATAACGTGAAATGTATTTTGATATTTCTAACCTTTTTCTGTTACTACCAGATCCCATTTGTGTTATTTCATAGTTTTGAAGTGTTATCTATTATTTTACAATGTGGAAAATGATTAAAAAAAGAAATAACCCTGAACTTTTGACTGGTGCTGTATATCCAGCAGACGGCGCTATTACCCATGTGATCTGCCTTCATATAATGCTTAGACTATATTTCACCCTACAAGATAATTTGAATGAAAGGGGAAATTGATTCAAGATTCAAACTTCCTCGGATTTCATACTAGAATTAGGTTTCTGACATTGTGGTCTTGCAATAACATGAACGCAGTTTTGATTTTGCTTGGGGTCTTGGATAGTCTTTGTGGCCTCAACTTGTGGTCTAGATACATTATGTCACTGAGAGTCTAATCTAGTACAGGCACCTGGCTGCACATTAAGATGCTGCTACTGTTTAGGATGAAAACATCTTATTTGAAAAATGCATTTAGAAGTTCCAGATATTTTTTTCTAGATAGTGTAAACTTTGGTGGTCAAGAAGTAGAGTCTTGGTCTGCATCTCAAGTTCTCTGCTCTTCACTTAATCTCCATAGCAAACATTAATAAACATGTCTGTGATTTGTCATTTTTATGCCAGTCATCAATTCTTGAATTGATGATACCTTTAATGAATAAGGATCACAAGATGCAGTAACACCACTGATATGAATGACACTCTCCAGATTAACATTATACAAATGTTTTGTGTTGTAGTACAATGTTTCATATAGGGCCATGTTAATCACCATCTGATTGACCACAGCTGTCTTCCAAAACTATATACAAGAATAAAAGGTTTATCTGAAATTTACAGAGTACAATATCAAGTAACATTTTACACACCCACAGTCACCTACACACAAACACACTACAGCTGCATTTTTTTACATTCACCAACTAAAAAAACACAATCAACCACTCTAATATACAATCCTGATATACTTAGTTAATATACCTAAGACATGCTGTCATAGTGAGAGAAGAAAAATGTCATAAAAAAGCAGGAACTTCAGAATTGGCATGATAGATGGTACTCCAGAATTTGATTAGAAATGACAAAGGAATTGACTTGAAATGTTTGAACTAGAAAAATATTACATAATTGAAGTACAAAAAATAACAGTATTGCAGTGCAGTATTGAGGCTCAAGTACAAAAAGGTGTCATAATCTGTTGATGGCACAACAATCATACAAAGTGTTTCATGCATTTTAGGATCAAATCATTGGAAATCGTAAATGCAATAATATGGGCCTTCCTTTGGGCTGCAAAAATTGCCAGGGGAGAACACAAGTTGAATCAAAAAGGCAGAGAATATAGCCAGCTATCTCTCATTGCTTGAGGAAAATGTTTAAAAAGCACATACATTATATCTCATAATACAAGCTACTAGTCACCCCATCATCTCAAAATATTATTCGGAACAATATCATAACCACGCACCCAGAAGCTGTACAATATCCTGCTACCAAATGATATGAACAAAACATGTCCAGCTTTTTCATCAAGGCTGAATACTTTTAGTCTGAAAATGTATATTATGTAGCCTTATGAAAACATTCTGACCTGTAACTAATAGATATTTGTCTTAAACACTGAATATGCCGACGATATTCAAGGTTATTCTGCGTAGTTCTGCCAGTATATCCTTGATGATATTGTTATTTGCTTTTGTACGTTTTTGCCATATCGAGGACTATTGGTGAATTATGAGTTGCTAGGGAAAGTCAAACCAATACAATGCGTTGAGATATTAATAGTTTTGGATTGGACTGGAGATCCTACATCATATTACATTATGTTTCTTTTAAAAAAAAGTATTAATTCGTAAAGCATCCGAAGAATTGCCAACCACTGTAGAAATAGGGATATTTCTTTGGGTGCTTACCAGAACACCAGAGTTTCAGTTCACCTACTAGTCGCACTTCCACCCCTCCTAACTGGATTGAGGAAACTTGGCTGGATTAAAATAAAACATAATAAACCATAAAACTGTGGAAAGGTAGCCTACGGCAGTGCTGAATGCGGTGGCCCTTAAAACATTTTACAGACTAGCCTACTACAAAGGAAAGTAGTTGGATCCGGATCAGACCAGATTGGCCCTCAACTCCTCTGGTTTGGAGTCTTGCTTTGCTCAGCACTGCAGCTTGCGGATGCTGCGTGAGAACCTCTTAAACTCACGCTGGCCCCGCTGCCAGCGCATGAGCGAGGTGATGACCAGGTGCCCATCCATCTTCTGGCCCATAACCAGGTAGGCGGCGTTGATGTCGTTCATCTCTTCGCACACACACTGCAGGCCATCCTTGAGCCAAAGCACCGTTTTGCGCAGGTCACGGTCTGTCATGCCGTTGAGCTTGTAGATGGTCTTGCTCTTGGTCTCAGGCACAATCTTGGTGTCACCATTCATATATGAGATCTCCTTTACCTTGATTTTTAAGGCTGTGTGAAGCAGGTGGGAGTTAAAGGAACAGGCTGAGGTTAAGGTTTGGATTTGCTTGACTTGAAATGTTGTTCGAACTTGACTCCATGTAGCTACATTTTATACTGACAAAACCAAGTCTACCTACTTAGGAATTGAGGACTTACCAAAGTCGTTCTTGCACAGGTCGACGATTTCATTTTCATTTTCTTCCTTATCCTTGCAGGCATCACACACTCTGGGCACTACAAGACATATAAGAACTAATGTATTCATAGTTTATATGACAATTCAGTAGGTTTTCTAAACAACTATTACATAACTTATATAGCAAATGACTACTTTCAACATTATAGGGTGTGAACTGCAAAATTGACACTATTCAATGTATTTGTTCTGTTAAGAATTACCTCAGGTGGATACAGTCAAAATAATACAAAATAAATGATGCTGTTTCCACATTCCCTTACTAAGGGAATAACACAGTAAACACATTCCGCTGGACTACCAATTTTATTCCAATCAATACAATGAATATCAATGAAGGAATGAAACTAGGAACTTATATTCTTTAATTGAATTTGCCTTACTGCATCACATTACCTGTCCACATCTTTTCAGGACGCTTAGTGTTATATTGACTCGTTGTTTCTTTGAAGCAGTATGTCATCCTAATTACTAAGGTCTACTATAAAATGAATATTACCCATTTTATATTTTCCTGCAGGGAAAACAGGTGATATTCTGGTGTCTAGACGAATTTTGCCAATTTGCTTACCTTCTTTGGTGACTGGCGCTATGTGATCGGTGCCCACGGGAGGAATACAGAGGTCATTATCGATTGGGAAGCGACCGCAGTCTAGCATATCTGGCCATGGGAACCCGAACGCGGACATCACCGGCGCGCAACCGTCTTTGACGCGCTCGCACAAAGACCGGCAGGGCTGGATAGGTTCGTCCAACTCGTCCAAACAAACCGGAGCAAATAGTGAGCAAAGAAACTTCCTTGTGTCGGGGTGACACTGCTTCTGGACCAACGGAATCCACGACGAGGCTTGCTGCAGAACCTCGTTTATGGTCTCGTGGCCAAGAAGATTTGGGAGACGCATATTGTTGTATTCGATATTGTGGCACAGGAGAAGACTCGCCGGGATGGGTTTGCAATTACTCTTTTTGTAGAATAATTCGGGTTGACCGAAATCGTATAATCCGTGGATGGCCATGTTGGCAGGCAATGTTATTGCCCATATTAACGACAGAATAAAGTGCTTCATATTTATCGACCAAAATATCACAAATATGTGTTTAAGATACTTTTTTCAATCTGAGCTTCAGCACCTTCATCCGATGTGCTCTTCAGCTTAAGTATCTACATTAGGAAAGGAACACTGACAGTGTTCTCAATATGTAGTAACATGATATTTTCTAGTGGATACGTTAGGGAGGAGTCAAGGACTCGAAGAACTCTCATTCATTGGTGTTTTTTATTTTTACTTCAGGTAAACCTTCAAATGAGGTCAACACTCTAAATACGGAATAACATTTACAACAGTTCCATTGAGACTGTAATTGAAGTGTTACTACTGTTTATTACAAACAGTTGAAGTTGTTTACACACACACACACACACACACACACACACACACATATATATATATATATATATATATATATATATATATATATATATATATATATATATATATAGCTGTGTGCAATAATTAATTAGAATTATTTTAATGCTTAATGTACATAAATTTCTAATTTCTTCATTACAGGAATGAATATATCGTTTACAGGCTATGGCAAGTTATTTTACGATATGCCTTCACTTGAAGAATGTAACAAAGATTCAACATGTGCTATCAGACTAACAGTCTTGTTAAGTATATTGCAGAGCCCTGACACTTATTTTTCCTATGATTATCGTGTCAACTGCCCAAAATAATAGTAATACAATCAGTAATTACAACCACTTGGGTATTGCCTGGCTAACACAATCCACGTGACTATTCATTACGCAGGTTTTTACGAGAGTGTGCATGGCTGTAACTGTAGGGCCATGTTGAAGGTGGATTCATCCATGCATTCATTTATCATAATTACCTGGGGGCAAAACCCCTCTGGCCCATTCCTCAAGTTTACACAAAATTGTGAAACATGGTCCAGTGTGAGAACCAGTGCTCAGCGCACAGGACCCAGGGGTGAAACTCTATCTTCCCTCTTCAGCTGCAGCCCCAGCCTGGCTCCCATCCCTCTCAACACCCACCGGACCAGAGGTCCGCAGTCTGGTTCTCAGACAGCCGAATGGTTCTTTTCAGTCTTGACATCCTGCCCTACTTTCTCCTTGGGGGGGAAAAGAGAGAGAAAGATAGGATTGTGAATGCTTTATCTTAAATGTTGACAATGTTCATGCTTGCAGGAATATCTGCTCCAACAAGTAGCCTATGACTAGATCACTGAGGGAAAGGGGAGTTGAAGTTGAAATGATAAGCAAACATATGGCCTACGACCTACAGTGGAGTACCAAATTTGATGACTACATAAGAAAATATTATGCACATGTTACAGTTCTCGGTAATTATAGATTTGATCAAAACAAAACATTAAAACAATTGTGTCTATAATTCCCAACATAGAGATGTTATTGGCCATGTTCAAAATGATCAAAACAACCACCAGCAAGAATGCGACTGACGAATCCTTTAACCACCTTGCTTATTACTTTTGGATGCCATGACAATAATGCAGTAACCTATGAATGTGTAACAGCCTTAGACTTGGGGTTCTTAAACTTCTCCGTGTGTATTGTCAGCTGTTTCATGTTTTTAAACTCGTAAAAGCTAGCCCACCTTTATCGACTTGTCAAATAGTTATCTCTCCCTTGAATAGCCTAATAAGATGAGTAAGTTTAGGGCTACTACAAAATTGTGAAATGTCTGTTGGTCTCCAAGGAGAGATTTGAAAACCTTTGAGCTGGACTACATAACTATTGTGCAAGTGCTATCTTGCTTCTGAAAAACTCATATTAAATATAATTTTGTGTCGAACTTGTCATATGGTAATAGTACGATTTATGACATAACCCAAAACCATTAAAATATGTTTAGAAAATATTTTTGGGGAAAATCCATCAAATGTCATCAAGCTGTTTTTCTTTCGAATGTTATACATTTTATGAGGCCCATGAAGCTTTTAGTCGTGTGCAGTATCCAATACCAACAAGCAGAGAAGACAACCCCCCAACCTAAGAATGGAAAAACCAATTAACAAGATTCCTTGCTAAAGCTGTCACCTGGGACAGGAAGTGCATTACATATCTTTTGCCATCTTGCGTTCACTTTTCTGGACCCCCTTTGAGCAGCAGATCTGAGTTCAAATAATATGTGATCGTTAAAACAGACGGGCTTGACTGGGCTCACCTCTCCAAATTGAACCAATGGAATGGTCCGCAAAGTTTCAATCCCACCCATCCTGCACTCCAGGAAGTTTAAATAAATGCTTGTTTAAAGACATATTATCTGAAGGAAAACAAATACTATTTGCACCCAGGCCTGCACAGCAGTTGCTTGTCTTCCCTGGAAGTTGATATAAGAAAATGGCAAAAGGGTGTGGGATGGAAGTCAATTGAATACAAGAGAGTAGTTTACAGTGTCTAAATTAAACCTATCATTAAAGTTTATAGTTTTAAGTATGCCAATTTTTCAGCGGGGAGGGATAAAAAGGATGGATTAGTTGGGAAATGGCCCAACATTTGGGGGTTTTCTTCTGTGGTAAAACAAGATAGAACTTATGAAAATGGCTAGGAGTGTTCGGTATGAGTAAACTGTCTGTCAGTCCAAATGAATAGCTGAGCATTCACCCATTCCCTTAAATTAGGTGTTTTATTTTTCCCTACCGATGTTAAAATACTTTCTCCTGGAATGGCTCATCACTGATTCATTTAAGGCATGTTTAGGCCCAGATTTTATCACTATGCATTGAACCATTAAATAATCTGTATTTCATCGTATCCTTCTAATCAGGTACTATTTCAGACCTTCCATACCAGATAAGGCCAGGGTTTTTTGATCCTCCATGATAAAAATTGGGAAGCTCCGCTTTCTGTTGGAGACTTCTTGTCTTGTTGGAGACAATATTCATATGCACGGCTTAATTGTCTGAACTGACACAGTTCTTGGTTGTATCCACAGTGCCTCAGACTTCAAGGTTCACCCTGCTATAACAGCTCCTGGTCTTGACAAAGAGTTATGAGAGGTTTTCTTGTGCACCGATCAATTAATCCATAATTAAAGCCAAAGATTTCCCTCTTTTCTGGGAATGTGTTCTCATGAGATTGTCTAATGGCACATTCTGATCATCAAAGCAACTACAGCGTTTTGTGCACATTTATAATAATTCACTTTGAATTGAGGAACAACAGTGGTGTGTTTTTTCTCACCTCAAATAAAAGCCTTTCCCCAAAGGGGATTTAAACTCGCAGCTGTTGTTTCACCATGTCTGAACTCACCGCCTTACTCCACCAATTAGTGACACCAGTAAGGGGTAAATTACAGCTGTTTGACAAGAACTAGCTCATTTTGTCCCAACTCTGTATGAATATAATCCATAACATTTGGTGTGAGAGCACACATGTAAAACGCAAATGCAAAATATGGGATTTTATAAACATATATTTTTTCAGACTTCTTATGCTTTATTTGACAACTAAGTGGTGTTTTTATCACACAAAAGCATCCCTTGTAAAATTAAGGGCAAAAGTAAACCTTATGCTTGGATTTGCTTGAAATACCAATGGTATTTCTCTGCAACTCAGCATGTAGGGAGTTGAAGTGGAACGTTGTACACGTTTCCTCCAAAAGAGCAAGCCTTGCTTCTTATCACACTGCTTGGTCAACCAGAAAGGTTTTGCCTGTAAACAAATGTTGAAGGGGAACACCAACAACCGGGATTGAGATCACGGCAGCCCAACATACCACAAGGAACTCCTAGAGTGCAGGGAGACAAGGCGCACTCTCCGAAATCCACCATGGGCTGAGCCATCACCTGGCCGCAATGATACAGCTGTTTTTCAAGGCAGTGACTTAGACCACTACGCCATTTGGTGCAAGTCCCAGATTATGATGCTGAATTTGTTACAGGAAATAATCACAGTTCTCACAGAATGGCCCCCCATACCCCATCTGCCTTTCCCCTCCGTGCCAAGTGCAGTGTGTCAGTAACTTTGCAATGTTCCACATAACCACAGAATTGCTGTTTTGAACTACAAGGGTGATGTAAAGCTGGGTATTCTGCAATAGAGAACCCCAAAGAGTGTCATACAAATCAGCATAATCTGTGTGGACCTATTTAAATCCTTCATAGCAGAGGGAGAAGCTTGCTAAAAACCGATCGATGGTCAGTCTGGAGTGTGACAGCTTAACAGTTGCCGCAAGCCAAGAAAGAGGAAGCTGATCTTAGACCTGTGCCTAAAGGGGCCACATCTCCCTGCAATATATTCCAGCAGGTTCTCATTAGTCCGTGTGACAATTAAACGCAGCTTTGATGGAGCTACTCAACAATCCTTTTCCCTTCACCGCTCCATCATTCCCGCCCTCCCTTGAGAAAGAAATTTCATGGAGAATCGTGGGCCGGACTACTGTCACAAGCTATTAGTGAGGGCATGTTTCCTTGGGTTCAGGAGAAACCCAAACCCGACTGGAAGCCTTTGAGGAATCAATTCATCGAGCATCAATAAAGTCCCTTGCAGTGTGAAGGGAGCTTGGACCATTGGGCCAGCTCTGATGTAAAACAAGACTTCTCTTTCATGTCTTCACATCAAAGTCGCTATTCCTCAATCGGAAAACTATTTTCCCTGTCTGCCCTTTACGCCTTAAAAAGTTTCTTAGCTGGGGAGGAGTTTGCCAGTCAGAGATTCGGGACATATTTACCGTAATTTGGTCGCAACATATTTCTAATTTTAGCAGCTAGGATTAGTGTCAGTGAAACAAGATAAGTCGGTCACTTTCATCGTTAGAACACCAAATTATGTTCGTGAAACAAGGATCCTTGTCACTTGTTTTGATAAGGACTTGAACTATAGGTTTGCAATTTTCACCAAATAATAATGTTGAAAGTTAACTGTTGAATGACAAGGTTTTCAAAAAGAAGTCAACGTTAAGGGGTGTTTTATCTAATCCCAGAGCCAAGAAGATGTAAAAACTGCCATTCATCCCTTGAGCAAGGACATTATTAGCTGAAATGATTGTACTATCTTCTGGCGTAACCAGTGGGATTATTATCACTGAAGGGGTTCTCCACGTTTTGAACAACAAGAGGCCAGCATTCTACTGTTTTAGTAGAGAGATAGGGCTGACGTAATGAAATCATTGTCAAATTCATAGACAGGGCTCTAAATAACAAGAAACCAGGCAGGCCTAGTTCAGCCAGCCCACATCAGCATGTGTTACCCTCTTGAGATTGGAACCCAGGCCGTCCATGTGCAAGGCTGTGTTGTTAACCACTACACCACAGCTGCACATTTGACAGGTGTCAGCCTCGTGTGTCTACCCTGAACAAATCCTCTTTTGCCACAGTTAATTGACCATTCGTGAATGATTTTGATACAGTTAAACTGACCAACATTTCTTACTAAGTTTACCTCCACCACAAATAGCGTCTTTGAACTGTATGGCGTTTGCCGTTTTAAACGGCGTATTAACCAGTAATAGGCTTTACCAGCATTTACTAACTTACTGGAATAGTCATAAGAATTGAGTTCTTGCTAGCGAGTCTGTCACTTACTCAGTAAGAGACATTCACTCTTCTTGGCTGGCTCCGCTTATGTGGTTCGGCAAAAATAATGATTAAAACAAGCATCTGTTTTGACGCTGATGAAGACTGTTAGGCCTAAAGGGCCTCATATGTCGTTTTTTTAAATAATGTCTGAGAGGCCGTAGCAATCTAAAAAGGACCATTTTTCATGGGTGCTAAATATGCACTATTTCCTTTGATTTACTGGACATGATATCAGGTCTGAGTGACAGATGCTTTGTGAGATCAAAAAGCTGCCCCACTACAATTCATACTCAACATATCATGTAGAGCCTACCACCAGACCCCCAACGGAGAATCACCATACAGTCCAGGATATTTACTGAAGTGCACATGGACCCCATTTACTAATGAGCTTGTTAGCCGCAATCACTCCTTGCACTTTGACATTTGGGGGGAAGGAATTCATCCCATCTAAAATGCATTAATCTCATTAAAGTTCCAGAGAGTCATATAGATTATGCTTGCTCAGTATAATTTATGAAATGCCCCCATTATTGAGCTATAATTGACTCAGTATGTGTATTCAAGTAGCTGTTTGACACATTATAGGTTCAGGGGGATTATGATCCGAGGCAAACCGTGTAAGAGCCAGGTTCCTATCCATCATCGACTTTCAATCTATCTTCAAATCAGTGCAAAGCTCAGATTCTACTTCCAATATATCTACATATCAGTGCAAAGCTCAGATTCTACTTCTAATATATCTACAGAGTATGTCAGGAACTGTGTGTACTGGTTAAGTAAAAGACAGTCCTCGTTGAAAATACAACTGTTAAGAGAAAACATTCTGTCGCTGTAGGTCAGAGAACCCGTTAGGATTTTAAATCTAATAGGATTCAAATCATTTGTGCTTTCCCACAAATGTCTTTTTCAGATCCCCTAGGGAGAAGGTTTGGGAGAACCATTCCCAGATAAAATGGGTTCCCCTTTCTCTGTGGAAAAAAGTATTCCGAAATTGTTGTATGTGGATGAAAGGGTTTTACCTAGAACCATAAAGCTTTTAACTTCACAGACATGAACTAAACAGACGCGGTGTCTACACAAGGGGCCGTTAGTGCACATGAGGTCTTTTACTTTTGGAAAAAAGTGCTTGAAAAAACTCATGATTTTGGGCTGGGATTGACCAACCATAGGTGTCGGGTGCTACACATTTATGGCAGATGAGTAATTTGCGCATATGGACACTTGGATTAAAGGCAACCCATATGATCACCATTGAAATGGTCATAAATGTTCTGCGTTGATAAATTGAACAAACACATTTTGTGGCTTTGAAAATTCAAACCACATGCTTACGCTGACTGGTCCTTACGGTCATGCAATGATTATATTTCTGGGAACGACCTTGGCGCACTTTAATATTCAACCGAAAGGGAGTTTTGGAGTACAAAAAAAGAAAAGTAGTTGTTGTAACAGCTTGTTGTTTAAAAATGCCTAAAAGGCATCACAACAACGTTAAAGGGCAGGGTATAGAAATGTGCAGGATCTGAGGACTAGCTGATGCTTCCGAATTTGCCTGCTCTTTGACCTCTGACTGACACAGGTTGGAAGATTCACACTGTGCTCAGAGAGACTTATTTACGACACACACCAAAGCAACAAGGAGCCCTAGAACCCCTGTGGCAACTCCACTGTCTCTGACTGACCCAGACCTGATCTCGACCCCATACGGAGAAGGGCACAACCGCTCTGTTCTCGCAACCCCCCCCACCCCAGCTTCCCTCCGCGCCTGAGATGCATTCCAGCCCATTGGGAACCTTGATGTTTACCTAAATCCATCCTTGGCTATCGACCTACCTATCCCTATAAATCGTTAGTAACACGGCTTTGGGAGAACACAGACATTACAAGTAGAAACAGATTAAACAAGATGGCTTTACAGAGTTATACAGAGGTTCGGTAAATTTTTAGCTGTCAAAAAACAACTTTTTACCTCATATTGAAATGAGTGGCACATTAGTTATCGCTGCTTTCTAATAGCAGTACTATAAGCCAAGCAGGGCCTTGGGATTAGACTGATTATGAGTTGGAGGCTTATCTGTTGAAATTTTTAGACTGTGTTGTATACCTTGGACAACATGCTGGCTTGATTAAGCCATTGAGTTTAAAGAAGAATCCATGGGTTGCGTGGTTATCTCATCTAGCTATTTAAAGATGAAAACACTAACCGTTTGTTCTGGGTAAATGACTGCTAAATGACTACAATGTAAATAAGACTTAAAAGAAATCTCAGCTAATCTGTAAAATGCTTAAACATAACAAACAGCAGAGGTTAATACGCAGATTGTACTTGGCATCCAATAAATGTTTTTAAAAATCATGCACAGTTTTGTAAGGAGTGCAACATTTACTCCAACTTGAAACTTTTGGTGTAGGCATTTGGTGTGAACTGTCAGAGATATAATTTCATTTTTTTCATGTAATTCAGGTTTAATGTATTTCCATTTTGGAAGTCTACTATCTTCATATCGTCGATCCAGGCTATATCAACGATAAATCAAGGATCGCTCTTTTTGCATAAAACAGTACAGGATGTGTTGCAAGGTCATCCAAATCAGGACAATAAACCATTTATCTAAATGCAAGACAAACATTATGACTGCTCTTGCAACAGTCACAGATCATTTGACTTCTCAGTGTGTCTTCACAAACCCTTTGTCACCGGAATCCGGGGGGGCAGGGGGTTAAAAAAGCTCCCTCCCCCCTCTTAATTTTAGCTTAGGTGACTGTGGTTATACTAAGTGACCTGGCGCGACCTCAGAAATACCAGACGCAGGCTCATGTGTAAATAAAGCCCCGGCATTCCCACTCGGAAGGTTGCGACTACTGCGACAAGGACGGAATTTCATTTACAGGGATCAGCTGAGGCCCATTGGGTGTCACTTGAGCAGAAACAGACGTTAGAGCAACCCCCACCCAACCTCGGCAAAATACCTCCAAGGGAATTCTCTTCCATCATCTCACAAACAACCCCCATTGACCCTTGAAACACGTGACATAATGACCTGTTGTCCATCTCTGAATTTGAGAAAAACATTACAGGACACTATCAAAATATAATTATTCAAACGGCGCATTACAGTCCAAACATTTGTCACAAAGTTTTTTCCCGATGTTGTTATATGTTTTTTATTCTGTGCTTGAAATTCTCATGATTTACCTGGCATTGTGCATAAATCAATGCGATAACCCCGTACAACTGGAATAATCTACATAGCAGTTTCACATTTTTGTGGAAGTGCCTTTGGTTGATATAAAGCAGGTTCTGTGAAGTGATCAGGCATGTAAACAGAGCATAGGGTATTACTCTGATTTCTTAGAAATATAGACACTTCATAAAACGCAAACCTCTCAATGAAAATCTAAGAGAAACAAGCGACGACACAAATGTAGCAAATTGAATTAGAATGAGTTCCGGTCACATGTATCACATTAAGTGATTATTTCAGCAATGCATATCAGTCAAATTTGAAAGACAAGCTTACAATAAGATTGCAAGCTTTATGAAAAATTCAAAAGCATCCACATCCTCGAAGAAGAACAAGCTAAAGATTAATTCAAATTTGGCTTTGAAATATAGGACTTTTTATGCTGTGAAAAGTATTCTCTTGATGAGTGATTATATCTGTTGTAGTGAAAGGCATCTCTTTATTGGTCTAGTGTGCCATAAACAAATTATCAAATCTTTCCTCTCTCAGGGGGGTATGTTTGTTAGTTTCTATATATCCATGAGTCACACAATATGTTCAAATACAATAAGAGAACATGAAAAGGGGTATTACTTAGAAAATCTATGGGTTGATTTCCATTAAGAAATCATACCTTGTTTGCCTAGCATGGTTGAACCAGATGGACTATATGTTGAAATATCAGCCTATAAACACACTCTTATGTAAATGTTGAGGTGAATTAAATTAAGAGTGTAGCCTTTTGTTCTGCAGCAATGGCAGCGTTGGGCTTTTTCCCCAATATCACCATGTTAACATTATTCACCAAGATGTCTTATTATTTTGGCAATGACAGAAGATTGTCTCCAGGCCATGTGAAATAAGTCACACAGAATATAAAATCCAATTGGTTAAACCCTTGGCATGTTGGACCATCTCACTTGAGCAGCATTTATCCATTCCTCTTGTCACAATGAGCAGATCAATTGTGACCACAAGAATGAATTAACTAAACATGAGGTAATCGTTTTTATTGTATTGCTTTGATTAACCCTAAACTACCGATATTGTGGATGTGTCAGCCACTATGAACAGCAGAAGACTTCCAACCACATAGCTGAAATACAGTGGTTGGATTGCAAGGTGCAAAAACATGAGCCTAAAAGTACCTAATACTGTCTGAAAAAAGGTATTGTGGACCAATGAGACCAACTAGAGGAATGGCAGGAGGAAAGTGTGTCGAAAAAAGGGACTGACATCTGTAAGGGTGTTATGTATCACTGCCACTGGCTCATGTATTTTCACTAATGATATACCTATGGAGGGCAGCAGGAAGATTAATTCTAAAGTGTACAGAAATATTGTTTTGAATTCATTTGACAGCACTTCATCATGTTGCAAGACAATGACGTCAAACATGCTGCCATAATTACCGAGGCGTATTTAAGAGCCAACAAGTGGAAAGATCCTGACCGGCCAAGTCAATCATCCGATCTGAATCCAATTGAGAATGCATTTCACATGCCGAAGACAAGACTGAAGGCAGAAATGAGTCCCCGAAATAAGCACGAACTGAAGATGGCTGCAGTACAGGCCTGGCAGAGCATCTCTAGGAAAACAAACCCTGGGTTGCAGACGTTAGCCAAGCAATGCATGCAAAGCATAAGCAACCAAGTACTAAATATGACTACTTCGTTGTACTATTTACAAAATGTGCTGGAAAATACCCTCAAATTTAAGCTAACAGTCATAGTCATTGTATTAAAATGCAAAAGTCAAAAATACAGAGCCTAATAATAATTTGCCAATAACCAAATACTTTTGAAAACCCAGATGTTGAGATATTGGTGCTGGTAGGATCTTAGCCATGGATCTTTCTTTATAGGTGATATGGACACCTGTGCCATCCAACTTCTAACTTGGAAATTATTCAGATCAGTATGTATCTACTCAGATCAAATTACAACTCAAAATGACTTTCAATTTGCTATAAAAGAGTTATCTGAAAGCTAAACATGTATTTATATATTTCAGTTATTTAAATTTATAGTGAGTGGAGTTATAGCAGAGGACAATTCTGGGTACATACAATATGACATATTTATGTACCGTTTGTCTGCCAAGGTGGGATTATTCACAGTTATTTTGAGTCCCTTAGTTGATCTTCGTATGTTGGAAACATGTTCCTTTTAAAGTCCTAAATTTTTTTTTAGCTCTGTTGGTGCTTAAGGTTTAAAGGACTAGTGCCATCAAATACTATATTAACATGTCATTTCTTTTAATGACATGAAGCTGAAATAACACTGAAACTTATGATCATAGCCCTTTGGTTGTCAAAGCCTTTACACAGATTTATTTGACACAATCAGGATGAAATACAAAGATTCCAATGGAATTTTATGTGTGTTTGCCAAAAACACATTTTACAAATAACATTGTTAATTACACTGTAGCAGCTTCATTGTGATAGGGTAGCCTAGTGGTTAGATCACCTGACCACTAACCGAAAGGTTGCTAGATTGAATCCCAGACCCAGCAAGGTGAAAATCTGTCTTGCGCAAGGCAGCTAATGCTAAATACTACAATGTGGACATCTCCCTCTCCCTGCTGGAGATCAGGATTCAAAACATCACACTTCTACCTCTATGTCTTCACTTCAACTTCCTCCCCCTGATTAATACTCTAAATAAAAATCTTGTGAAGAAATTATAAAAACAAGTAACATTAGTTTCTGTCCTCCCTCTTCATAGTACACACTTTTAGCAGTTTCCTAATAAATAGACCGTTCAATGTAATCTTTGTGTACAATAACCATTTATCACATTAGACCACAGCACTATTTTAAAGGATAAAAACAGGTATTTGCCTGGGATAGAATTAGATACTTATATATTTGGAGTATTGATATTCATATTCTAAAGTACACATTTTGATATATTATTGATTGATTTCAATTCAATCTGACCATAAAGTAACTCTCAAAAAAGTGTGGAAAATGTTCTGCATATAAAAGATACTATTAATTCAATGTGCCTTAAAGATAGCATTTATCTTTAGAATAGCCAATATTCACAAAGCTTCTATGCATTGACACAGGACAGTATTTTTCTTTTACTTCTTCCACTTTGTAAAGAGGGAGTGCTAACATGGAAGTTTGCATGGGTAATGTCTTAGTTGGATGGAACAAGCCCAAGGCACTGCACGTTGTACCTGCAGAGTGCTGCTGGGAGAAGCAGAAAGAAATTAAGGATCGGGAGATACTTAAAAACACTTACTAAATGGTGACCCCTGTAACCACTGAAGAGCCTTTTTCCAAAACTTGACGAGACAACCTCCTTCAAAGGCCCTTTGCACTAATTGTTTGACATACATTTTTTTCTCAGGAGTGGTAGGATTGTAGCTGAGTGGAAATAAAAAAACATTTTCTACACCAAATGTGATCCATGAAGTGTAAGCTAAAACATGAGCAGTTTTTGACGTAAAAACCCAACACACTCATGTAAAAATCAACAAACAAGCACTAAACCAGAGGCAGACTATCACATTTGAGGCTTTGGGTCATCGAATTGAATCATTTCTTTCTGAGAGGTGAAGACGGCAAACTTACACCATTTCAGTGCAGAGAGAATCAGTTTTACCACATTATTCTGGATATTTGTCTAGTGGCAAAGAGAAAATTGTAAATTTTAGCTAATTCTTTTGCATCTGTCATTGTTTAAGTTTTAAAGCACATTTTTATGAATTTAAATTTAATTACAGTTGAAGCTGATTTTATTGTATTCTGGTTCTACTAATTCTACTAAGAAAGTAATTCAATGAAAGTCCTCCCTAATTTGAAAAATTATTAATAAGAAATAGTTGCTATTTATTAATGCAAAGATACCATGTCAAATATACATTTTATTATAATTCAAATATGTCAGAACTTTTTTGTCTTTGTTTTGAGATGTTCATGGTTTTCATCCATACAATCATTCATCTAATGCATCCTGCGGTTTCAAAACTTTCTGGATCTTCAGTCCACCAGACAGGCCTCTACTACAGTTTGTTTAATCTGGATTAAAATGTATTTAATGGACATCCTACGGAACAACACTGGCTACAATGATACTATATATGTATATGCATGGAGAAAGAATCATCTGATTTTATATAAATGAGGAACCATCTGCAGCTCCATGATTCACATGAATATGCCAGCCAATATGACAAGACGATCAGGGGAGCAGAGCTGTGGCTAAACCAGTGGTCAGGCCTCAGCCAAGAGTTTTAAGCAACTTTGAGCCATCAGTGCCATTCACCATGGGAAGGACAGAAAGAGTGCTAGGAAATCCATTTCCAGGGTCTCGGTGAGCAGAGTATAAGTATATTGGAGTGAAAAAGGATCTGTATCCTCCGGTATTCGGGATGGCAGGAAGAACAATTTCCCCGGCACCTTCTCCTTTCTTTTCCAACTTGAAAAACATGACCAGCTGCTCAGCATTAGTATAGAAGAGGCTAGTCTCCTCAAAGGAGAAAAGTAATCCATGTCACCTACAATGAAGCTTAGGGTGAGTAATTGTTTATGAAGTCCACATAATTTTATGACATTGTCCCTTCCTTGAAGTTGCTCTTGCAATTGAATGACCTTTTCTTGCAGCTCAACAATACAGTTTGTCCAACCGGCAGGCAGTATTCACTACTTATTGGCATGACATTTACCATTTAAGAAATGCCACAAATATCGTTTAGAGGGTGGGAGAACCAGGTGAGGCTCCAGCCATTGTCAAAAGTAGCTTAAGCAGAGTTCAAATGTAATCCCGGTGTAAATTTATCTAAATAGTGCCTTGGTGTAACAAAGTTGAATTAAAACAGTTAAGACAAAAGAATACATATTCACTCCGTAAATACAGATTTGATTTAAAGGAAGTAAAATCAAAATGTTTGGCAGATAGTCAAGTAGCTAACAACAAGTAGAACATTATACCCAGCAGCACCTAACAACACAAACAGGAAGTTTGCATGTCCCCAGGAAGTTGTTTTTATTTTGTTTCTTGAGATAACTGAAATCATTATTATATCTTGTGTGCACACAATGGTACAGTTTCTTAAACAATAATATTTCCAATGGTCAGGTGATCTATGCCGCTTCCTCTTGCACACAAATACAACTGTAGTATGTATTGTTGCATTGCCCTTATCTTTCCCCACTTTCTCTATCAATAATACATAAAAATGCCCAAAATATAACCATAAAACATTTCCATATATTTCCATTAAAGATTCATTCAAATTCTGCTTCCTGTGGTGTGCACAATTTAAATTTCATTCTATTTGGAATTAACCTTTAAATCAGTGTTGTAGGCCGGCCTCTTCTAAATTGCAACCAGACGTGGTGTGTACAAAAACATTTTTATGATTACAACATTGAACTTCTATATTCCATACAAATGAGTTACCATACAATATATTAAATTGCAATTATGTCCGGATTGCGATGGTCTTTGAAAAATAACTTTGTCCAGTTAAATACTTTCACTGAATTTACCCTTCAAATGGGCAGACCATAGCTGCCCCTGTGAAAAAGACATAACCACTTCACAGAAAGCTCAAATGCATGTTATCTTAATCCATTCCATGTTCACGACAGCATCTGAATTCTAGGTCTGCTCCAGCGCTCAAAATATTAAAAAAAACAAGTGACAAACTTACTCATTCTCAAGAGATGCGGCTTTTCAACCAGTCACCGTGTTTTCAAAAGGAAGCATAATGATACAGCATGTTGAATAAAAAAACGCCCCAATCGTGCGCCAGTGGAAAGAAATAGAGTATCTTTGTTCATAAACAATGTATTAAAGAGCGAGTGGACATAGTTCAGCTGAAACATGATCTCGCTGCAAGAGGAATCTGGAGTTATTGTTTGTAGATGGTGGGCGAGGGAACAACACACACACAAAAACGATGGTTCACTTTGGAATGTTTGTGGGCCTTTATTTATTCCAGATCCAGTTCTCTCTTCCCTGTCAATCTCATTGAATCATCATTATCAAAGGTGAGTAACAAAGTGTTAAGAGTTGCAAACCTTCCGAAGTCAGTACTATAATATTGATTACACTTAAATAGTTTATAGGATTTGGTTCACATAAGTGGAGTTAGATGCTGGAATACTTTCCTCTTGTATTTTGAAAACCTTTTTCAGTCCCAAGACACTTTGGAAACAACACTGCACTTGATTCTAATTATAGCATCATCTGCAATCATTGTCACTAGCTCGCGGGAGCTGTAGCACATTCAACGTACCCTCTTGCTCTCCAAATCTTACATGACAACAAAAAAGGAAACTCAAACAAATGATGTGCCAATTTGCACAGATACTTATTTCATGCCGCCCACAGATGCCTTAAGAAAGAGACAACAGTGAAAGAGTTAAATGAACGCCATGTGGTGCTATTATAGCCCACTTCAAAGCTTGGGAGAAGGTTGGTCTTGCCCTCTCCTCCTTTTCCCCTTCTCGTCCTCTCCTTCTCTGGACCACATCTAGGTTGGCGGTCCAATTGCTGGATACCTTTCTCCCTCCTACTTCCTAGTGTGGCCAAGGCACTAATAGGCCCTTCAAAGACCACCAAGGCTTCTGAGTCTCGTTAGCGATTGCTAACTGAGGGGAAATTTCATTGGTCAGCCGTTCTGAACTTGTGCCGCCCGCCACCTGGGTTTGTTTCCTTGCTGGCAAGGGGGTCAATGTGTGGGTTTGTGCTTGCTTGGGCTGGTTCGAGTAAGGCATGCTGTCAAATGCATGAAAAAGATTGTGATTATCACCATACATCTCTGCAAGCGTCCTATGCTCCTGTTTGGGAAGGTTTTTCTTTTGGAAATAGCTTGTGTATTTCTTTTAAAAAATCCAGTAATGTCCAATAATTGTGAATAATCTTCTGTGTATAAAAGAACAAGGTTAACAATGTTCTTGGTCTGGCCCTATCATCACTGTTGAGGAAACATATTCCTGAGAGTCTCATTTTTAAGCTGTAATAAAACTAGCTTGAACCACATTTATAAGAAAAAAACTGAAACTGGTCTATTTTGTATACATTTCTCAAACCCCATTCTCAAATCAGATGCCAAATGAGGTCATGACTCCTGGTTTGGTAAAACCAACCACCAAACATCCAACACATTTTCTTCTTCACCCAGGCTGTCAACCATTTTCAGAGAGCAATGGTAATTTAGTTACACTAGACATGCAACGTGTATTTCCTGCTTTAGCTTGACGGCTCACGTTTGTTGCTTCTGCTTTGTTATTTTTCTTGCTGAGGATTTCATTGCCTTTGTAGTGAAGTGGGGATGTAAAAACATGACCCCAAACTTGAACTTCCAGATGCACCCTAAGACAATAATGGACACATGACTTTGTTCTTTTTGTGTGTGTTTGGTTTACTTTATTAGGATTCCCATTAGCCTATTGCTCATGCAGCAGCTACTCAGCCTGGGGTCCACGTAAAACATCAGACACATCACAGTGTACAATATAATTACAGACAAGAGAACATACTATTGGTGGACATAACCTTTTATTTAAATAGATTGAAAAAACAAGTGATCTACTATCAATACACCACAACAACATAAAAGTATTATCTACACACACACTATATATATATATATATATATACACACATACACAGCATACATGCACATATTTTGTTTTTGATATTTACAGAATAGTTAAATTAGTGCTTTAGGAATAGGAGTGGTACTGTGATACAACATGTTTCTATTTCTTACATTTTGTGTGAACCTGCGTATGGGTATAGAGAAAGAGAGACAGGGAGAGAGAAACTCGTAGAACCATAAACCCGTCATGTCAGTCACCCTAGCAACGCTGTGCCAGAGGCAGCCATTTTGAAGTCTGGAGTCTGGAAGTGTACATTCCCCTCTCCAGGACCAGCCTTGACATTCTATTCCCGTATGAGGGCCTCGCCTGTTGGATGATCCCTCCACATGGGGGCCAGGCAGACCCATCCGTCACTGGGGAGGCAGACCTCCTGTGGCTGTCAGTAGACACCCAGGATCGAATACCCTGGAGCCCCCACCTCTTGACTTGTCCTCTCTCCCGGCCCCAGTCCCCTCTGGCTTTCCAACTTTTTTTGGAGGGTGGCGGTGGAATAATGCTCTATGTAGAAGATCGGAAGGTCAAGCCCGGGTGTTGGGCAACTCAGCACGTCTGGCATCACGATGTGTTCACGGATGCACTGTGGTTTATCCATTTGGCCTGGCGCTGAAAGATGGACCTGGTTGGGGTATAATATTACTGGAATGACTAAATTTCACCTGTTTGGATCTTACCAGTGATCTAAAATCACATTAATTGGGAGACAGGACAGGGTAAATGGATGAAAGATTACAACCACCATTAGACATTCAGACACAGAAAAGCAGCAAAGCACTACATTGAATCAGTTCAAGTGAGCAGGGCATTCAAATAATACTAAAGAACAGTACCCCTTCCAAGAATTAGTTCACCTATTTTGTAGACAGTGGCAAACAAAAACTTCAGAGAAGTGACTGGACCTGTCTTCATCCATCTAGTTTTCTGTGACCTCCCCCACACACAAACACCCAGACACTCGCATCTGCCAATCAGTCTTAAGATTCTCTGAGATGGACCCGGCATTAGACCATGCATTAATTGAGGTCCCATCTCAGGGTCACCCGGCTACACATTAGCAGGCTCTTTTTGAAGAGGCAACAGCTGCGTTTGTTGCTAATCCACAAACAATAAATGATTAACATTAGGTGATAGTCTGACCTCGAACAAGCGCATAAGGGGAAACCATAACCCACATGTGAGGGATAGAAGCGATTTCAGTAGAAATGTCAGACACTTGTTTCTTTTGAAATATCTGCTGTTCCGAGTTCAGTATTTTGAAACGGTTTATGCCTTGCCCACCAGACACAGTGAACATCAGCTCCTGACTCTTTTTTAACTCCCCCAACTGCATTCATCTTCCTCAAAATGCCCAGGTATGGTCACAGCCAAAAGCTGGCATCCACCTCCCCACATGTTTGTCAAACATCTGAAAGCCATTGAATGGGATGTCCCACATGGTTGCAATAAGGAAAAGAGGTATGGACACCAAGTGAAACGCTCACTAATGCTGAAATGATTTCTCACTGGTACCGCTTCCACAACCTGCGCAGGTTATTCCGACATTAATTTATATAACCTTTAGTGGAACTTCACCTGCAAAACACTTTCTCTTATACCAAACTCAATGAACCCCTCATTAATACCGAAAGCAGTACCTCATACCTTTTGCCTGTGCTCAAAACTAGTGAACATCTTTTCTCCAACTTGTTTTTTGGTGAGGAGAGAGAATGAAAAAGACAAAAAGCTGTAGTAACAGGTCCAGCTCGCAAATGAAGCAAAAAACGTACCTAAAGTATCACCATTTTTACATACAGTTTCAATGGAGGCAAAGGGGCTGAGGAAGGCTAACTTACAGATTTTCAAGGTAACAATGTTGACTCATTGCCCATATGTTGAGGGTCTGGAGTTAAAGGGCCTTGTGGTGATTTATGGCCAAGCAGACATCGTTTATTTTCCTCGCTACAGTAGTGCTGAAAGACAGTAAACAGATTACAGGGTCTGCTGTAAATCTAAAGTCATTAATCTAAGTTCAATGTGTTTGACTGTTATATATGAAATCTGATGCAGATGTGTTTGCTTTCTAACCATTTTCATTTTCTGAGATCTATAAAAAAATAAGATTAACATGTAAATGGAGGCTTATCTAAAGTATTGGCAACCATGTTGAATTAGGTGCGTGTTAGTGTTATCCCACAGGTAATAAAATTACTTTTACAGAATTTTGATTAGCAATACATGGGATTCAAGTTTTACATTTGAATAACAAAGGAAGTAACTTGTTCTGGGCAAGCAGTGAGACCGCCATTTTCATTTGAAATTAGACATTACATTTTGTACACAGTCCAGAGTAAAAAAAATAACCCCGCTACGCATGATTGAAAACAATAGACTTTAAGAGTCGTGGTGAAAGCATGTTTATGTATCTTAGTATTAGAGTTTGGGCTATATTTATTTCCCATAAAGTGACATACATTGATTTCCCAACTGTTACCCATGTTTTCCATGTATCTCTTGAGAGAAACCGCCCAGCTGCTTAATTGCACACAAAGTAAACAGTTTGACCCTGATGAAGGTGACACAAATGAACACATTTTGGGGGAATTTTTTCTAAATACACTTGAGGGAAACAGTAATGAATAGTGCATGCTATAAGCCAACACAGCACTATGTGCTACACTCTAGAGCTAATCATTTTTCTTGTTTGCATCTATTCTAAATGTCTAGGTGACAATCTAATGGGATCATTTAAAATGATACCAAGCCATAACAAACCTTGGCTCAGGTTTATGTAATTACACACAATCTGATGTAAGAATCTTCAAATGATGAACTGCCAGTCTAGAGATATGTAATGTGGTGCGTACTTAGGAGACACGCGAATTGATTTGGGCTAATAGGTATATATGGGTTCACATTTTATTTGTGTGCTTACTAAGAACCAATTCAGGTCATATGATCTCTTAGAGGTATAGTTTTGTACATTTTAAAAGTTTATTTGAAACTGAAGGTTTCACTCGGACACTAGATCCAGAGAAATATTGGTTGGTTGTAATGCAAAATCATTATTTCTTATTGAGAATTTAGGATATTTTACATGAATAGGACAACAAACAGGACAACATAACACAAGGTCAAAGCAGAAGATTATTTTGGCATTATTTCCACGCCTCCTAAATACAGTAACAGTAGTTAACATCAAAAGAGCCTGGATCTAACCCAAGTACTATAATAGCTAACCAGGTGAACTGAAGTTAGCAGAAGATCATCAATCAATTAGAAAGTAACCGATTGTGTCAGAAGTTCTAGACGGCAGACAGTAATCAGAAACTAATTTAAAGTGGAATATTTGTACCATTCATCTTGATGTGTTTCCTTTTTGTGAATCAATAGATGTGGTATTCATCACAGTCAATGCAGTTTGCTAACCAGCCTTAGGCTGCCATCTGTTATATAAAGTACTACTGTCCTGTATTTTACTGAAAGAATGTTATGTTTTCTAAATTATACTTTCTGTTTTTGGCAATCTTACTGATCAAATTTAGTTCAATGTACTTCATTTATAGGCATTTTCTTTTCTTTTTAAATAATGAAATGCTTTCTCTTTGACACACAGTTCTCTGGTCCAACTGCAGCGTGAGCTCATCTGTAATTTCAAACAGATCACACCAGATATAGCGGAAACCTGGCTGTATAAATATCTAGGGTATTGGTCATTGGACAATTTAACTCAAATGTAGAGTTATGACCAGCTGGCCCTACTGGCCCGAGGTTCCCAAACTCCCCTATCCGTCAGAATGGGCACGGTCATAGGCCTCTGCAGAACTCTTTGTGGCTGGAGAAAATGATTCCGATGGGCTCCTGGCCTGTGTCCCTATCTCCTATGGGCCGTCAGCAGGCACAGGTGAGGTGCTGGCTCAGGCACAGCCCCCCTTAAGAGCCGACTTAAACAGCAGTCGCTAGACTCCATTGAGGATTGTGTTGAACTGACAAACGTTTCTGATTATGTTAACCTTCAGCATGGAGTCTATGAACTGTATTGCTTTTGACACTGGCCGTTTTAACAGCTTATTAGCCAGTAATTGGCTTATTTTCACTGTAAAGCACATTGAATTGCTTATGAATTGTGTCATATAAATAAACATGCTTGCTACTAGTATCTATTAAATTCCTAGGAATAATCATAAGAATTGGGTAATTGGTAGCGAGACTGAAGATGAACTTTTCCATATCAGAAACAGTCGCAATATTACTATACAGTTTCAGTTAAGGCTTACTATAATGTAGATACTAATGTTTTTAGCCAGCAAAGTTTTCATCTATACGAAATAATATCGCGTACATTGCTTTGCCTGCTAGGAGTCTGCTTTTCTAACCACTACGTTATTTAACAAGGGATAGTCGGTCAGTCAATCAGTCAGTCAGTCACTCAATCAGTCTGGCAAAAAGCGACTAGCAACAAATCTAGTAACTTTTTCTGGTGTTATTGGAGACTTTTGGGGACTATGACATGAAAACACGTATCGTTTTTAGACTTCTCAACGAGCATACCGTGAGCTCCTCCCCCGACCCAAAGCACTCAAATGCGGGAGATCTTTGTTTAAAATAAATCACTGCATTTGACTCACACAGCCTTAGTCAATTACTTTGTCCGCTGTGTGTGCCTCTCTGGGACATAAGCTATACTGTACAAACTGTACACTCAAAAATACAGAAAGGAGAGGGAATCAGACCCTGGATTCAAAGGCTGGCTGAAGCCATTCATTAGGCCAATTATGCAAATTACGTGATGACATCATTTAGCGACTTCAAGTGAATTCAACCCCTTTTCAAACTCCTTACTGAAGAGTTGGCAACACTGGACACGCAGTTGTTTTTCAAAAGGACAATGACGCAAAACACACCTCCCTTTGTAAAGGGGGCATTATGGCAGGCCAAGTGAGTCACAATCATAGCGCAAGGCAACGTAATGAACAAGACCACAATTAGGCAAAACACAGGTCACATGTTATGGAAATACGCTTTGGCATATGACACGTCAGATAACGTATTCAGAACACACATTTTGGCAGACAAGATGTCAGGTGACGTTATTGAAGCACACACGTTTGAATGGGCTATATGCATTATATGCGTAAAAATATACTCATTTCAATTAATCTTCTCAATCATTTTCCCACAAAATGTCCATTTTTGATACACAGACAACAGTGAATTAAATGTTGAGCTACTTAGCCTACTGATCGTATATAGTAGATTGTAATTGTATTACATTGTAAAATATATCGATATGACTGTTCTACAAAACTCAAATAGAATGAATTTATCCGATTTCCCATCATTTTTATGCAAAATCACTGGTTCTATTGGGTTGAAATTACCATGTGGAAACATGTCTGAATGTGAGCAAGCCAATTAATTCAGACAACCGATATCATATTAATGCTAGATGTACACTGCTGAAACAAGTAAAAACCGAAAACAGCAGAGGGGGAGCGGCTCTTCATCTTCATCCGCTTATCCATTGTTGGGTTGCGGGGGCAGCAGCTCCAGCAGGGGACCCCAAACTTCCCTTACCCGAGCTATATTTGCCAGCTCCGACTAGGGGATCCCGAGGCATTCCCAGGCCAGTGTCGAAATATAATCTCTCCACCTAGTCCTGGGCCTACCCCGAGGTCTCCTCCCAGCTGGACGTGCCTGGAACACCTCCCTAGGGAGACGTCCTGGGGGCATCCTTACCAGATGCCCCAACCACCTCAACTGGCTCCTTTCATGCAAAGGAGCAGCGGCTCTACTCTGAGTTCCCCACAGGTGACTGAGCTTCTCACCCTATCTCTAATTGAGACGCCAGCCACCCTTCTGAGAAAACAAATTTCAGCCGCTTGTACCCATGATCTAGTTCCTTCGGTCATGAACCAGCCTTCATGACCATAGGTGAGGGTAGGATTGAAAATTGACCGGTATGTCGAGAGCTTTGCCTTCTGGCTCAGCTCTCTTTTCATCAAAACGGTACGGAAAAAGCGAATGCAATACTGCCACTGCTGCTCCGATTCTCCAGCCAATCTCCAAATCCATTTTTCCATCACTCGCGAACAAGACCCAGAGATTCTTGAACTCCCTTTCTTGGGATAAAACCTCATTCCCTACCCGGAGGAGGCTCATAAGACAATAATCATGTATTTTGTTCTGTTAAATAACACTGATTAATAGTGTTACAGAGATGACAAGCTGACATTGTTAAAGAAGAAAAATGTATTTTGTCCCACTCATCTTTGCAGAATTGTTGTAAATCAGCCACATTGGAGGGTTTTCAAGCATGTACTGCCTTATTTATGGTCAGGCCACAGCATCTCAATAGGATTCAGGTCAGGACTTTGACTGGGCCACTCCAAAGTCTTAATTTTGTTTTTCTTCAGCCATTCAGAGGTGGACTTACTGGTGTGTTTTGGATCATTGTCCTGCTGCAGAACCCAAGTTCACTTCAGTTTAAGGTCACGAACAGATGGCCGGACATTCTACTTCAGGATTCTTTGGTAGACAGCAGAACTCATGGTTCCATTTACCACAGCAAGTCTTCCAGGTCCTGAAGTAGCAAAAAAGGCCCAAACCATAACATTACCACCACCATATTTTACTGTTGGTATGATGTTCTTTTTCTGAAATGCAGTGTTACATTTACGCCAGATTGGGACACACACCTTCCAAAGTGTTCCACTTTTGTCTCATCAGTCCACAGAGTATTAAGGTTTTGGGGATCATCAAAATGTTTTCTGTCAAAAATGAGATATAGCCTAAATGTTCAACAGTGGTTTTTGTCTTGGAATTCTGCTATGCAGGCCATTTTTGCCCAGTCTCTTTCTTATGGTAGAGACATGAACACTGACCTTAACTGAGGCAAGTGAGGCCTGCGGATCTTTGAATGTTGTGGTGGGGTCTTTTGTGACCTCTTGGATGAGTCCTCACTGCGCTCTTGGGGTAATTTTGGTCAGCCGACCACTCCTGGGAAGGTTCACCACTGTTCCATGTTTTCGCCATTTGTGGATAATGGCTCTCATTGTGGTTCGCTGGAGTCCCAAAGCTTAGGCCATTTCTTAGGCTTTATAACCTATTCCAGACAGATGGATCTCAATTACTTTCTTTCTCATTTGTTCCTGAATTTCTTTGCATCTCAGCATGATGTCCAGCTTTTGAGGATCTTTTGGTCTACTTCACATTGTCAGGCAGATCCTATTTGTCAGGCAGTGATTCCTTGATTGAGAACAGGTGTGGCAGTAATCAGGCCTGGGTGTGGCTACAGAAATTGAACTCAGGTGTGATAACAGTGAGGGCAAACACTTTTTCACACAGGGCCATCTGGGTTTGGATTGTTTTCCCTTAATATTAACAATCTTCATTTCAAAACTGAATTTTTGTGTTTACTTGTGTTATCTTTGATTAATGTTTAAATGTGTTTGATAATCTGAAACATTTAAGTGTGACAAACATCCAAACAAATAACTCAGGAAATCAGGAAGGGGGAAAACACTTTTGCACACCACTATTTCTACTTTTGTTATTTTCTGCTTATATTTATGTACCACAAGCACAACATTAACATGCTTTCCACAATTGTATTTAGCTTGAAGAACTCGTCAGGATTTCCAAACAGAAATATTATGTAGCGTTCACTGAAAAACAATGTGTGTAGTGTGACGTAACTATTGCTAATGTTATAAGCTGTGTAAATAACAAATATTCCGCTTACATTATGCCTAAACAGCAGAGCTATTCAGATTCTGTTTGATTATAGCTTTTTGGCAATATGAACAACTCTGATATTAGGATATAGTTATTTGTCACAGCATCATGTTCAAAAAGTGCTGGCAACTCAGCTTTAATTTGAATAGTAAAGCGAATTAACAGACTCCAGGTATCTTAGAACACTTTGAAGACTATAATTAAGAACTGGGTCAACAAGCTATGAATGTTGCTTCATGTGAACAGGGTCCAAAGAGAACCAACTTTCTGGGACAGGCACAACTTGTGCCCGGGGCATTTGAATTTCTGTATCCTCATCAGAACCAGCTCTCAGTGCCTCCGACACCCTTGCATCAGAACCAGCTCTCAGTGCCTCCCACCAACCTTGCATCAGAACCAGCTCTTAGTGCCTTCATGACCCCTGCATCAGAACCAGCTCTCAGTGCCTCCAACACCCTTGCATCAGCAGTTGTCACAAAGTGCTTTCACCAAACACCCGGCCTTAAACCCCAGGGAGCAAACAACAATAGTGATGAACTTCAGTGGCAAGGCAAAACTCCCAAAGAGGGCCACATTTAGGAAGAAACCTAGAGAGGAACCAGGCTCCGAGGGGTGACCAGTCCTCTTCTGGCTGTGCCGGATGAACATATTAAGAGTCAACATTTTAATAGTTCAATGCATGTGGGTTAAGCCCAGAGTCTATTTAAACCTAGTCCAGATCGGAGGCAAAACCGGATGGACAAGGCCCGGGTGGGGAGGGTGGGGTTGCGGGGTCAGCAGAGTGGCACCTGAAATCGTCAGGCATTTTCCTGATCTGCAACACAGCCAGGGTGACTATGGACAGGGACGGCAACGAGTCAAGCCGGGTACTCCGCAGGTGTGGGTCAAGACCGGATGTCCTCCTAAGTTTAAACGACAGAAAACAGGGAAAATTAAGACCCTGCTCCCCCAGCACGATAATATAGCAGTGTAAGACATTGGGGCTGAGACAAGGGGGTCCAGTGACACTGTGGCCCTATCCAGAGGAGGCCCCGGACAGGGCCCAACAGGCAGGAAATCAATCCACCCACATTGCCAAGCATCAACCAAAGGGACGCCCACCAACCGCAACCATCCTGAATGAGGGCCGAGTATTGCCAGCAGGGCACAGTCCAATTGCACCATTGCGCAACAGAGAGACAACAACAAGCCAGTGACTCCGCCCCTGAACGGCATTTTAGCGAGGGCATCCCAGTGGCGATGTGAGCCCACCTGGCAAGACAGCAAGGGTGGACAGAATCAGGCCTTTCTGGTCACCTTCATGCCCCTGGGCCAGACTACACTTAATCATAGACCAGGCACCCTTGCATCAGAACCAGCTCTCAGTGCCTTCATGACCCCTGCATCAGAACCAGCTCTCAGTGCCTCCATGACCCCTGAATCAGAACCAGCTCTCAGTGCCTCCATGACCCCTGAATCAGAACCAGCTCTCAGTGCCTCCATGACCCCTGCATCAGAACCAGCTCTCAGTGCCTTCATGACCTCTGAATCAGAATTTATATAGCTGTCCGTGCTTCCGTCGGCCCTGCATCAGAACCAACAAACAAATCCTTAATTGCTGTCAGTGGCCTACCCTGCCTCTGCTAGGCTTCCCCAAACAAACAGATGTTGTGGTGAATGTCTGCTCTCCGTTTGTAGCAGCCAACAAGTGCTCAGCATGTGATTACTCCTTCAAGACTGTTGGAAAAGCATCCCAGGTAACTACCTCATGAAACTGGTTGAGAGAATGACAAGTATGCAAAGTTGTCATCAAAGCAAAGGGTACTAATCTGCTTACTTTGAAGAATCTAAAATATAAATCTATTCTGATTTGTGTAACACGGCTATATTATTCCATATGTTTTATTTGATAGTTTTGACACCACTATTAGTCTGCAATGGGGAAAATAGTAAAACTAAAGGAATAACCTTGAATGAGTAGGTGTTTCCTAACTTTTGACTGGTACTGTATGTGTGGAGGCAGAGGTTTCCACTATCATACCATGTAAATTAACTGTTTTTTTTCCTTACACTTTATGAAAATGAACATTATTAACATCAAAACATGATTCATGTCAGATCGGTCAGCCATAACACAGATTATTTTGTTTTAATTTGTGTGTTTTGTTTAGTATATTTTTATTCCTCAGGTAGTTAAATAAGTTACTCAAAAGTGTTTACTAAATGCTCCATACGCATTTTCATTTCAAATAAAAAACGAATCTAAAAAAGTACATTTGGAATTTCTTAATTATTTAGGATTAAATAAAAATCGTCAGCAAAAGACATACTTAGGCGTAGATAACTTGATTAAATAAACTATATTACCAAACATATTTCATTTGAAAATGAACCAAAATCATGGTGCTGACAAGAAAAACTATTCAAAATGGTAATGATAATTTTAATAGATTATAAAACATGTAAACGTGGTCTTTATTCAAGTATATCTGGTTACCCTTTTGCTTGGATTACGGACTGTACTTTAACACAGAACAGTCTGACTGAAGAGTAAATAAAAGGTAAATTCAGAAAATGTAACATTGTATGACAGACTCTTATAACATGAGGTTGCCTTTCCACAAGAAAGGTTTATTTGCTGCAACACACACTACAACATGAGGTTCAGGCAGAAGATAACACAAACAGTTGTCCCTTCTCATGTTCAGCAGCAATAACACATTTTCCCAATCTCTGTCTGTGGAGTCTATTGTGACTTTAGTTTGAGCATGCTCTTTTCTCCATAATTTTCTTAGCTTGGTACTCTGTTTCTCTTCTTTCAGCTTCATTTGAAGCTAATATTTCTGTTCATTGTCCTTTTCTAGTTTTCACCTTTGCCTTGCACTTGAAAGATACTGGCTGCTTAGCACTTCTATATCTATTCCAGTGGACTATCTGTGGTTTTGTCTGCTTGTTGAATTATCCTGCCCTGCATATTTTTTTATGATTGTTTCCAAACCCACTCTTATTCCTCTTCTTCCTTGTATTAGAATTGCCTATTTGTCTAATTTTACCATCTTGAATCCCTTTATTTTCACCGTTTTCTTCTGTTTTAACTCTGGCTAAATGTTTCTCTCATCTCTTTCTTTGTTACTCCCTTTTCGTTCTCCTTTGTTCTTCAACTGGCACCTTCTGTCTAGCCTTGCTTGCCAACAATGCAGATTTAAGTAATACTAGAAAATATTCAACAACATCCGAGATCTCATCTGTTTTCCAACTGGGTCGGATACAGCATTATATAGTTGGCTGTCAGATCAAGAGTTGAATCAAGCGTGGTGGCCACACACCTTGGATCGTTGTGATAATATGCGAAACACCAACTGTATCCGAAATAATAAGAAAATATCCTGATAATAATATAAAATATTATATGCTTCACATTTGCTACGCTTTGCAGTTTGTTCAGGACACGTTATTTGAGCTTTCATCCCTCTTATCCGCATGTCTTTTCTGGTTTGAACTCCTACTAAACCTGCAACATTGTTTCAATTACCTGTTATCCACGGTTCAAGTAGCTCATGTTGTAACAATTGCTATAGTAATATGTGATCAGAAACTTTTATATTACAAGGTTTCGTGGTAAGGACTGATGTAAATGAGTTTGAAAGACCTTCTGTGTGTGAAGTGACAAAAAATACTCTCTGAATCTCTGCAGCTGTAGAGGGCGGTTCATGTGATTATTCTAGTCTTCTGAGACAGCCCACATGCTCTTTTATAGACCTACATTTGTACACAGGCTGTTTAACAAATAAGTGAATGTGCATATTAGACAGAGAATACATGTTTGGAGAGATGCTTAGTCCCTTACAACATAACCCATTTAGAGGACAGCAAAATAAAGAGATAACTTCCTGAAAAAAAGAATGAATAAAGCATGTATTTGATCGGCTGAACTATAACATAATGTATGTGAACAGTTAACGTTCACATGTATTTGAACGGCAGAACTATAACAAAATTGTACTCAATTTAGATCTAACGCTTGCATATTTTTAGATCAATATGGCCAATACACTCTTCTGGATTGTGAGTGATATTGCAATAACTCACAGATCTTGTGTGTGAGGCAATGGGTGTTATGGATCCTTTTCTCATTCACCTCCGTGTCACCTGCTCTCCCTGCCCTGTTGGCATCCTCAAGCTCTCTCTCTCCCTCTCCCTCTCTTTCTTTACTGTGAACGCACCAGATTGAACATGAAATAAACACAATCAGTAAACAAGTTGTGTTTCCTGCCATGTTGTTCAGGAATGGATTACTAACCATTTATTATATCAATAAACATTGACTCACCTCTTATGCGACTGCATACTTATTATCTGACTGGTTCTCATTTTCTCACTGCTAATTAGCCTTCCAGGTAACTTAGCTATGATGAGTAACGTCAGTGACAGTTGATAGATTAGCACTTGCAAATTACTGACACCTTTTGTCAAACAATTAATTATTTCCACAATTACAGTTCCCGCGCAAATGACATGTTGATGTTAAAATTATCCCAATTGACAGGAAGATAGCCTGCATAACACTCAGCCAGTGTTGCCAGGTTAAGCAAACATTTTGAGAACAACTGCTCAAAATGCCTGAAAACTAGCCTTATGTGAAAACTAGCATTATGTGCCCCCCACAATCCTGGGAACAAAACGTAAGATAGGTATAGTAGCATGTGAAGCCTTAGCAGACATCTGACTGTGATAAACATCATATAGCATATAAAGACAGAAATGGCGTGGCCGAGGTGTAGTTCAGAAGGAGCCCAAAATGTATGCCATGAAAGAAAAACTTGTTGCCATGAAAGAAAAAAATTAGTTCATGAAATGAAATAACTTTGGCTGACTCGCTAGCAATTGGTCCATTCTTTATGACTATTCCAGTATGTTAGTAGATACTGGTAAAGCCTATTACCGGCTAATACGCTGTTAAAATGTCCAGTTGTAAATGCCATACAGTTCATAGATGCTGTTTGTGGTGGAGGTATACTTAGTAAGAAACGTTAATCAGGTCAACTATATCAATATAATTCACGAATTGTCAATTAGCTGTTGAAATGTCCAGTGGCAAAAGTTTGTTCAGCATTGACACAAGAGGCTGTACTGACACTCAGCAAACATACAGCTCTGTGGTGTCGTGGGTAATGACACAGCTTTCCATGTGGGTGACCCAGGTTAAAATCTCAAGAGGATAATATTTTCCATTGCGGGCCGGGGCAGAACTTGGCTTGCTTGGTTTCTTAATTAAGTTTTGTTATGATTATGTTTACATTAGCTTATGATTCTTTTGGATGGCGGTGCATGGTTGCCTGTCATAGCAGAGCACATTTTTATTTTATTTGTAAGTCATATATCAATTTATTGGGGGGGGGGGGGAGGCATTTTTAGCATATTTGAATACTGAGGGGGAATTGTACTGGAAAGAACGGGAAGGGACATTAAAAAAAATGTTTTCGTCTACACCAGTGATCAATTGAATGATCTATTGTTGCTTTGGCTAAAGTTCTACTGTACCACAGTGGCTAATGAAGCACTGGCTCTGTAACTAGTAAATATTCTACTTGTGGCTAAGTAAGCAATAGATAAATAAAATAAAAATGAAGTTTTGACATAGTTTAAATATATATTATTAAAGTTTTCTATTAATGTTTGTAGTTAGTTATGCTTTTTGTAAGCAAACAATTAATATTTAACATAATTCCGGAGTTGCGCCAGTGCAATGACAACCTCGTTGTGGGGGCTATCATTCTTTGGGTTAATAGCATGTGTTTTGCTATTAACTTATCTAGCTAGCTAGCTATGCAATATTGAGGAAACAGGTTATATTTTGCAGTTGTAGAAAATTTCAATGTTACATTTTGCAGCCTCCTTGACTTAGCTGGGCAAATGTTCTAGTGCTAAAGCTATGTTATTTACTGTTTTTAATTCATTTATGCAGGCTTGAATTCTGTACCTATTTGTTTCGTAAGCAAGCATGTGGAATAATCAGTACGGCGATCCTTACACCTAATAATGTTAGGAGCTGATTTTTCTTTCCTTGTCCATGAATGACAACAGACTGTGAAACTTTGTGATTGGTTAACTCCAGTGAATCTCTAGTGTCAGGACCACAAATTCAGCTGCCGCATTACTGCTCTATTCATACTTTCCTTCTATTCTATGTTCATTGAAGGAAAAAAACTGTTGGCTTTGTTCCATTCATGTATCTTTAATACACAAAAAAGACTGCATAGCATGGTCAAATTGGCAGTGTGGATAGCATGGTCAAATTGGCTGTGCGCATAGCATGGTCAAATTGGCTGTGTACATAGCATGGTCAAATTGGCAGTGTGGATAGCATGGTCAAATTGGCTGTGCGCATAGCATGGTCAAATTGGCTGTGTACATAGCATGGTCAAATTGGCTGTGTACATAGCATGGTCAAATTGGCTGTGTGCATAGCACAGTCAAATTGGCTGTGTGTAGATGGAATATTAAAACTTCAGCAACATGTGTCTGAAATACATATTCCTCTAATTACACTTCAACAGCAGGTAGTTTTGGAATTGGAAAATGTTTTAGGTAGTTATTGTGAGGGCTGAAGGGACTCTATTGGATGGGGTTGGGATAAGTGATCCTGCAAACTATGTAACTTTTGGTCAAATAGTTCATTAGATATTTTGGTTGCCACAGGTTCAGTTGTCAGACTTGACTATGGCTACAGGACTATGGCTAAGATAGAGTGTCTAGCTCCAACACAAGGACTAAGACTCAGGGCTGCCCAGCTGTATTCCTGGAGATCTACTGTCATGTACTGTTGGTTTTCTCTCTAACTCAAATTTAGCACATCTGATTCTAATAATTATCTGGATGAAAACCTTAACCAGGTTAGTGACAAATAGGATGGATGAGAAAACCTACAGGACAGTAGATCTCCATGAACAGGGTTGGGCAGCCCTTTGTATTGAATTACTTGCAAGTTAGTAATAAAAGGTCAAAAGAGAGAGACATTGTCCATTATTTCCACACCTCCAAACTAAGAGTTGGCGAAAGAAGAGTACGTTCCTTGTTCTAATCCCAGTACTGTAGTTCCTATACATCTAATGTGAAGTTAGCTGAAGACCATCAGTTAACTCGAAGCAAATGACAATGATTCTGTATGTAAAGTTGTTTTTACATTCTAATCAGATTTAGTGTTGGCTAACATATTTTAGCACCGCCTTTTGTATGAAAACCCAAATATTATGAAACAACTGTAAATGCAACCAATCTGTAAATGCCCCCCAACCTACCCTTTCAGTCATTGTTGCTTGGCCACGTCCAAACGCAGTCTATATTAAACAAAGAATATCTGAGCACACGGACCATAAGACGCTACAGAGCTCAACCACTGAGAAAACAGACCACAATGCTGGATTTGTTTAAAGCCAATGCATATTTCAATATCAAGCAATAGGGGAGTAATATTAAATCTAAGCCAGGTTTGAGTGCAGCTGTCTTGAATTTGCCTCCATGCATCTCCTTCCAAGTGAACAGACCTGCATAAGCATAAGCATGAGAAGCTTGACTGTCTGACGCAAGGAGATTGTTTTACTGTACCCCGGATGCAAGGCAACTCCGGTGGGAATTTCAATCTCATCTCAGATTCCGACACAAGAAAGTAGACCAGCATGGACATCAGGCAGCTGACTGTGAATATATAACTTCAGTCAGGGGATTAATAAATGCTTTATTGTTTTGTTTTGACTAAGTCCGTTTGACACTAATCTATCCGATAACATAAAGCATGAAAGTATGATTTTTAACCTGCCCACACTAACGAAGGCCTGAAACTAGTTAGTCTAGGGAGTACCCATCTGATCAGATTCTATAAGTACCCATCTATCAGATCCCAAACATAAAAATTTTAACAAAGATTGATCACATGTACATGTAACAGCCAGTTCTAGAATAAATTGCATTAGGGGAACGTTTACTTCAACAGCCTTGCACTTTCCTTTGGCTTACTGGTCCAGACGTTGTCAGTTGACTGACATACATTGAGAGAGAGGTGATGGAACATCTCATAGAGGACCTCCTTATTCCTAACCAGGTCCCCTGACTCGCCCAGCTATGTGCTGAGACATGCAGATGCTTGTTTTACCAGATTGCATGACGCGAGAGGGATCTCTTCATCTGCAGCACTTTCAAAGGCCAAGGACCCGTTGAAATCACAAATACCATCGTGCAAAGCTGCAGTCCAAACTAACCGGGCAGGCTGGGAGTGACCCAGAACTGAGTCAATAAATAAAACGCCTATCAGGACCTAAACGCTGAACGCATGGATTTGGCCCCAGTAGTTGCTTCACTGTTTATTATCCTGAATGAAGCCATCAGATAAGAACTCGGTCTCAGACTCTCGCCACATTTCTAAAGATAGCTTTTTTTGGATTAGCACCAGACCAAGTGGAGCCGTGTCAAATCGCCCATTTTTTTCTTATTTCTTCTGGAGCTACAAAAACACATGTATGTTCAGGTAACCTGTTAGAGACAGTGCAACTTAGTAAGAAAATTGGTCACTGAGCTTATTAGACATGTACAGTGGGGACAAAAATATTTGATACACTGCTGATTTTGCAGGTTTTCCTACAAAAATCCAGAAAATCAAATTGTATGGTTTTTAAATAATTAATTTGCATTTTATTGCATGACATAAGTATTTGATACATCAGAAAAGCAGAACTTAATATTTGGTACAGAAACCTTTGTTTACAATTACAGAGATTATACATGTCCTTTAGTTCTTGACTAGGTTTGCACACATTGCAGCAGGGATTTTGGCCCACTCCCCCATACAGACCTTCTCCAGATCCTTCAGGTTTCGGGGCTGTCGCTGGGCAATACGGACTTTCAGCTCCCTCCAAAGATTTCTATTGGGTTCAGGTCTGGAGACTTGCTAGGCCACTCCAGGACTTTGAGATGCTTCTTACGGAGCCACTCCTTAGTTGCCCTGGCAGTGTGTTTCGGGTCGTTTTCATGCTGGAAGACCCAGCCACGACCCATCTTCATTGGTCTTACTGAGGGAAGGACGTTGTTGGCCAAGATCTCACAATACATGTCCCATCCATCCTCCCCTCAGTAAGGTGCAGTCGTCCTGTCCCTTTCGCAGAAAAGCATCCCCAAAGAATGATGTTTCCACCTCCATGCTTCACGGTTGGGATGGTGTTCATGGGGTTGTACTCATCCTTCTTCTTCCTCCAAACACAGCGAGTGGAGTTTAGCTCTCTGGTCTTGGCCATTGTGGAGAGGTTGGAGTCTGTTTGATTGAGTGTGTGGACAGGTGTCTTTTATACAGGTAACGAGTTCAAACAGTTGAAGTTAATACAGGTAATGAGTGGAGAACAGGAAGGCTTCTTAAAGAAAAACTAATATGTCTGTGAGAGCCGGAATTCTTACTGGTTGGTAGGTGATCAAATACTTATATAATGCAATAAAATGCAAACTAATTATAAAAAAATCATACAATGTGATTTTCCTGATTTTTCTTTTAGATTCCGTCTCTCACAGTTCCGTCTCTCTACATGCTTTGTAAGTAGGAAAACCTGCAAAATCAGCAGTGCATCAAATATTGTTCTCCCCACTGTATGTCAGGACCTATTACTTTTTCACAAGTCAGGTTCAGAGGCAATTTTACAGCCTCTAGACATGAAAGCAGTCATACAAATAATTTACAGACACGTTGGTAAAGGCTAATTTCAATACTTTAAATGTTCAAAACATTTACCACCTTGCAAAATGGATTCCACAGCCAAATTCCTTTCCAAATTCCATTCCATATTTTCAAAGTTACCCACTGTATGAACATGTCTCTAAAGAAGTGTTTGGACTCATGTCGCGGATGTATTAGGTAGTACGAGAGATGTTACCCTTCATTACCACACTAGATTTCACACCAGAGCAAAGGTTTTAGAATACATTATTGCTCTTCAAATATGAACATCTTGTGACCAAAATGTGAAGAAACAGCTCATTAATATTCTGGATTTCAAGGCAGGCCAAACAGAGGAACATACTGGAGGACAGTAAGGCCCTCTGAACTCACTCATAGACCGTTTACACTGCTACAGATAAAACGTTTGGGAAGAGACAAGCATACGGCATCTTCATCTGACACTTTCCTCATAGCTGTGAGGTAAACTTTCCTGAAACCTCAAAGACATTGCAAGGAAAAAAATTAGGTGTCATGATGGCAGGCCTTTTCCACTGTATAACCTCTAACCAATTATACCAACCATTGAGGGTCCAGATTCTAATGTTGGCCCCTTTCAGAGCCACAAGCTTACCTCATTTTTATTCCACCCTTTAAAACATAACTATTCTATTAACCAGGGAATGGTTGCACTCCTTTTTCGGTCTGGATTACATTAGAAACTGATTCAAACCATTGTTTTGCTTTCTTTAACACTGGGTTTAAGGAAAGCACTCAGGGTGGCCATGTGGAAAATGGTCTGAGGAAGAATAGTGCATGGAACTAAAAAAGATTCCAAAACACATTTCTAAATAGTGGGACTTCCATTCTTTTAACAAGCGTGGTATAAGGAGTAAAAAACAACAACAATAATGACTTGTATGGTTTTGTTCTCCATGTGGTATCAATACGTTTCTGAAGAGAGGTCATTCCAACTAATTTCACATTTCCTAATTGCACACGGAGTCTGGTAACATTGCATAATATTGATCTAAAATAAACACACATTCTTTATCTGAGTCGTTTATATTTGAATCACATTAACCACATCAGTACAATTATGAAAAGAAATGAATACACACATGGTCTTATAAACCATTGTAGATTTGAATCGTAAACTAATTGTTGTTAAAGGGTGATTCTATGTGAGAAGGTTGCAAAATATTTTTGGTCCCACAGATTGTTATGGAAATTTGTGTATAGAGACATAATCAGAAGAAAGGATGTTTGACTGGCTTTCTACATTTGTCACATAAACAACTTCGGAAAAACTATGATGAAAGATACTATTTAAGTACACATGTGATCCGCGAAACGTACATGACACGTTTCAATACAATAAACACTTTTTAGAAACATGTATGTATTCAAGAGGATTTTTCAGTGAATGGAATAAAATGAATAGGAAAAGGTATTCAAAGTGAACTCTGCTCAAGACCTTCTGAAAGACATTGCGCAGGAAGGTTGTACATGGTTTCTTTTATGTTTTCTTTTCTATTTTAAGGCTTTTTCAGGCTTTATTGAGCTAGAAAGATAGAGCAGAGAGTTTGGGATGAAACAGAGGTCGACTGGATTGATACTCATGCTGTAGCAGTTAATGTACACCATGGGCAGGGGCTAAGACCGAATGTATAAAATGGGTCATAACTCCAAAAATACCAGACAGATTAAAAAGTTGATGATTAAAAAAAAAAAAAAAAAGCAATAGAGATGGGTTTTAGACAATGTGTGTTAACGTGAATAAAATATGGTGCGCATTTTCAAATTTCATGGTGCGAATTTCATGGCACCATGATGGTTCATAGTTTTGTTAAAGGCATGTGTATGTCTAAAATGGCGCAGCGTTTTCACTTTCATCATTGTTTTCTCCAAAATGGATTGACAAACATCCTTCCTTCTGCAATGGTTTTTATAATATTAGTCGCATGAAATAATATTATAGTTAGTAATGATCCACTGAACTGAAAGTTCTCTTGTTAATTTTCAACATCCTTTTAATATGAAACCTGCCACACTGCAATGTTTTACAATTTATTAGCTTAGTGCACAATTTTAAATGACTGATTACGAAAACTGTTTCTATGATGCATAAACAGCGCACACACACACACCCACACACACACACACACACACACACACACACACACACACACGCGCCCACCAAAGCTTGTCCAACTTTGTCTCGGGCTCCAGTACTGTTTCTTTCATAAACTTTAGGTGAGTGTATGGCAACCCGGGTCCTGGAGGGGTAAAAACTTTTACTTCTCACCTAATCAGGGACTGGTTCAGACCTGGGACACCAGGCGAGTGCAGTTAATCACCGAGTGGAAGCAAAAAACTGAAATGTGCCGGTCCTTTTAGTGCCAGAGTTGAATAGCCCTGGAGTATGAGTTTGTCGTGTCATGATTTCTTTTCACAACAAACTCAGGAGTACTTGCCAAGTAAAAAGCTATAACAAAGCGCCTTTACAATGTGTTTCATTTTCTTTAGCATGCACACATGTTGACTCTACATTTGTTCATTAATTACGGACTCAAACATCCACTTGAGTACAATGTCCTGTGTTATGTTTTTGATTGCAATGCAAATCTGAGCATGACACAAGCTAAGGAAAATAACAAAATCACACTTTGTGCATGAATACATGATTTGTTCATAATACAAACAACTGTTTTTACACGTCATGTGTCCAATCTCAGCCATGCATCTGCTTTCCAGTTAATGCTGTGTCGGATTTAATGTCAGATTGAATGTTGTCAAATTGTTTAGCACAAATTGTTTTGTTAATCCTTGATGTTGAGATTCAATGTTAAGAAGGACTGAAATGATAAGTATTGTGATAAAAAAAGATGTAACATTCACGGATAACTGCATTTTTGTTTGACCAGTATTAGTATCCTGCTCGTGTATTAGCCTAGGGGCTTTGCAAACACTAACTGGGATTGGGGGGGGTTCTAATCAAATATAGTTGCCCTACCTCATCTCGTTCTAGCAACTCCTTGTGGTGACTTGAGCACCAGTGAGCTGAACAGAAGAAGGCCATACAGTTTGTTCCTGTGCATAAATGTTTCTGGTCTAGATCTTCTGATTGAGTGTGCAGCTTGATCAGAGCCAGAATGACAATGGACATGTTTTGGAAACATATCTCGGCATCGATTATCCAGAATGTGCTGGGAGTTGCTTGAAGAGAGAGTCCAGGGAGGATACAACAAGTGCCTGAATTAAGAATCATGCCACTTAATGTGTGAGGAAAGGTTGTACTCTATGGATAATACAACCTGCAGAATTCCGTGATTACATACGCGTTAACACACAACAAACTTTGCGTTGCCACATTTAACTGCAATCCTCAGCATTGTAGGAAGGCACCAGGTCAAAGGCCCCTCAGATCATTTCTATGTTCCTATGCCACATGGAATAAGTTGTGGCTATTAGGCCGTAACAAATCAGAAATATATATGCTGTGTGCTTAACTAGTTGTTTATGCTTTCTCATGTTTTGGTTGCTACAGATGCAACCCTGTTATTTGTTTGATTGGTTCTATATTTTTGGAAGCTACTCTTTGTTCTGTATCTACTGATATCCTGAAATATTATTTTGCCATGCTGGCTGTTATTTTAAGATGGCGCCGTCGAGGACTACTGCTGTTTTTTGAGCTCCCAACCAACTTTGTAAATCTATTGCTTTCTTTTTGTTACTAATGTGTCATTTTTCTACATTTGCAAGCGCGTTATTAACCTATAACAGACAATCAGAACGGCACTGGAATTGTCTTTTTCATACAGAACATCAAGTTCAATGAACAACAGCCCTTTGATGTGCTTACCTGAGCAAGCACCTAGAAAACGATGTCGACGGAGGAAGCGTGGGAAGCGGGATGGAGTTTTGGGTCCGACTGCGGCTCCTCTCCCTAGTGTTCTCTCAGCGCATGTCCAGTCATTAGACAGCGAGCAGGACGAACTTAGGAGCAGGCTTGCTTTCCAGCGGGACAATAACAACTGTAACGTTCTGCTTTACACTGAAACATGCTGGAGCCTTTTTATTTTCTTCCAAGCATTTCATTGTCATAACTTGTTATTGCAAATGACAAATAAACCTTTTGAACCTTTTTTAACCCTAATGTTAATGCCTTGTTTGCTAGCCAAATACTGCTAACACAGTACTATTTAGTCAGTACACAAGATCAGTAGTCACTGAATTTGCGTTTTAGTTGTCTAGTGACATTCGTTAAAATATATCCATAATAAGCTATGATGCGCGGTTTTGCAAAGGTTAGAATGGATACAGCCTGCATTTGTGAGGTGCTTTATGGTGTTATTTAAATGTTATTATTTTGTGTACCATATATTATGGGTACTGTATCACTCTGAAAGACATCCAACTGACAGTCTCACGCATTTAATTTATAGTATTTTCACCCCCAAAATATGTTATACAGAGTGTTGGTGTTCATCTTTTGCATAATTGTACCATACATATAGTTAGTGGATCAATGTGTAAACATACATAAAGAAGCCAATTCACATTATTTCATTCCGTGTATATGATGTAAACACAGCTAGCACACCAGTTGGGGGTATCACATGGTTGCACATGCAGCCAATACTTGCTAAGCACTTCTGGCATTCAGAACTAATAGCAAAAAGTCAAAAACACAGGACTAACGAGGGAAAATGTACCTATAGTTTGTTTTTGTTGCACAAGCTTATTGTGAGTGAGAGAAGGCATTTCTCAGGTTAGTGTTGCCAGCTTCTACCACATTTCTCCTGTATTCAGCTATGACTTTCAGTTGTCTTTCTAAATTCGATGGTCGGACGATGACATGGCACATCATGTATTGTGTATACAGTAGGTGATGGTTGAAGTCTGAGGGTAAATAGGGAAAATTGTGTACTGATGGCTATTTTTGTATTACTCCGCCTGTGTCTTCTTTTGTTTTTGGAGAACATGAAGTCTGTATGTGAAAAGAGTGAATAGTGTTTTTCTCTCTGTCCAGATGTTTTTTCTGTGTACGGTGTGCATGAAGTGAGTGTGCATTAGTAATGTACTGAGAAGGCAGGATGGAAGACCCAAGAGACCCAACTGCCCTAGAAGGCAACCCACAGTAGTAGCTCAATCCCCAACTGGTCGCCTCCATCGGTCACGTGAGCCACTGGCTAGTCGCCGTGAGGAAAAATACTGTGGGCAAAAAGCCACCTCCCATTTGATTGGTCACACCCCGCCTAGCCTTCAGGCCTGGAGAAAAGGATGGCGACAAGTAACGGGAAGGAACTTCAGAAAGGAAGATCATCACCTGGAGGATGATCTGCTGAAGCACTACTGCAGGCAGTACCTTGTGATCGACCACGCAAAGGGGACAGGTTGCTGGCTGCCGACTTCCCGGTTCTCAACAGCTTTTTCTATTTCCAGACACACTGTTGATGAAAATGTGGAGCTGTTGGTTTCCCCTCACCCCAGGAACCAGTTCATCTTAGAGCTGGCCAACATGAACCTGGCTAGACAACTGGTTTCCTAGATTATGCTGGAGATGTTGATGCAACGGTTCCGTTGGCCTAAAATAGGAGCTGAATTCTGGAAGTAATTTGGACAGTACCATCTGTACTGGATTGTCCGCTAGGCAGGGTGGCTCACCGGTCCAATCAGCATCTTAAACCACACGGGGCACAGAAGAGTAAAGAAGGGATCTCTTGTCTTATTAAAATGGAACAGCCACCCAATCCAAGAAATGGCAATGAAGAGAGCAGCGAACTGAGACAGCAGAACATGTTGAGGATGTGTCCATGGTGATGGATCATGACTACAGCTCAGCCCGCCACCCTTCAGCACTCAATATGACATAGGTGGACACTGAAGATCACCTCAATGATATAAAGCTACTCCATAGACCAGTGGTTCTGTCCTCCATCCAGTATTTTGGTTTGGAGAGATTTGCAGCATGGGATGACATACGTTTCCCACACAAGACTGGTTACTCAGTACTTTTATACTATCAATGTTAA
The DNA here is from genome assembly GCA_016801105.1 of Esox niger. Classification (NCBI taxonomy): domain Eukaryota; kingdom Metazoa; phylum Chordata; class Actinopteri; order Esociformes; family Esocidae; genus Esox; species Esox niger. Next base: position 106,549 of record JACXGJ010000084.1, on the reverse strand, counting down.
CTAACAGAAATTTTATGAATATTTACATCGGCCATGGCAACTGTAATGTTAATGTATAAGTGAATGTAAGTTTGTACCTGTGTGTGTTTGAGTTGACAGAGCCTTTTTGTCTTTTACTGGTTACCATCACTCTATATAATGCCTCAGCAGGAGTTATTCATAAGGATGGTTTTGGTTGTAACACTCTGGTTGTAATCTATGCCTAAATTTAAATGTTCCAACTTTTATATTGGTTTGCAAATCACGCCTACCCAAGGACCTTATGGAAGCACATTGAACCAAACACAAACAAGCGTGATATATTTTTGAAGAGGAAAAGCAGCCGCTAAATCAAAGTTACAGTGCCCAGAATTGCAAAGGTAAACAAACTCTCTTAAATAGTTTTCATCAAAGTGGCTAGTTTTAAATAGAAACACTACAATGGCAACATCAATGCACTGTAGTGCAAAAGGTTAACCCCCCAGATTATGTGTAACAATAGTAATATTATTGTCTCAAGCTTTGTTCAGTCTTTCAGGTAAAAGTTGAATAATGATACTAACCTCTTGGCATAAGGACAGACAATTAGGGCTACAACTAATAACTATTTTGATAATCGATTAATCTGTTGGTTACTACAACCCCATTTAAAAAAAGTTGGGATCCAGTGTAAAATGTAGAGACAAACAGAATGCAATGATGTGTAAATCATTTAAACTCTTTGTACTATTTTCAATAGAAGATAGTATAAAGACAACATATCAAATGTTGAAACTGAGAAATGTGATTGCTTCTTGAAAAATACATGCCCACTTTGAATTTGATGCCAGCAACACATTTACAAAAAGCTAGGACAGGGGTAACAAAAGATGTGTAAAGCAAATAAAACTGGTAGAACATCTCACAACTAATTAGGTTAATTGGCAACAGGTAAGTAACATGACTGGGTGTAAAAAGAACATTGCAGAGAAGAGTCTTTCAGACTGCAGACTGCACAGGCAACATATTGTGCAACATCTTCATCTTCATCCACTTATCCATTGTCGGGTCGCAGGGACAGCAGCTCCAGCAGGGGACCCCAAACTTCCCTTACCCGAGCTACATTTGCCAGCTCCGACTGGGGGATCCCGAGGCGTTCCCAGGCCAGTGTCGAAATATAATCTCTCCAACAAATTCTGGGCCTACACCGAGGTCTCCTCCCAGCTGGATGTGCCTGGAACACCTCCCTTGGGAGATGTCCTGGGGGCATCCTTACCAGATGCCCGAACCACCTCAACTGGCTCCTTTCAATGCAAAGGAGCAGGGGCTCTACTCTGAGTTCCCCACGGATGACTGAGCTTCTCACCCTATCTCTAAGGGAGACACCAGCCACCCTTCTGAGAAAACTCATTTCAGTCATTTGTACCCGCAATCTAGTTCTTTCGGTCAGCTTTCATGACCATAGGTGAGGGTAGGAACAAAAATTGACCGGTATATCGAGAGCTTTGCCTTCCGGCTCAGCTCTCTTTTCATCACAACGGTACGGTAAAGCGAATGCAATACCTCCCCTGCTGCTCCGATTCACCGGCCAATCTCCAACTCCATTTTTCTCTCACTCGCGAACCAGACCCCGAGATACTTGAACTCCCTTTCTTGGGATAAAACCTCATTCCCTACCCTGAGGAGGCACTCCATCGGTTTCCTACTAAGAACCATGGCCTCAGATTTTGAGGTACTAATCCTCATCCCAACCACTTCGCACTCGGCTGTGAACCGGTCCTGTTAGTGCTGGAGGTCACAGACCGATGATGCCATCAGGAACACATCATCTGCAAAAAGCAGCGATGAGATCCCCATCCCACAGAACTGTAAACCCTCCCCGCCCTGACAGCGCCTCGATATCCTGTCCATAAACGTTACAAACAGGATTGGTGACAAATAGCAACCCTGACACAGGCCAACCCCCACCTGGAACGAGTCCGACTTACTACCGAGAACCTGAACACAGCTCTCCCTTTGGAAGTTCAGGGACTGGATAGCCCTAAGAAGGTACCACCTCACCCCATACTCCCGCAGCACCTCCCACAGTATCTCCCGGGGGACCCGGTCATCATATGCCTTCTCCAGATCCACAAAGCACATGTAGACCGGATGGGAATATACCCAGGCCCCCTCCAGGATCCTTGCAAGCGTAAAGAGCTGGTCGGTTGTTCTAAACTACAGCAGTGGTTCTCCTCAGTTCTTAAACACTTACAGGTTATTGTTTGAAGAAGAGCTGATGCAACACAGTGGTAAACGTGCCACTGTCCTCACTTCTTTGAAACGTGTTGCTGGAATCAAATTCAAAATGGGCATGTATTTTTCTCCAAAAAATTAATCTGGTTCAACATTTGATATGTTATCTTTGTACTTTTTTCAATTAAATATAGGCACTAAATGATTTGCACATCGTTGCATTCTGTTTTAGGTAGTGTCACGGTTACAGGTAGGGATCCAAGCGCGGACTGGGAAAGTGATGGAGAGTGGCAGGCAGAGTAGTCGGGGACGGGCAGTGAGTCGATTCACGAACTGGCGGCGACGGCACGGACAGGTAGCAGGCAGAGTAGTCGGGGACAGACAGATGGTCGGTATACGGGCAGGTGGCAGCATTACAGGCAGGGAGCAGGCAGAGTTATCAGAGACAGACAGGAGATCGGAAAACGGGGAATCGGAACGTAGGTTCGTAAATTGCTAGAGATGGCAACATAGACCGCGAACATAGACCATTGATCCGGCAGGGGTGACTTGTCCGAGCTCCACAGAAATACTGGCAGTAATGAGGCAAGAGGTGCCAGGTGTTTGTGAAAGCTGATTCGGGACAAGTGCGGGAGCAGGTGATAGGGATCAGGCATTGCGATGTCAGCACGAGGACCCGCCTCTGCGGGGATAACGGAGGCGGGGACGTGACAAGTTAGCATTTTACGCAGCATACCAACTTTTTTGGAAACGGGGTTGCACTTTAATTAATCGCACAATCGGACAGAAAAAAACCATCAAACCCAGAAATATGTGTTTTATTCAAAATATATTTAAGTTTTCATTGTTTTTCTTATACTTGTGCAATGCCTTCATTATAACAACTATCGGCAGTAGTTAAATAAATATATGAATAAAAACACACAAAAATGTCATGACTGTTGGAAAAGCTTTGCAGGGTATCAGGAAGCTAATTGAAAGACTTTTGACTGATACGGTAAATGGACATTGTAACAAATTTAAATGCCTCTATGTTTCTGTTGTGTCAAATTTGGTAATATAGAAATTACCAAATTTGACACTAATGCAAAGGAGGGCAATCATGGCCACATCAGGATTTTGAAACAAAATGGAGGTCCACATTTGTTTTGTAATATGTTAATCATAAATTAAATATATTGTAATTTCTAAATAATTTGAATTCGGATAGCATTGCCTCAGAGGATGAATTCGCTTGCGAGCCTTAGTTTGCCCCCCCCCCTTGCACTAATGGGATAATTCATCAAAAACATTGTGAATGGTTAGCCAGCCAGAGCTGATAAACTATAAATAAACGTGCTGAAGTAGATCACCAGTTTGTTGGTGAAAATCGTTAACTCAGCCATTCATTCAAGATGAACTAATTCTCAATAAAAAATGCAACTGCATGAATATAAATTAAAATAATAATAATCTTTTATAATGCATACAAATTATAATTAATATTTTGTCAACACAGCTACAACGTGTTGTGCTCCAGTGCCAAACGTTCTGCATTTTACTGCAAACTATTTTCATTGTATTCATAAACGTGCAGCGGTCACATTCTTTGGATGTTTTTGGTCGTACGTGACTTCCCTCCGGTTTAGCCTCCGCCATCTTTCAAAACGTACACTTCTCAAAACACTTAAATCACACATCGGTCTCAATGAAGGAAATATTTTACTGTACATTGTGTAATTAGTTGCGAAAAAAATTAACAACGGTCCATGGAAATTAAAACCAATCGATCGAGGGCTGGATTCAAACTCACACTGAAAATCTAAGTAAACAATTGAAATCAGAGTGTTCCTACTTGCGTAATTTTCCACATGGCCACAGATAATGTGTCTTAATAGTGTGCGTGGCCCCACAATGTCTGGTATGCACAATAGTATGCACTCCTGACAATGTCTGGTATGCACAATAGTATGCACTGCTGACAATGTCTGGTATGCACAATAGTATGCACTCCTGACAATGTCTTGTATGCACAATAGTATGCACTCCTGACAATGTCTGGTATGCACAATAGTACGCACTCCTGACAATGTCAGGGCATGCTCCTGATGAGATGACAGATGCTGTCATAGGAGATCCCCTCCCAGACCTGGATCAGGGCATCAGTGAACTTCTGGACATTCTGTGGTGCGATTTGGCTGCGTCGGATGCACCAATATGAAATGTCCTTGTCACGTGCTCAATGTGACCCTGCTCTTAACTGTGAAGAAAATAGGGGGCCAATGGGGAACCTGCCAATTTTCTGGCAAATGCCAATCCATCTGCATGGTGGTGGGCTGTGAGCACAGGTCCCACTAGAGGACATCACGCTCTCATGCCATCCTCATGGAGTCTGTTTCTGACAGTTTGGTCAGAAACATGCACACCAGTAGCCCGCCGGAAGGCAGTGCTCCTCCTGTTTCTCCTTGCACAAAGGAGTAGATACCGGTCCTGCTGCTGGGTTGATTGCCTATTTCGTCCCTGTCTAGCTTTCCTCGTGTAACGTCCTGTCGTGGAGAATACTTCAGATCTCCAGCCGAAAATGATACAAAGACTCAGGAACTTTTGAATCCAAAATAGACTTTGAAGTTCAAAAAAGCCGAGCTTGTCTGCAGAACTGCCTTCCCAACTTCGGACACACATTTCTATACAGTACCATCTTGTATTACAAGATATTTCCTTGGAAACCCCATAAAATAACCATCAGGCCCTTGAGTTTGTTGCATTCAATGGTATTTTGATTGCTTCCAAGGTAGGACACACACGTTGTATATTTGGAATTATGCAGTTCTAACAAGTGTTTAATACTGGTTAGTTGTATGAGTGTGATTAACATACTGATACATTCATTAATTACATGGGTATATGCAAATGTGTATGTTAGTATATGTGCAAAATCTCCTATACTCCTGGTATACCTCCTTCATGCTTTCAAGATAATACTGGGAGACAGAGCAAAGGTTCTCTCAACGGTACATATGGATGTGCCATTGTATAGGAGCTGGACTACTTGTGAAACCTGAATGGGCTACAGGTACTGCCTCGTGTTAGCAGAAGTGACAAGGACACTATAAAAATGCAAATCTTGAGAAGAATCAGTCAGGAAGGATAAAGAGAGGGCAATTGTTTGTGGCCACCACCTGCAAAACCATTCCCCTTTTGAAAGTTGTCTTGGTGTTGGCTCTCCATGGCACCTGTTTTAACTTTCATTTGCACCAAAACAAGTGACATTGATTCACAATGGCTTATGCTTCCTAACTAGACAGATTGATATCCCTGAAGTTTAATTGACTTGTTATACTGGGATGATTACGTGTTCTGTAAATTTTTTGGAGCAGTGTATCTTTTTTCGCTACGTCTCGTGTAGACCCAATTCTAATCACTAATGACATCAGTTGCCAACAATCGATATTATCGATATCATCTATTTTTATTGGTTAGTTGTTGCAGCCCTAAAGACAAAAGAGTCAATGTTCACTGAATTATTACAATAATCTTTTCAAGCATTGGTTATTAATGTAAAGTATGTTCATGAACAGTATGTTTATCTTATGTTACGAGAGATTCAAGCCGAGACATTTTGCTTATTGGTTTAAAATCAGCCAATCAGCTATAAGTCAAATAATTATAACACAGACAATTTCCTCTACGTTTTGCTTGGTGTCAACTGAACTGTGTTCATGTCAGAGGAAGGATCTAAATGTTTGACTCATCAAAGTAGCCACCTTTTGTGGACAACAAAGCCAAACACACTTGTGGCTTTCTACAATGGAAATGCCCAGTTCATGCAAAACCAGATCGATGAGTTTTAAGTTTGGAGACGTATTCTGGAGGTATATTTTGGCTCAATATCTTGCTATAGGAAAACCCATGACCAAAGAAGTGTACACCAGGGGGCTATTGCATGGCACTGCAAAATTCTGTGGACACCGTTTTGGTTCAGGGTGCCACTCACTTTGTGCAAGTCGCCGACTCAGGATCCAGCCAAAGACTCCAGACCGTCCCGTCTCCTTTATGTTTGACAGTTGGCGTCACACACTGTGGAAATATGCCTTTGTACCATAAACCCATTATGATAGCAATGAACTACTTAATGCACTGCAATACAGTCCAAATAATGCTTGAGAGGGTGTAGTAATAGTCTGTTCCAACAATGCTTTTATACAGTCAGAGGGTTTGTAAGTAATCCACAAAAGATGAGACACCTGTAGGTATCAACTATCAACAAAGGTTTAATTTTCTTCCCATTACTTGTTCCCTAAAAGTGGCCCCTGAAATGATTTAACTGTTTTTTTTATTAATATTAAAAAACAAGTTTAGGTTAACTAAAACTGAAAAAATAATGATTTTGGTAACCTAAACTATGTTATGTTTGTCAGTTCTCTGCTTACATTTGTTCTTACAGTTATTCACTGGACTTACACTGCTTAAATTTTAAATCAACTGGAAAAATCAGGGTGTTCTAAAACTTTTAACCAGTATTGCAGGAAATCAAACATTTACATTAGTGGACATCTAGGTGTCCAAACATGTTTTTTGCTGAAAATTTAAACACTCCTGTAACTAGCATTGGACAGTTTACCCATATTAGACCAACTGGCTAATATAAATACAGAAGTTTTGCAGATTTGGGTTTAAGTACAGCCTATTGAACATAAGGTCCAACCAATGTTTAATTTTTGATACTCATTGGAAAGAATGCGGGTGGCTGGAAGCAATTAGGTATTACAGTTTTACTCAAGGGCAGAACATATTTTTCAAAAATAGGAGGAACAATGATGCAGATACAGGACAGGTAAGATTACTGCTAGATTGTTATTTTGCTAGATATTATTAATATTGGTCATACACTACTGTTCAAAGGTTTTGGTATAAATAGAAATGTATTTGTTTTCCTACAAAAATTATGTGTCCATTAAATGAACATTGAATTGGTCAGAAATTACAATATAGACATTGTTAAAGTTGTAAATGACTACTGTAGCTAGAAAACGGCAGATTTCTTATGGAATATCTACATAGGCATACAGAGGCCCATAATCAGCAACCCTCAGTTCTGTGTTCCAGTGGCACGTTGTGTTTGCAAATCCAACTTTATTATCTTAGGTTGAATGATCATTAGAAAACCAATTAGGCACCAATAAAAACTATTGTGCACATCACACTGCCTCTGCCGGTTTGCCTTCTTCCCATAGTGCATCCTGGTGCCATGTGTTCTACAGGCAAGTGTATAACACACACACCCGGGCATCCACCGGATGTAAAAGAAAATGTGACTCATCAGACCAGGCCACCTACATCCATTGCTCCTTGGTCCAGATCTGATGCTCACATGCCCTTTTTAGGCGCTTTCGGGGGTGGAAAGAGGTCAGTACAGGCACCCTGACTAGTCTGCAGCTACGCAGCCCCATACGTCACAAACTGTGATGCATTGTGTGTACTGACACCTTTCTATCAGTACCAGCATTAACTTTTTCAGGATTTTGAGCTACAGGAGCTCATATGTTGGATCAGATCACACGGCCAGCCTTCACTCCTAATGTGCATCAATGAGCTTTGGCCGCCCATGACCCTTTCACTGGTTCACTGCTTTTCCTTCCTTGGACCACTTTCGAGAAACCCATGCTTCACAGTTCCTAAACTGGTAATACATTAAGGCAGATTTGCAAAGAAAAAAAATGATCAGACTGCCCAGGACTGAGGATGAACTCAGTCTAGAAGGATTTATGCAGGTAAATACAAATATAACTGCAGAAAAATACAGGTTGAAAAGAAAGGGGCTCCTGACAAAAATTCAAAGCTTTCTGTAAGGTGTCACACAGCTGGGGATAGAACAAAGGCGCAGAGACATGGTGGTGGTAATTTGAAAATAAAGAAAGAACCGAGAGCAGCTTCCTGTGACTTTGTGCAATGGCTAAATAGTAACCCCAAACCAAAATGATCCACACATAGTGTGGACAAACATTCACATAAATGGGTTCCTCAATTGGAAGCAACGATCTACACCTGCCTCCAATTGGGGAGACCAAACTAAAATAGAGGTGCCTAGAGGTACCTTATTTTGTCTTGTCCTGACTATTGGCCCAGCCCAGTGCAGAGATGGCTAGGGGCATAGCCAGGACGTGACACAAGGTACAAAAAATTTTTTGTAATTCAAATAAAAACCCATAAACCTGCAGACACTCGGCCCTCCGTGGAACTGGTTTGACACCCCTGATGTAAACTGAGCCGGCCAAGAATAGCGAATGTATCTTACTGAGTGAATCTGTCCACCCCTTGTTAAATAGCATAGTGGTTAGAGTCCCACACAGGGGACCACAGTTCAAGCCTCTCTGTGGTCATAGCAAATTATGCATTAGGATTTCTTCAGGATAGACACAGCCACAAACTTCAGAAGCTATGTTATAGCAAGCCTAAAATAAAATTATATTCTGTTTATGATGGATTTTCAAAGTACGTGAAGTAAATCAGTGCATGGTCTTTGAGGTAATATTAGCTAGATCACAACCCCAAGCGGCAATAAAAGAGGAGGGGTTTCCATGATTCTCTTGTCTTTTCACTTGATGAAGTCAGTTATCATCACCTATATTGTTAGTTATTGTATCAATGTCATTCACAAATGAAAGAAAAAAGAGTGTTGTTATGCCATTAAATTAAATGGCTTTGGCAGTGCAAAGTCCATTATTGTCACGTCCTGGCTATGCCCCTTGCCATCTTTGCACTGGGCTGGGGGCCATAGTCAGGACAGGACAAAGGAAGATGCCTCTAGCCATCTCTACGTAGTTAGGTTTCCCCAATTGGAGGCAGGTGTAGATTGCCTCCAATTGGGGAACCTATTTATGTGGAATGTTTGCCCACACTGGGTGTGGATCATTTTGGTTTGTAGTGCTGTTTCATGGCAACCAGTCACTGGAGCTGCTATAAATTTGTTTTGTTTCATCATTAAAGCCATGGATTACCATCACCCGTTTGTCTCTGCATTTGTGTCCTGCCACCAGCCTTGTGACAATTGTCATACTCGCTAGCAATTCTCAATTCTTATGACTATTCCAAGTAGTGAGTTAGTAGATGCTAGAACGTCTATTGCTGTCTAATAATAGCCATACAGTTCATAGATGCTATTTCTGGCGGAAGAAAACTTAATAAGAAAGCTTAGTCCGTTCAACACAATGATTAATGGTGTCTAACTAAATATTCAAACTTGGCCTGTTGTTAATGTGAGAAAATGTCCAGACACAATTTTCTAACGAGGCAGTATGTCCCAATCGGGCAGTATGTTCCAATCAGCTTACTATAAACAAAACAGTATGTACTCCACCATCATACTTGTAGTACATTGTATGTAGTATGTGATTTGCCATTCAGCCAATGCTTTCGTTTTCCTTGAAGTTATTGTAGAAACAAACCAGCCATAGAGTGAATGGAGTCATTGTTTTCATTATAGGTACTGTATAGCTATTAGCTAGACATCTAGAGTAATCTTTGAACAAGAGCACATTTTAGTTATGTTAATAAACGTTTTGTTACCTATTTCAGCAAAAATGAATTGGCTGAGTTAAAAGTTGCATTCCTGCTGTTTAAATAGTGTAATGGTTAAAGTCAGTCTGCCACATATTTTTTTGAATCCAAACCAGCCAGGGACAACAACATTCATCTTCTCTAATCACAGTCCGGCTGAACTAGGCTTGCCTGATTCCTTTTCTGTTTTTTTAACTAAAAAGTCCTCGTACTTTGAACATAATGACTCAACACACATAGGCCAATACTACTCATAGATTCAAGATGAGAACATTTATTGATCACTTGAAATTTTGATCTTTTGTGCCGTATTTAATGTTTTGCCAAGACTTACTAGCCAATCTCAAAGTTTTGAAAAGAGCAACAACAAAAAGGCAATGTACTGCAGTACCAATCCAATGTGTTTTGGACGGCCATCATAGCCAGTAGAAACGTTTTTCAAAGCAGTGGGTGTAGGCATGCTGCTTGCTTACTTGCATATAGATGACTGAAGACTGTCATAGGCGGAGTGAACAACAGATGGAACACTGGACGGGGGAGCGGTTCAGCAGCAGGAGGAACTTTGATGGGGCCCTAACGGGAGGAAGACCCTTTTGTTGATGGGGAGCCATGGGGATTTCTGGGGGACTTCTACTACAGCAGCTTCATTGGTGGATGTCAGAGTCTATAGTGAAGAAAGTCCAGGGTCACCACCTCAGGGCCTACTGAAGGTCTATAGCACAGGGCCTATTGTCAGACTCGCCTTAGCAACCCCACAGGTAATCTGCCATGAGTTCAGAGGGGCCACTGTTGGGGTTTTATCCAAATTATAAAGTGCTTTACCTGGGGACACTGCTGTCAAGAGTAGCAGTGTTTCCAGCATTTGCGTTATCTCTAGTGTCAGTAAAGAAAACCGAAAGGTTCTACTTGTTTTGGACACTGAGACATTTACGTACCAACGGTTTGATTTCCCCTGATATATCTTGCCATAGTAAATACATTATTCCATGTATTTTAAGTGTGTGGAATTTAAGTGTGTTCATCAAATGTGTGAGCAAAGCACCTCTTTTCATGTGTAGACAATGAGAGAGCATGTGTGGATCAAGAATGGGTCACACTACCAAATCATGGCAAAAAAAAATGTATCAAAATATTTCCTTAATTAACATGACCTCACAGGCTCCTATACCACAACAAGGCCTTACTAGAGTGCAGTGAGGCAAGGTAACCCTATTCAGTACTCACCCATCAAACACAGACAGTACTGACCGATTGCACAGACCTCCATGGGACCTCTGGGCTACTTGTTTTACCCTTAACATTTTTGTTTTTCTAAATAATTTTAACAATATTGTCTGTTTTGACTTTCACTGTAAAATCACACTTTGTCGCGATGGAGTATATCATACACCAAGATTTAGTATGATTTGATTTTGAGCCATGTGTGTGGCAACTATTTCTCTCCCATCAGTTTTACAAATTTCCACCATATAGCCATTGGTCTAGCCAGATCGACTGTCGTTGTTTGAGGTGTAGCATCTCTCCTCTAATACCTAATACACTGGTCAGTACAAGTTTGTAGTTTTGGCTGATCTCAAATCGAGTTCAGTATATTTCTTTGTTTATATACTGCGTGCAATATAATTATGCAAGTGAGCATTCTGATTGAATTTTAATTTCTATGCACATTTTCCAACCATATAAACTTGAATGCTCATTGGATTGAATCATTTTCAGGTGATATGTATTTGTGAAATGAAGGAGGGTGTGGCAACAGTGAATAACACCTTATATCAGGGTGTGCATTATTCTTAGGAAGCTTCATGACTTCAGGTAAAGTGGGCCAAAAAAGACAATTAACTGACACTGAAAAGTCATAAATTGTAAAATGCCTTTCAGATGGATTTCAACACTCTTTAAATAGCTGAACTATTGAGGCGTGACCACTGGACAATCAAATGTTTTGTTGCCAATAGTCAACTGGGGTGCAAAACATTTATGGAAAAAAAGGGTGCAAATTAACTGCAAAAGACTTGAGAATAATTAAATGTGAAGCTACCAGGAACCCATTATGCTCCGAGCAGTGACGCTGACGCTTAAATATAATTATTAGTCAGTCAATCTTGGAAGTTACTACTACCTAGCTAAAACATTAAACAATAAATATTTATGACCTGTTTTATGAACAAACATTGCTATTTATAAAAGTTTTTGGCCCTGGTTTGGGTCCTAAACGTTCATTTTTTTCCCGGGCCCTGGGATTGCTGTCAGCGTCCCTGTCTTCCAGTGCCACCATATTCCAGAAATGCAAACTACCAGAAGTGTTCAGAAGTACAAGGTGTCAAGTGCTCAGAGACATGGCCAAGGTAAAGAAGGCTGGAAGCAGACCACCACTGAATATGATTCATACCTTGAAGCATATAGATTGGGCAAAGAAATACCTGAAGGCAGATTTATTAAAGGTTTTATGGACAGATTAAATGAGATGGACCAGATGGATGGGCCCATGGCCATAACTAATGGACACAAGGCACCACTTCGAGTCAGGCGCCAGCAAGTTGGAGGAGGGGTTTTGGTATGGGCTGCAATCATTAAGTCAGTTTGCCACATAATCATTATTTTTTTAGGTTGAAAAGGTCCAAAAAAGGTCAAATTCAACTCCCATACCTAGTGCCAGTTTCTGGAAGATACTTTCTTCAAGCAGTGGTACAGGAAGAAGTCCTCAATATTCAAGAAGGCCATGTTCTTTATGGAAGACAATGCTCCATCAAATGCATCCAGGTTCTGCACTGATTGGCTAGCCAGTAAGGGCTTCAAAGATGCAAGATTAATTACCTGACTTATATCCTATTGAGGACTTTTTTCAAATGTAAGATATACAGTCAGGGAGGGCAATTCACTTCTTTCAACAGCATTTGAAAGCCTGTGGTTACTGCTTCAGCAAATGTTGACTGTGAATAGATCAAGAAACTGACAGACTGGATGGATGGAATAAATGTTATTTAATTTTTATTTTGTGTTACTCATTTATTGCAAGTGTTAGTGCTATTACAAGCTACAAAATCAGGTAGTGTTAGCTTGCGTTAGTTATATAGGTAACTATCTATACAGTCATGCACTACATTGGCTGGATAGAAATACGTTTACTAGTACTGCTCTGATCTTGCTACTTAATGTAGACATATGTTTTTCATTGCACATGTATTCAGTGCTGTTTGTGACATCAGTGTTTTATTCAATTTAATCAATAATATGCCAGATGTACAAAAACATTGTTACAACACACATGTACATTTTTACATCTCATACAAGCAAAACTAGGCAAAACAAACAAAAAAAATATCTCATCATAGTATTTCAAAAAGGGATACAGATTTATGTTAATAATTATATTAAAAAGGAGTGTATCTTTGGTAAAGAGCCTAAAAATATTTGCATATAAAATATTTAGCGAGAAGAAGTACAACAAAAAGCAATTTTCCTACTCTCATTGCAGTAGCAGCATATAATATCTTTAACGTCAAAAAAGTAAACAATATGCATAACACAGAATGTTTTCCGCCAAGCATTTCCAAGAATCTACCACCAAGATTTCCCCCCTCTTTTCCACAGAAAGAACAGAATCTCCAAAGCATTTGATATACCATGGAACACAGTGCAGACAGTCATTATAAGGGGAGAAAAGCCCAGCTGAGTCTCCCAAAAGCACATGGGAAAATGTGTTATTGTCTGATGAATCCATGGTCGAACTTTTCTACCATAATTCCAAAAGGTGTGTTTGGCACAAAAACAACACTGCACATCACCCAAAAAACACCATACCCACAGTGAAGCACGTTTTGGGGTTGTTTTTCTTCAGCTGGAACCAGGGCCTTAGTCAGGGTGGGGGGATAAAGTTCACCTTCCAGCATGACAACGACCCAAAGAACACATCCAAATCCAAAAAAGCATGGCTTCACAGAATAAGATTAATGTTTTGGAATGGCCCAGACAGATTTGGAGCGATTTTGCTAAGAAATGTGGGGAAATATTGCCAAGTCAAAATGTCCAATGCTAATAGACACGTACCTGAAAAGACTGCTGTAATAATATCAAAAGGTGCTTCAACAAAGTATTAGTTTAAGGGTGTGTACACTTATGCAACCAGGTTATTGTGAGTTTTTCCCTTAAAGATATCAGTTTCATTTTCAATTGAATTATTCTACTTATAATTCACATAAAAGGTGGAAAAAGTTATATTTTTTTTACATCACAAACACCTGGCATTTTAACAGGGGTATGTAGACTTCTTATTTCCGCTGTAGGATCCAAGTGTACTTCCATACATTTATTTGGAATATAGCATTTGTAAGGCAGCCCCCGAGCTTTTGACAATTAAATGCCCGGAATTACGGCGTTCCAAAATAAATGTCACTCTGGGTGTTAACCTTGTTTAATAATTCTCTTAAATATTTGTTAGAGAAATTTTTCTCCAACAAATCTACACCCTCAAGGGAGAATACAAGAAAACATGTACGATAATCACCATAGCTAAGATGACCTATCAAACCTTTTGGAATGTTTTTCACAACCAAATCAACTCCCAGAAAGGAATTTGAATGTCATTGATTGTAATAAATTCTACGTATGAAAGAATTCTACATCTTTCATCAAAAATATCAAGGACAAAGTAAAGATTCCTTTCATGCCATCTGGGATGGAACAAAGATTTATTTCTGACAGTTATGTCTGAATTATTCCATAAAAGCCCTGAGGGGAGAAGTTGTGGATAAAGCATGTTTTCCATAACATCAGCGCTTGCAGGTGAAATTTAGACATCTTTGCAGGTAACTAAACAGGAAGGTAATAACATTTTAACAGAAATTGGAGGCCACCCAACCTATCGAACACATTATTAGGGATAAAATACTTTATTCACTCTTTGTTAACCAAACATTGTTTGAGCCAATTTATCTCATGAGTACACTGCTCTATGTTTTTTACACATGAATCACACGTTGGGTCTCAATGAAAATATATTGGATTTCAAAATTGTTACTGTGTAATTAGTTGAGAACAAAATGACGCAACAATCACCAACTGATTGAGGGGTGGATTCCAACTCACACTGAAAATCAAAGTAAACAATTACAGACTGTTCCAACTTGCTTGACTTTTATCACAGCAACTCATAATATGACTCAGTAGTGTTTATGGCCTCCACATGCCTGTATGCACTCCCCACAATATCTGGGCATGCTCCTGATGAGACAATGGATAGTGTCCTGGGGGATCTCCACCCAGACCTAGATCAGGGCATCACTGAGCTCCTGGACAGTCTGTGGCGCTACTTGGCGTCAACGGATGCACCGCTACATCAAAGTCAATGGCTTTTAAAGTGCCTGTAAAGAGATTAATAATACCATTCCTGCATACTTGGTTTGGAAAAACAAATCCTACAAACTTCAAAAAAATCCATCCTCTCAAATAAGAGCGTTGAGGGCGGATTAGAAGTCTTTGATTTTGTAGACATAAATATTACATTGCTCCAATACATTAAGGGAACACGTAATCATCACAAGTGTATCACCAACTCAATTAAACTTAGGAGGCAAGGTGGTTATAAGACTGGCAGCTGGAATTGTCAGGTATCATCTTGATACGCAGCACAGCCAGGAGGACTTTGCATAGTGCCAGCAACAAGCCTTTAGAGTCTGGTACTCGGGAGGTGGGCCAAGGCCTTATGTCCTCCTAAGTTTGAACGGAGCAAGAGACAAGCACATTTAGAGATTGCATTACATAGATTTACAAGGATTTAGAAGGAGCACTGAACCTATTCCCCAGGCACATTAATATAGCAGCGTAAAACCTTGTGGCTGAGACAGGGGGTTCCAGTGACACTGTGGCCCTATTCGGGGAAGAACCCGGACAGGGCCCAACTGGCAGGAAATCAATCCACCCACATTGCCAAGCATCAACCAAAGTTAAACCAAACAACCGCGACCACCCTGAAATGAGGGCAGAGTATTGCCTGCTGAGTTCACCCCAATGGCACAATGGGCAGAGACAGCATCCCAGTGGCGATGAGGGCACACCTGGCAAGATAGCAAGGGTGGACAGTATCAAGCCTTTACTTTCACCATCAAACCCCTGGGCCAGACTACACTTAATCATAGGCCATGCTGAAGAAATGAATCCTGAGAAGACACCTGAGAGTTGGCACTGAGGCTGCATTTCTAACCTCGATTGGAAGATCATTCCACAGAAGTGGAGCTCTATGAGAGAAAGCCCTGCTTCCAGCAGTTTGTTTAGAAATTCTAGGTACAATTAGAAGGCCTGCATCTTGCGATCTTAAGTAAGGTATGGCTGGATCATTTCAGTGAGTTAAGTAGAAGCAAGTCCAGGTATTGCTTTATAGGTTAACAATTAAACCTTAAAATCAGCCTTAGACTTAACAGGCAGCCAGAGTAAAGAGGCTAGTACTGAAGTAATATGTAAAAATAAATCTAGTTAGGCTTCTAGCAGCCATGTGCAGCACTAATTGAAGTTTGTTTTTTGATTCATCAGGGTAACTGGAGAGAAGAGCATTACAGTAATCTAATCTAGAAGTGACAAAAGCATGGATTTGTTTTCTTGCATACATTTTTGCAATGTTCCACAGATAAAAAAAGTAGCTCTTGAGATATGTTCATCAAAGGAGAGATCATGGACAAGGGTAACACTGAAGCTTCTTACAGTTTTTTGGGATACGACCATACAACCATTGAGGACCATACAACGTCTGCCAACAAAACTTGTTTCAAAATATTTTTTTTTGCTTAAAAGCAAGAAGTTCTCCATCATACATTTCCTAATATCTGATACAGATGCTTCCAAAGTCCATGTTTCATTGAAATATGCTACTGTGTGTCATCAGCATAAAAGTAAAAATTTACTAATTACTGATCATTACTTGTTGAGCACTGCTTTTTTGTTAACTTTGCAAAAAATACCTTTTTGCAAAGTTTCACCTCAATCACGTTCAAGAAATAAGCTGATTGAGCAGATTTGAGTAATTTTCGGTATTGTGGTGTACAGTCTATCCAGGCTAGTCTGAATAATTCCAACTTGGTGGAGCGCCATTTTTGCTCCTATTTTCTGGAGGCTTGCTTGAGTGCTCTAGCATTGTCTGTGTACCAGGGGGCATGTTTCTTGTTGTGTATTTCTTTGGTATTTAGTGCTGCAACCATATCTAAAGTAATTTGAAATTTTGAGTTTAGATTCTCGATTAGATCGTTTGCAGATTAATTTATTCCATAATCGATGAGCAAGCCTGGATGAATACCATGAAATCTATTTGCAGTCCGAGAATTTATAGTTTGGGGAGCAAGTGAGTTTCTTGATTTTATGGTAAATATAGTAAGACTATGATCTGATATTCCAGGATAAAGGTGAGTAATTATTGGATTTACAATATACATTTCTCATGATAGGACTAAGTGTAAGGTATCATTGTGGCAGTGTGTTGGACCTAAGACATGTTGGACAAAACCCATTGATTCAGTTATGGCTTCAAATTATTTTCGAAGAGGGTCATTGGACTTTTCCATATGAATTTAGAAATTGACGAAAAATTTGAATTGTATCTGTCATGACTACAAGGTTAAATAAGAATTCAGGAAACTCATTGAGGAACATTGTGTATGGCCCAAGGGGGCCTGTAAATAGTAGCTATGTAAAACAATTTATCAGCCTGGTTAGCTTTCATGTGTAAAACCTCAAATACTTATTTCCCTCATTAAAATGCAAACCAATTTATAAAAAATGTTATATGTATTTTCAGGATTTTTTGTTGTTATTCTGTCAGTGGGCAAACAAAATCAGCAGGGGATCAAATACCCCCTCCCCTGTAGAGGGCTTTACAAATTAAACGGGTACACTAGGTATGAGAAACCCTCAGCTTTGGATAGGAGGACGTATCCATGAATAAACAAATTTGTAGACAATTATTCAGTACATACAGTTCTGGAAAAAATTAAGAGACCAATGCAACTAGACCATTTCATGCGAATAGTCTAAAATATACTGGATTAAACATATCTTAGAAGTTGTATGACACCCTTTTACAAAACCTGTTTGAGTTTCATTTATTAGCTGATCTATTCCTCTCTTCAGTCTATTTGCAAGACAAATGCCATCCATTTTTTATCAATTTTATGAAAAGTAGCATCATGTTTTGTAGTCAGGGATTGGCCAGAAGTGCAGTCTTTTGCTTTGTTCCCTGGTGAACTGTTTGTCGATGTCTGTGGTAAAGGGATTGCTAGTATTTCATCTTGGGCCATTTCACATTTTTTTTTATTTTAGCATGGGACAGTGTGTTCATGTTGCTTGCATTGTTGTTGCCTGCTAAGATGTCTACCGATTTCTGAGACTTGAATGTCGTTTGTTCCCCATTTGAGTTGCATGAAATTACTCAAAGCTTGCCATATTTGAACTAGTTATAGTTATTTTCCATTAGACAAATTCCACTAATTATTCCATTAACGTAATATTTGGTACAGAAACATTTATTTGCAATTACAGAGATCATATGTTTCCTGTAGTTCTTGACCAGGTTTGCACACACTGCAGCAGGGATTTTGGCCCACTCCTCCATACAGAACTTCTCCAGATCCTTCAGGTTTCGGGGCTGTCGCTGCGCAATACGGACTTTCAGCTCCCTCCAAAGAGTTTCTATTTGGTTCAGGTCTGGAGACTGGCTAGGCCACTCCAGGACCTTGAGATGCTTCTTACGGAGCCACTCCTTAGTTCCCCTGGCTGTGTGACCCAGCCACGACCCATCTTCAATGCTCTTACTGAGGGAAGGAGGTTGTTGGCCAAGATCTCGCGATACATGGCCCATCCATCCTCCCCTCAATACGGTGCAGTCGTCCTGTCCCCTTTGCAGAAAAGCATCCCCAAAGAATGATGTTTCCACCTCCATGCATCACGGTTGGGATGGTGTTCTTGGGGTTGTGCTCATCCTTCTTCTTCCTCCAAACACGGTGAGTGGAGTTTAGACCTCTATTTTGGTCTCATTGGACCACTATAAATCTCAATGTATGAGATATGGAACAAAACTGATACAGTTCTTGGGCTGATGTTGCTTCCAGAGGTAGTTTGGAACTCTATTGTGAGTGATGCAACAGATAAAAGGTGATTTTCATGTGCTACGGGCTTCAGCACTCGACGGCCACCCTTTGTGAGTTTGCGTCATCTACGGTACCACTTCATGTCTGGACTGTTGTTGCTGCTATATGCTTCCACTTCACAATTAAAGCACTTACAAATCTAGTAGGGCAGAACATTTCCTAATTGCCCTATAGCCATTAAGATGGCATCCTCTGAACGGTGCCACGTTTAAAGTCAGAGCTCTTCAGGACAACCCATTTTTCTGCCAATGTTTGTCTCTAGAGATGTAATGGCTATTTTCTGGATTTTTTGCACCTGTGAGCACCTGTTAGCAAACACAATAAACTCAGTAATTAGTTGGATAACCTACATACATTTAGACATATAGTGTGTGTTGGTTTCATGTGTACAGGGAATATTAAACTATTGTAATGTATCTGATGATTGGTATTTTCAGAGGTGTATCTTTAACTATACATATTTTAATTTAGCCCTAAGTCAGTTTGGCCACACTTTAGGCCCACTGTAGTCCCTGAAACACAAACACATTTTAGTTTCTTTATTTGTTCTTCATGAATCACAACATTTCAGAGACTTCAGTAAAACATTTCAAGTCACAATTTCATAGGCTACCAATGCCATGCTAATCATACGGGCACACAAGTACTACTAAGAGATACATTTGGGTCTTCTGTGTTGCATTATATAATGTTTTACTTTTTTATAAACCTTCCCAGAATGTAACTCAGGAAGTCTTGTAACAATAAATACATATTTATCATTGACTGTTATACTCTCCTTTTGTGAAATGGTGGAAAATCCCATACATGGAGACTTAATGTAATCTAAGTATAACTACAGTTAGCATTGGCAATGGCTAACTGAATGGATTGGGGGATAATCTGATCAATCTGAAAGAGCAGACATTTAATGCAAGTATTTGGCACCTTATCATTCAATATAATGTATTTTTCAAAGTCAATAAATGTATTTTTCCCAGGCAGATTTAAACCTGTATTTCTCCCTCCAAAAGGCTGCTGGCATCCAACCTAAAGACCCCCAGTCCAGTCTCTGAAACCACCGGGGAGGCATTAGGAGTCCGTAAGGTGAGCACCGACAATGAGGGAGAAAAGCTGGGGGTCATGGCAGATGGAGTGAGTCCTGTGTTCCGGGCCAGGGGCTCATAGGCATATTTGGGGTAGGAAGGCCTCCGAGTGAGGGTGTGCATGCTACGAGGGGGCATCCGGGGGGGCACGGCCCTGATACCAGGCTGCGCTACGCCCGTGATCAGGGGCGGTGGGTGCATGAGGCAGCGGGCTTCAGATGCCAGGTCTTCGTGTCCCCCCTGGAGCTCCTCGTCGGGCAGCAAGCTGATGTCTGTGAAGACAGAGGCCAACGTGTGGTAGCGAGGCTCCCTGTCCAGCAGGTAGTCCCAGCCATAACTACCCTGCAGCTGCTCCTCCAGGCACACCAGAGAACTGAGGGAGCCGTCCACAGAGGCGTGGCGCTCCGAGAGGGGGACATAGCCCCTCATGCTCTCCTCCATGTCCCTCATCCTGACCTGAGGAAGCATCCCCTCGCCCCCTCCCTCCTCTTTAAAGGTGTAGAGGCTCTCAGAGCTTTGCATACCGGTGGCAAGATCTGTGCTGGAAACAGTGGTTATGACTGTCCTTGGGTCATCATCGTCTGAATGGCAGGAAAGCTGGTCCGGGTCCCGAGGCACACCGGAGTCAGGCACCCTTTCACTCTGATCTGAGTTGGCCCTCTTGCGGCGTGGGTATTCGTTGATCATCTTGATCTCCTGGTCCTCAGCTGTTTCCCCTTCTGCTGAGCCTCGCCCACTTATGTCCGAGTTCCGAATTGGGAGGGATATCTCCCTCTTCACTCGCATAGAGATGGGAGCTCTCAGCTCCCGCATGCCAATGTTAATATTAGTACATTGTTGGCCTCGGTTGGTCCTGCCAAACGTGCCTGTGCCGTGGTTGAGGTTGGCTGCAATGGCGGCTGCCTTTTTAATTGCCGCCTCCCTGGTCTTGTACCTCAGGACGAGGCCTACAAAGCTGATGAGGAGGAGGAGGAAGATGGCTAGAGAAATGCCTAAAGTGATTGTGTGGACACTGAGGGCCACACCAACCAGAGCTTCAGCTGAATTAGAGATGTTGACCATCACCAGGCTTGTGGTGGATCTGGAGTCCATTCTGGGACTGCCGGCAGACACCAAGAGCTCAACCACATCTTGGCTTGAAAAAGTACTTCTCTTGCGATACACTGGGCCAGAGACAAACACAGCACCTGTTGTTTTATTGATGGAAAAAAACGGTGAAGGGTTGACTAGAGAATACTCCACCACACCATCCAGGCCTCCATCGTGGTCCATAGCCATAATGTGGCCGACCATCTGTCCGACCTTGACGTTCGCAGGGAGGACAAAGTGGTACTGTCTCTGGGTGAACACTGGACTGAACTCATCCATCCCTTCGATGGCCACCTGGACCCTCGCAGTGGCAGCCTGCTCGCCTTTATCTCTGGCTTCCACCACAAAGCAGTATTCACTCTCCCGCTCAAAATCAAAGGTTTGCCGAGTGTGGATGTCCCCTGTGAGTGGGTCGATGGCAAAGGCCTCTTTCCTGTCAGGGCTACCGCTGCCATAATCCATGAAGCAGGAAGACAGTATGGAGTAGGTAAGCTGGCCATAGTATCCAGAGTCGTGGTCTACAGCATATACTGAACAAGTCAAGGTAAAGGCTGGCAGGTTCTCCTGTACAGAGCAGTTGACCACTGGAAAAATGAAGTAGGGCGAGTTGTCGTTCTCATCCAAAATAGTGACAAAGACCACAGTAAAGGTCACCTTGCGATTTCCTTGTTTACCCCCATCGGAAGCCTGTATGGTAAGTGTGTACTGGGAATCTTCTTCGTAGTCAAGGCTTTGATTGACTTCCAGGATGCCGGTGAGAGGGTCAAGCCTGAGGTGACCCTTGCTATTCCCTGAGATAATGTCATACCAGACCAGACCGTTGGTTCCATGGTCAGGGTCCTGGGCGAGTACCTGCAGTAGTCGTGTGCCCATTGGGCTGCTCTCGCTGACCTGAGTGTGGTACTCTGCATTTACGAAATCTGGCGCATTATCGTTGACATCCTCTACTGTGACCACCACAACTGCTGAGCTGTTAAGTGGGGGCAAGCCGTAGTCAGAAACAGTCACGGTCAATGTGTAGCTCTCTGTGGTCTCACGGTCCAACGGCAGGCACAAGACTAGACTCCCCTTGGTTCTGAGCTGGCTCTCTGTTTGGACCACTCTTTCTTCTATACAAAACCTCCTGTTCTCATTGCCACTCACAATAGTGAAATCCAGACGGGTGTTTTCGGGTGCCGAGTCCTGGTCCTCAGCCCAGAAGGTGAGCAATGTTGTACCCACTGGTGTATCTTCGGAAGGGTTGATCGTGTAAGTGTTGTGCTGGAAAAGAGGGATGTGGTCATTGGCGTCCAGGACCAGGATATCCACTGAAGTGACTGTGGAGAGATTGGGGTCACCCCCGTCTCTGGCCTCCACCACGAGCTGGATCACGTTACTGTTGGTAACATACTTCAGGGGCTTGTTCGTGAACACTGATCCTGAAAAATAAATGGGTTGAGTTATCTATTGCCTCTCAGAACATTGAAAGACTGTCTTACAAGTTTTCAACCTACTGAAAGTTCTGAGTATATTTCCTGCATTATTCACCTTAATTAAAAGTGCTATACAAATAAAATGTTGATGATATCTATTTTGTCTAATGTTAGGATAATAGGGGTGCTTTTCAGTTGTTCACCAGTCATTCTGCAGCTGCTATGACAGGACACTTTGAAATGTCAACCTTTATCTAATTTTTATTTTCCTTTCAATTTCAAGATGGCCAATTCACAATCATGAGGTGTTGCCTCATCATAGCAACTCCACTACTAAAATGAGTTCCAAGTGCAGAACGGTGATGAGCCAGTTTGTGAAGTCATCTTTGGGACCCCTGGACAGTGTTGGTAAGCCGCAACAAGAATTTGAGACCACAATGAAGTAGCTGTACTGCAGGGCATAATTAAAGCTCTCACTTTTACGGTAAAGAAAAGCCTATAAAAATAGATAAATGCTGGTAGAATGCCCATTTAATCAGAAAAGCCCCTGGAGTTTAAAACTATTTTAAAAGGGAGAACAGGGTAGCCACAAATGCAGTAGAACAGAATCACTCAATACCTGATGAGTTGAATCAATCACTGAGTCTATGATCTTAGAGTGGTCACATTTATACAGCCCCATTCTTCAGCATAATAAAAAACAGAGGTGTAGGGCTGTCATTTGACTGAAAACCAAATTCATGGCTATAATCCTTTAAACAGAAGTTTTTGTGGGCTTGTTGCTGAGGTTTCATAATAAAAAACTACCAAATTAGGTTTACTGATGTGAAGAAAGGAAATAGAGATTGAAAACTTGATAGAAAACTGTTTTGTCTTTTTTATTACAAAGAATAAAAAACAACCAGTGTTTTTGCCAACCAGTGAAACATATAGAAACTGGAGGAAATCCGTAAGGAGACAGTATTGTGTATCTGGTTCAAGTTAAACTTAGGACATGGTTCTGAGAGGCTTAATTCAAATAATGATGCCTATCCAAATTTCACTTCACCCATTATTTGGTTGCACAATAAAACAAGGAGAACACATACTAAAGTCAGTGGCCCTCGAAAGCAACAAGAGGCTGTTACAAATCATGCTTGGCTGGAAGTAAAAAAAATCAACAGACAGCTTTGAGAATGTTGTGGTTTCTGAGTTTGCTTCGGCTCATTCAATTCATCTTCTTCACTCATCAAGTTGGGGAGGGCGCTGACTTACCCGGACATCTTGAAACATTGAGCCAGCAGGAGAGCTCCTTAGCAGACCTTTATATCACTGACCTCTTATCATCTATCTTTCATGTTTAGGCTCATCCTCTGTTTTTTTCTCTTGCTTCCTTGCACTTATTCACACATCCATTCTCATAGAAAGA
Source organism: Esox niger (assembly GCA_016801105.1). Classification (NCBI taxonomy): domain Eukaryota; kingdom Metazoa; phylum Chordata; class Actinopteri; order Esociformes; family Esocidae; genus Esox; species Esox niger. The sequence goes on along the minus strand of JACXGJ010000084.1, from coordinate 82,698 downwards.
CAAAGGATTGATGGATGGAGAAACAAAGGCTACTGACATTGTGGGTACTCTGGATATCCCTTGATGTGCAGAGCCCCCTATTATACACAAATTATATTGTCACAGTGCATGCCAGTATAATCTGATTTTAAGAGAGGGAATGTAAAAGATGAGAATGAAAACTATGCTGCCAGACAGTCTGAAGATATAAACCTTGGAAAGCGTGGAGCTGTAAAAAAAAAAAAAAAAAAAAGAAAAAAAAAGAAAACATCTCTCTGTTTGACAAGCTGAATCATAGGAACTAAGAGAACCACATTTTGTACTATCCCAGAAGAATTATCCCTATTGTTCTAAGGCCTCGTGGCAGCTAAATCTATTCATCTTTAGAGTTTTTGACTGACTTTGTTCTTGAACGCTTGGTATTGTTGGGAGGATGTTCTCTACTGACATGTCCAGTAATTAAGATTTTTTTTACATGGCATCCACTAATCAAAGTGTGACACATTCTTCGTCTATCTCTTAAACTAAGGCGTTCTATCTGTCCACTCAATAAACTAAATAGGTGAATTTACTATATTGTTGAAATGCTCATGAGTGCTATGTATTTACAAATTTTACTGACATTAACAATCCTCTAATTGGTAGATAGATTGAATAATTCCTACCATTGTCTGGGTGGATGTAGAATCCATGTAGAGGAGATGATAGGAGTCTGTAGCTGAGTTTGCCGTTGTGTCCAGAGTCTCTGTCCGTGGCAGATACAGTCAGGATCAACATGTTGGCAGGGGAAAGCTCTGGAAGCTCCACCTGGGGGTCCAAACAAACAGTTCCTTAACAGGAAACACCTATAACCATCTCATGGAGAACTTTGAATCAGAGGACATCACTAACTACTAAAGGAGCACAATGGTGTGTCGCATTAACAAAATATACATTGACCAGCTTGACCTACCCCCATCCCCATGGTGAGGTGTTCTTATCATCAATCAGACATAAATGAAATGTTACATGGACCAGCGCTAGTTACCTGGTAGGAGTCCTGGGAGAAGACGGGTGCGTTGTCATTGACATCCAGCACGTGCACTACGACATCGGCAGTGGCAAGGTGAAGTGAGTCTGAGGCCCACACCGCCAGCCTGTGTTCTATCTGCTCTTCGCGGTCTAGCGCTCGTGTCAGGGTCACCACGCCTGTGTAGCGGTCGATGGCGAAGCTCCCGGCGGAGCTGGTGTTATCCGAAAAGCTGTATGTGACTGTGGAGGTAAGGTCCACGTCATTTGCACGGACCTGGGTCACCGTGTAGCCAGCTGGGAGGTCTGGTAACCAACAACACACCGGTGTGAGTCACGTGCTTACAGCATTATCAAACCCTTCACCTAGTCGATCTCACACAGCTTGTTGTAAAGGGCAAGTAAGCATTTAGTGGTCCATACCTTATGTATTCTGACTATATACCTTATACATACATTTTTTTAATATTTAGAGATAATTGATTACTTAAATTGGGTGTGAGCAATTGTGTCACTTAATTGCTAACATTATTTTGAAATACATATTAATCATCTCAATTTGTAAGCCCTCTCAATCAAAAATGACCAGCTTTTTTACCTGTCTTTAGAACACAACAAAACATCACTAGCAGCAACATTTCCTGACTGCACTGACCTGTTAAGATTTTCTCAGTGGTTTTGCATGTTGTTTTATGAAATCAATGAAACATTTGATCAGAAAATGGAAACCAAAACCCCTCTATTGGCCCTGGTCGAATATGTCCACCATAATGGGAATGGGGTGGCTAGTTACAGAGGGACGAGTCTTACTCTCTGCTATGACCACAGGCTCTATGGGGGGGATGGCCGGGCTGTTGTCGTTGACGTCCACCACCTGGACCCGGACCGTGGCGGTGCTGCTGAGAGGAGGGCTCCCCCTGTCTGATGCCTGCAGTACCAGTCTGGGAGCACCACCACCACAGAAGATCACACATTAATACCAGAAAATATATCTGCACAAGTTTCAAAACCTAGCTGCAAAGAGACAGCATTAAGTTAGGAGTTTAAGGCAATATTTGCACTTCTGGTTAGATGTTAACGTCATTTCGTTGTACTGTACTCGTACTGTTCAATGACAATAAAGTTAAGTGTAATCTAATCATTTTTTTACAGCAATGAGCAGCACTGCCAAACACCAGATGTCATTCTTGGCTCAGTAATGATCTATGCAGGTATCAGTAGTCTATGAGCATTTAATGTGCATCTACTGTGCAGAGGTAACTCTCAGGTGTATGTACAAAGCTGACTATGCACCTTAACAAGTCTTGTTCTCTTAAAAACACTATTAAAAGTGTCACAATTAAGCTTTTATTTAATTTATTTTTTACAATTTGGCACTATAAGACTAACATTTTCAAATGATAATTTTATAGACCTGCACCCACAGAAAAACATTAAAGAGCATGTAGCTTTAATGATCATACTGCCATAGCAAGCGATGGTAGGATTAAGCATAATGTAAGCTTGTATACTTGTAAAAAGATGTGATTTCTCTGTCCAGAACAGTGTTGGTGGCGAGGATCCCACGCACTGAATCGATAATGAATGCCTCATTCTGGTTACCGGACAGAATGGAGTATTCAATCAGACCATTCGTACCACTGTCAGCATCAGAAGCAAACACCTACAAAAGAAGGAGAAAGGTTATATGAAGACTTATGCGCTATACTGATTTAACCATAGCACTTCTTCTGTCAAATGTAAAACAAACATTTAAGAGTTTATGGTGGTCATGGAATTAGGAATGAAATCCTGCATTCATAGTTGTAATCCTGCAAAAATATATAAACTTGCTAGTTAGCTTGCAGGTCAAAATGACCTGGATGAGTAAGGGTAGTAATATGAAAAATGTAAAGAAGAACAGGTACATATTTAGCACACAAACTATTTGGGTTAATGCTAATTATTTATGTTTCTGTGACTGTCATCATCTATTACTATCGGTTACACAGTTAAAAGGTAATGAAGACTGTAAGATAACTTCTACATTACTATAATTATCAGTGCTGTCAAATGATTAAAATAATGAATAGGAATTAATCACTAAAACTTCTGTACTCACAATTTTAGAATGTGTTCAAACACTTATCTGTTTAAAAGCAGTGCATTATGTTAAAGGCATGTTTCATTGTAAACTATGGCCAGTGCTTGATTTGAAAATATTAAATATATGCAGGATCTCTCTTTTTCCAAGATGATTAGAACCGGGTCACCTCATGTCCCCTAAATTCTACCCCTCCAATTAACTTTGATACGCAGAATTTACAGCCCATTTAAATTGAAATGGTAAGTTGCTTGTCTCTGATGCAATAGTTCTACCATCTCCTACCACTGTTCTTTTGTTCATAGCACTATGTACTTGAAAAACTATTTTATGATTCTGTATGAAGCACTTATCAACCCCCCTGTCTGGAAAGCTGCAGAAACTCAATCACACCTATGCTTTTCATGGTTCCACTTTAGATTTTTAGGCTAAAATGTGGTTAGAATGGGGTTCAGCTTTTTTGTTTTGCCAAGAACCAAATACATATATGTATATAAAATTATTCCCCAATTCAATTAAATGCAATACGGTAGGTTATTTAAGTAGGCAAAGGCATAATGGAGGCCAGGTGGCTAGAGATATTTATCCAAGAGACATTAAACAGGAGAGATCTGTCATTTATTCATGCACAGGAGGGAAGTTGTTGAATCTGCCATTATAAAATATTTTAGTGGAAATGCAACTGGCTAGCAACAACTTATGTTAAGCATAAATTACCATTCTAAAAGCAAGGTTAACAGGTGGATTTGAGCGCACATAGCGTCACCTGACCAGTTTCAGAAAAGGGTAAGAGGGGAGGTACTACTGTTCTCATAGACAGGCTATTCCAAATTCCAACAACCTGGAACAGGGCAGACTGTTGTAACGCACTAGTAGGTAATCAGCTGTTAGGCAGGATTCACAGACAAGTGGGAAGCAAACCTGATTCATGACAGTAATGCAAAAGCTATTCTCCATTGTTGTACTGAAAAAAGTTAATGTAAAGCGCTCTGGACGACTCCAACACAAGTCAAATGCCAATAAATTGACCCGTACACTGTTGCAAATCAATAGGTGACAGCTTCCACTCATGTCAAGCACAAACTATGGATGATCCTGTGGCTCAAACAAGAAAACCACGTTCATTGTGACAAAAAAGCTTTTACAGCATTAAGGCGGTTTAATAAATCGCACAAATTAACTTTCACAGCCCCAGTTCTTATGAATAATTATTATTACTGACATACACCTCAAAACTTTTGAAGCCCATTTCCATGTCTTGCGTTTTCATTTAAAACCAAGTGAATGTCCTTTACAGTCCTGTTTCAGTTGTCATCTACCTGACTGGTATGAATCCCCCTGGCTCTGGGGCTCCTCCATTGCACCAGCTCCGGAGGTCTACGTGACCAGCCTTTTAGGTACCGCTGTTCCTCCTAATCACCCTGACACCGGACTGTCCTCATATTGCCTCCCACACCTGTTTTCCATTCTCGTTGATTATTATGTCTATTTGTATGGCCCTGTTTCCCCAGTGCCTTGTTGGCTATTATTTCCATGTCACCGTGCCGTGAGTACGAACCTTCTGTGTGAGTGTGTATTGTGGCATTCCGGCTACGTCCGCTTGTTCTGTTTTGGAGGCATTACACCTCCCTATACTTTGGGCTTGCACATTCAGTTTTTAGACGTGTTTTCAGTTGGGAAAATAAAAAATCCTTACCGTATTTCCCGTGTCTGTCTTCACTCCCTACAACACTGTGACACTGACAGACTAGTAGGTGATTTTTAACAACTGAAAATGTTTCTGCCTAACTGCTCCCAACACGTACCTGCATGACATAGGTGTTGTGCACCTGACCCTCCCACACGGCCGTGCGGAAGTAGCTCTGATCGAAGGTCGGCGCGTTGTCGTTGACATCCTGCAGCGAGACTGTGACCTGGCAGTAGGTCATGCGCCAGGGGCCACCATTGGCCAGCACCACCAGTTTCACGTTCTGGTTGGCCTCGTAGTCCAGACTGGCCTGGTCCCTCACTGTGATGTCACCTGGGAGAAGGAAAAGGGAAAGAGAGTATAATAACGGAATGTGTAAGAACGTTTAGAGAAGAGAGTAGATAGGAAGGCAGATTGCCTAGTGGTTACAGCATGTGAACCGTAACTGAAAGGATCATTAAAACCCAGAGCTGGCAAAGTGAAAAATCTGTTGTGTCTCTCATTCAGCACCACAATTAAATAACAAGTGGCTCATTTATGTCACAATGGATATCAAAACATGCTTGGTGACAATGTTGAAAATCCCAATATCCATCTGCAGAGGTTTTATGGATGTAATGCTATAAACAAACTTTGAACAATCTATTGATAAGAATACTGCCTACTGAAGTTTGAGCTTGAATATGAATAAAGTTTAGAGATTGGGTTAGGCTGAGTAAATAGTTAAAATGTTACTGATAGTCAGTAGATGATCTGTAAAGCATCTACAAAAACACATTTGGAACATTTAAAATAAAATGTTACCAAAGGATTTTGAAAGAAAACTATGCTTTGAAAGAAGATTCTATCTGAATAACAGGTTCATGCAACACTACAAAATTCAGAACTGTATTTACATGCATGTGTGCTCATTTGTTATGCATGTCCCAGCATGTGATAATTTATATATTTAGAGTTTTAGATCCAAAACACGTGAAAGCATTCAATAATCACGCATGCACACACTCACACACGCAGAAAGTTTAGGCCATAATTAATCCATGCTGGCTGAGGCCTCTGACGTCTTTCAGTCTGTATTCCACAGAGAAGTCTGTCCATGTTCCAAATGGCACCATGCTCCCTACTTTATGAAGTAAATCATGGAGGCCTGGTTGAAAGTATTGCACTACATAGGGAATAGGGTGCTATTTGGCACATCACAGGGAATCTCAACTGCTGCAGTAGACAATGCATTGAATCAACCAGGCAGGGGGAAAGAACAGGAGAAAGAGACAGGAAGAGAGGTAGAGGATGGAGAGAGTGAGATGATAAGAGAAAAAGTTGGGAGAGGGATCTTTGGCTATTAGTATGGACCGATGTGCAGAAAACTGATGGATAGAAGAATAGGTGGAGGTAGGATGGGCAAATGTTCTGGATTCAGTGGGTGTCTGGCTTCGAAAAATATCCAAACAACAAACAGGAAAAAGAAGCATGTTTGGAGTTCCTGCTGCAGGCAATTAAGAAGAATGCTCGCTGGCGATTGCCAACCAGCGTACTGGCATCTAAACTGATAGATGCATCCTAAATTGTACCTCACACCCTTTAAAGTGTGCAGCTTTTGACCAGGGATAAAGATAAGTGCTCTACATTTGGTCTTTGGGATGCAGACCATGTGGTTTGAGCTAATGTGGTGCCTGAATTTCCTCTACGTAAAGATTTAGGATCAGCCTCCTTGCTTCTAGTTTTAATGATAACCATTGGTAGGGAAATTAGAAACTATTCAGTGCCTGGAGTGCAGAATGAAATCCCACTCCAGCAATGTTTATAAATGTTCCAGTTGACAAACTAGTGCAGCAAAACTGTGAAAGTATACACACTTCGGGCAAAACAAATAACTATTGGCAGTTTTGTAATTATTTTAGCTGTGTTAAAAATTGAAAATGTTAATAATATAAATTGATTTCACCATTATGAATTTACAACACTTTTTATACATAGTAACCCTACTTCACAGAAAAAACGATTTCACAGAAAAATCATTTAGATTATAATTTATAAAATGTACTTCCGTCCCGATAACTATGGAGGGAAATATGTTTTGAGCAAAATAGTGGCTTTTACATAACACAACTGCAGCAATTAAAGTGTTTGACATTTTCAGAACTGGATTGTTCACACAGAAGTCAACCTCTCCACTCCTCTCCGTCACCTGGATCACCTGATTAATTAGGTTCTACAGAGGCTGGAGAGGAATTTTATACATTTATTTTGGTTACGAATTGAAGACCGGTGGTTTTTAAGCAGTGTGATGGGTTGTAATTCCTCTAGAAAACGTTCAGTTCATACCTGTGTTTTGGTTGATGGTGAATGCACTATTCTCGTCACCGTTGAAGATGCTGTATTCAATTTGCCGTTTATCGTCGGTCCGATCGTGAGCAACCACGTTTCCCACCCATGATCCTGGACAGACATGCAAATATTTTTTTTATCCAGTGAATGATATTACTGTAATGAAACTCAGGGATACGAGTGGATTCAGGGACACTAGAGTGAACTCCACACTGAAGTGTAGAGCACAGATTTTAACGCGGGCAACGGTACAAAAGCAGAATCCAAGTTGTGAAGTCAGAACACAGGTGGAAGTCTAAACCAGGTAAACCATAAAACAGGCAAAGGGACAAGAGGAGTAGGTTAGAGAACGTAGTCAAAGGAAGTCAAAGTTGTAACCGTTAGATAACCGAAAAATCGAAAAGAAAGGCTCAGTAGAGTAACAACAACTAAAAACAACTCACAATGAAACAACAACAATGTGCTTTGTATACAGGTGAACAGGACAAGTGCAATCGCCAATAGGTGTTCCGAATTCTTGTGCTGGGGGTCAGGGGAGGGAGGGTCACAATTACATCTAGGTCAAATGCTGCGTGGTTTTTGGTGGGAAAAACTAGTGACCAAACACCTGTGAAAACCACACACCATAGGTGCTTTGAGTCAATAGCTTAAAGGGCTTTCAGCCCACAATCAAATTCAAATGGGATGGATAAAAAAAACGTATCCTTTCTCTTAAAAGCAAATGTTGGTATATAGAAACTAGCCCATGCCATACCAATCCAATGCATTTAAATACGTGGCTAGGAGTGAACACACGAATGCACACAAGAAGGGAGATTATCAGGGACCACCTGGAACTTATCAGTGCACTTGAATAATGGTTTTATAATGATAAAAGAGCAGATCTTTCTTACCAGTTTGGCTGTTCTCTGCCACAGCTGCTTCATATATTGTCTCTGTGAACTGCAGTGGCTCGTCCTGTCCTATCAGTTGAATGAAGACTAGGCAGGTAGAGGTAAGGGCTGGTGTACCTTGATCTGTAGCCAACACCTGGAGCTTAGCACCTGAAAAACCTGGACTTATGTACTCGTTCAACTGTATTTCTCCTGATTTTAAACTGATGGTGAAAAGTGTCTCGTTTCCCGCTAAGCTAAACCGGACCGTCCCATTGTCGCCACGATCGCCGTCTGATGCGCCGACGGTGGCGATTGTGTTGTTTGGGGTTGCGCCCGCGGTGACCCAGCCGACAAGTGGGTTCTCCGTGCAGACGGGCGAGTTGTCGTTGACGTCCTCCACCTGCACGGTCACTGTGGCGACGGAGCTGCGTGGACCCCTGGCGCAACCGTCGGTAGCCACGGCCTTGAAGGTATACTGAGCCCTGGTCTCCCTGTCCAACGGCCGGGTGGTACGCACCATGCCTGTGGTGGGCTCCACCGAGAAAACCCCCAGATGGTCCTCGGCCAGGGAAAAGGTCACCTCACCATTAGGCCCCTCGTCAAGGTCGTGGGCCTCCAGATGCAGCACCTCAGACCCTGGTGGGAGCCCTTCGACCAGGGACACACGGTAGCTCTTGCGGCTGAACGAAGGGCTGTTGTCATTCTGGTCCAGCAGGACCACCAGCAGCATGGTGGACGAGCTGAGGGGTGTGGGTTTGCCGCCGTCGCTGGCCTGGATGCAAAGGTTGTAGCTGGGCCGTTCCTCACGGTCTAATTCCTGAGTGGCGCTGACCACGCCCGTAGTGGGGTGAATGGTAAAACGGCCATCGTAGTCCTCACCTGCAGTCGACAAGACAACCAGAGAATGTAAGTCAATGCACACAGCATAGATTTCTTTCTGTTTGGAATGATTTTTTATTGCTTTATATAGGAGTCACCTTTTATGGAGTAGGTTACGGTGCCATTGTCTCCGTGGTCTGGGTCTGAGGCCTGGGCGGTGTGAATGACCCCAGGAGGTAGGTTCTCTGGGAGGCTGAGCTGAAAGGATGCCTGCATGAACTCAGGGATGTTGTCATTGTCATCCAGCACTGAGCACAGGACCGTCGCCGTGCTGGAGAGGGGCTGAACACCACTGTCGCGGGCCTGTACTGGAATGGTGGAATAAGGCAGGCGGTGGGACCAGGGAGGAGAGGAATGTTTAGTTCTGTGTGAAGACTGTTGCAGCACTACAGAAGGCTAAATTCATAGGTTTTCCATACAGTGCAGCTTGAAGATTCCCACAATTAGAAGGAGCATGATAACCTACCAGGAGTTCTGCAAAAAACATGGAATTCTGGAAAAGTAATGGGAATTTTGTAACCCATGACAAAGTATTTTTATCATTTAAATTCCTAAAATGTTTGTTATTTTGGAGACAAACATGCATTAAGTGCATATGGGAAAATTGGTATGACAGTAAGTAAAGTCTTGCTTGAAAAAACGAATTCTTTACAAGATAGATAGCCGTGGATAGTTACAGGCCAGTAACAGTGAGAATAGGAAAAAAATGTGTCACCCGCCCTAAACTTTACGCTGAACTAACAAAGTTGGACAGGTTGGAGCCAGGGGTTCCTTTTAGGGTTCCCATGGGAGCAGGGGAGCGAAGTTGGCTGGAAAAGATTTTTGGTATGTTCACCAACCAGACAGGTAGATGAAAAAAAACTTACCAGTCCATAATATTTTGCAATAATTACATATAAGCATAAATTGCCCAAACAGATGAGAATACTTTTGTAATATCACTGGCAGATGCTCTTACCTGCTTTTAAAAAAACATGTATATGAACAAAAACTTAATTTGTCTATATTTTTCTTTCCAGATTTTCTAGGTGTTACAAATGAGACTTCTTTCCCATGTTTTGAATTACAAGAATAGTATTATTGAATTAAGCATGAATTATCTTTTCCTACAAATGATATGTAAGGAAAGGCATGCTTAACTTCATCTCTGGTGTCGTCCACCATTTTTCTGGCTGAGTGACGTGTTCTTTTATTTTGGTTCATATTTTATTTCTTTAATTCCTGTTTTTATTTTAGTTATTCTTTAAAATGTTTATTTAAAAATGGAAGAAAACAAACATTTACATTTTCTTTTTCTTTGTGAAAATTCTAGATGAAAAATTATACCTGACAACGATTTTGTTCATGTTTCTTCAAATGAAGACAAATTGAGCACACTGTCGATTTTTTTGAAACAGGAAATGCCAGTGATTTCTACAATGGCTGCTTGCTTCAGCCACACAGTCAAAACAGTGTACTCATTTTGACAACCCCTAACCGAGGGAGATGTCAATAGGCAAATTTCACAGCCAGACACAATACTGGCGGATAGGAAATACTGTGAAACATAATTTCACAATTACTGTAGATACATTATGGACATTAACTAAAATAAAAATCCCATGCACATTTAACAGATAAACAATTTATTAAAATAGTATTTCCTAAGTCATAGCTGAAGTCTGACATGTTTCAATGCTTGTTTCTAAATTGCATCAACATCATATACTTTCTGTTGATATGAACCCCCCTTCACCATCCTCATCTGACTCTACTAGTGGAAAATTGGCCTGACGTCCCTTGCCATTTCACAATCATCACTGGGTCGATTCTGGCAAGGCTTGAATACAACTCTGCTTTCCTGTAATTATATTTCCTTAGTAGATTTAATTATTCAACATACTCCATTTCAAACTGTACAAATATCGCCATGTGAACATCTGAAAGCAGTTTATCACAAAATATTATTGCATATTTTAGATATAACTGTATTTGTGTAAGGCGTGCACGAAAATGACCTTAGGCCAATGTGTGCCCCAAATGGCAGCCTATATTCAATATGCAGTGCACTAGTTTTAGCGTGCATTTTGGGGCACATTCGTAGAAGTGGAAAAAAAGCACCAAAACCAATGGTGGAACACACTCCCAACCCCCAGGGCTGAGACTGACTCCTAAATGGCACCTATTAAGAACTATTTTCTGCATGAATGAGAATAGTTTGGTATTCGGGACACACAGTAAGAACATTTCGCCTGGTCTCTGTATCAGTCTGGTGAATAATGTAGCTTTCATATAGTGGGTAGACCTCAAGTTCATTATGGCTGTTAACTGTACTACAAGACAGAGAGCAGAGTCGGAGGGGGAGAGCATGTGTGAGGGGGGTTAAGCAGGAGTGAAAGAAGTGAGCACGAGAGAGAGAGAGTGGGAGCGACAGAAATTGAGAGCAGGCGGTAGTGTGCCACAGAATGACGGGAAGAGGGAAAAGGTGAAAGAAGTAGTGTCGAAAATATTTAAGATATTTTATTAAGCCCCATGGTGGAAACAGATGTGACAAGCCAAGCGGTGACCTAAATGAGAGGCCAACAGAGCAGGAAAACTATCTCCAAGTATCGCATGGTGGGGCTTTCAAATGGAGCTAGGAGTCCACACTCTGATATCGGCTGATATCCCGAGATATGTTCCCCCACATCCCCGACTACTATTCACACTGATTCTGTCTTTAGGTGAAACATTCATATTGAAAAATAAGCTTGCATTCTCCAAGAGGGAAACCATAAGCATGTGCGCGGGTGTCAGTATTAAACAGAGCATTAAGCCCATGGCTGAAATCCCCAACTCTCCAAACAGTATTCCTAAAGTGCTAACCGCCAGTATGTTTTCAATCGCCAGCTGTAACTAACCTGATTCGGCCTATCAATAAGCAAATTATTCAAATCAGGTGCACTGGATGTGTGTTGGAGAGAAAAAGCTCCAGGATGGTAGCTTTCCAGGAAACGGGTCTGGAGAGCCATGGCTGACCAAATGGACCATGACTGTTCCTTACAGTATACATTTCCCAAGTTCTTTCACGGTGCGGCAAACTTTTCCAGAGACTGAGGAAACAAACGAGCGTGCTATACAGTCACTAAATCACAATACTTTATTTATGTGTGTGTTGTGCTGTCCCCTTGCAGTTGTATGCCTTTGAATAGGTTTCCACAGAAAACGAGAAGAGGTTCTCAACTAATTCATCCGGTTACATAACGGGTTAAGTGAAATTCACAATAAAATTAACAGAAGACACCATTTATGAGTTGCTGTGTGATCATTTGTATTACCTCGAAGTGTGAAGTGCTGGTACATCTCCCTGTCTAGATGGGTATTGGTGCTGATCTGTCCAGAATGGGGGTCGATGGAGAAGAGGTCATAGCCCGGCCCAGGCAAAAGACTGTACCACATCACGGCATTCACTGCATTGACAGACCGAAACAAAGAAGATTGGTTACAGCTAATGTGTTACGTACACATCTGTCAAGCAATTTGTGCCAGCCATACATCTAAAATGGGCTCATTTTGGATGTATGGTTGACACAAAATGGCTGACAATTCTTTGACAAATTGTAATGTCTGCTCGAGATTTGTAAGGAGTAAATACGAGAAGCAGGGTTTACACTCGGAACCTTTTCATCCCGAAAGCTCAATAAACCATAATTCAAATACATTCAAGATAATACTAGAATGAGGTTGGACAGAGACAAAAACATTTCTTTTGAGGGCATATACCCATGGCACATCTGCCTACCTCATAGTTGGATTTACAGGCATTCATACAAGGGCCATGAAATAGAACAATGTTTAATATTAACAACTCCTTTCAAAGGCCAGCCAAGCGCACCAAAATCCCACATTTCTCACAAAAACACACTTGTGCTTTCCATTAAAACGAATTAAATAATGTTTTCTTCTCTAAATACGACTGATGATAACCCAGCAAAGCCACATCCCCCTTTTATACGCTTGGCTGAGTCAAAAGGAGAGAACTGTGATATGTAAGATAAAAGGGTGCCATTTGGAACTGGGACACAGGCTCAATTAAAACTCCAACCTGTCTTCTCCATTCAGCACCCCATGGTTGATTCCTAAATTGGACCTTATTCCCTACATTCACCCTTCATCTACTAACTCCAGAGTAAATTTAACCTGATGATACAATTTTTAGATGTTCGCATTGGGTATAAAGAGATTTGCCACATTTTGGCTAGAATAACTAACTCTAACTTGCGTCATACTTTTCCCTTTTACAGACCGATTGATGTCCACAGACAGATTGATGTCTCTGACCTAGACATAGCCCCCCCATCCTCCCTCACTCTCGACAGGCGGACACAAAGAGGTCAAGTCGTGGAGCGGCCCCAGCAGGTACCAGTCAGCGCAGGTCTCCCGCATGTGGTTCACATCAACGCACACTTTCACGGGAGAAACCTAACTCAACCACTAATGACAGGAGGTGATGGTGAGGAACACTCTCTCCCCTGTCTGGTGGCCCTGCAGACTACAGTGAAGAGTGTAAAATTGTTTGGTCATTTCACCAATGCTCTTGGAACTTTGTGTAAAGGACTGTTGTTTAGGCTTATCCTTCCAATTCCAATGGTATTTCAATGATCTGTTTTCCAGCAACTTCCTGAGTACCTGAAAACTAACATATAGATATGAAAAGCTCAGATTTTAGCATTTTTTGTCATACCTATTGACATATACCTATATAACATAGCGTTTAGCAAATCGGTCCTCAGGGATTGAACCACCCGGTTTTTAATGGTGTCACGATCTTGTCCTTGACCTGTGTTTCTTGACCTTAGTGCTGCTTTTGCTCATTGATCACCTCATTCTTTTGGAGATAATGGTCACCAAATTTAGTCTGTAAGGACAAGGTCTTGTCTGATTTAGATTATATCTATTAAATAGACACCAGTTTGTGGAGAGAAATTCCAAAATATAGTATGTCTGTGTGTTATTCAAGGTTGCGTTGTAAGACCACATTTGGTCCTACAACGCATCATCAAGATATGAATACTATCTTGATGATGTAATTTGGAGACATAATGTCTACTTTTACTGCTATATGCAAATGACACACAGCTGCACATTTTCATGAAGCATGTGAGTGTACCCTTTATGTCCTACCCTGGAAGCTTGTGTTCAGACGTAGGGAACAAAGTGCCAGATATTATTTTCCTTTTGAAAATTGACAAAACCGTGACGCTAGTTCTGTACTGAATGTGCCAAAAACAAGATCTGAAGTTGGATCTGACAACAAATCTTGATAGCTGTAGTCATATAGAAGTCATCTGCATTATACTGGAACCAAAACAGTCAAGAGCAACTTTTCGTTTCATTCATTGTGTAAAATTGCAAAAAGCCAACTTCTGTTGAAGGATTACGTAGAAAAGCGAATTTACACGTTTGTTCAAACTATTGCAATGCTCTTCTATATAACTACCCAGACAATACACAAAATATAGTCCTATATGTACTATATTGCTCCAGTTTATGCCTCTAGTGCTGGCTTCCTGTTAAGGCTAGGGCCGATTTCCAGGGTTTCACTTTTAGAGCATTACATGGACCTGCTCTTACTTATCTCTCTGAATTGGTCCTGCCATACATACCTACACGCACTCAACGGTCACATGATGCAGGCCCCCTTATTGTTCCGGGAATTTCTAATGAAACAGCTGGATGCAGGGTTTTCTTCTGTAGAGCTAATTTCTTCTGAATAATCTGCCGGTCCATGTGTGAGGCCCAGACACAGGGGTAAGAGTGCTGTGTAGCTATGTGTAAAGGTGTATGGTGTAGCCAAGTGTAAAGGTGTTCCAGTACTCTGCACCCTCCACTAAAATTACCTACAAAATATCTTACAATTAAGGATCTAGTCATATTTAATTATTTTAAAATATGATAAAATCTATGTTGTGTACTTCCATGAGGCTTTACACATTTTTATCTCTAGCTTGCACTGTACCTCCCAACACCTGCTTGATTTATAATTAGGAACTGTTGTCCTGTGTTTTATTGTGTTATTCTACTTCTCTGTGCGCATATTTTGGCCAGGACACTCTTAGAAAATAAATATTCTAATCTCAAAAAGACTCAAAACTTGGTTTAGTAAAGCTAAAAAAACAGTTATAGAATAAACAAGGTTTTTCAGGAAAGCATTGACAAAGGTCTACACACTGAAACATGAGAGAAAGATCAATAACTAGCACAACACAATGACCTTCCTCCCCCCTTTTGCTGGTGTCAATCAAAATAAGTTAAATTATCTCAATGATAATCAAATGCCACAAAAGATGGTGGAAAAATTGAGAAAGAGCTGCTGTCCAGGCACGCCGCGGGTCGGAGCACTCCGGAAAAAGGCGATTGGAGAGACATAAAAACACAAGGCCTATTAGCACAGATGGTTGGGATTATGGACTCATCGTCGACAAGACCTTTCACATTTTGCCTGCTTGCTGTTCTTGGACACATCTCACCCCCAAGAATGTCTCTTTCTCGCTGACATTGACACACACACACGCACACACATACACACACTTTCTTCCTCAACTGTCAATATTTGGGAGAGAAATTAAGAAACGAAATTTTGAGCCGGCGGGCTATGAAGGGGCGACGTGTTAAAACAAACGAGTCTGTCGTGTGCGAACGCGATTAAGTTGGGGCGAGAGTGTAATACGGTGCGATGTACGCTTGAACCAGCCTGCTCCCAAAAAAACAAACAGTACAAGAAGAGATCAGGGGATAGCAGTTCAGTGCTCACACTCTTTCAATCAAACAAGAAGCTGCATTCCAAACAGCACCCTAACCCTTACCACAAGAAGGAACATCTAAGCAAGTCTACAGTGGATTGCGTAAGTATTCACCCCACAGACCTGTAACACATTCTGTTGCATTTCAAAGTGTAATCCACAGTAAATATTTTGCATTATGGCGTTTCATTTATTTTGGCAAAAACACATTAAACATAATTGGCAAAACATTTTGTGAGGCAAAATTATTTAAATCATTTAAAATAAAATATTTAGAAAAATGCATTTTCCCTTAGTAGTATAAAATGTAAAAAAATGTTTTCTGTGGAATTATGGTATGAATGTACACTTCGCTATATGTTAAATATGTTTTGATATCAGACAGAACATCCGTTTGCATCCATCCACAGGAAGTCACGTTACTGTGTTGTAGAATTCTCTGTAGCCATGTATATTAATTGGGGTGTAACCGGAGGTTTGGTTGAGATAGATAAATAACATAACATCCGACAACTCCGCTGTGGTGCTTAACTAATAAAACCGTCTCCTCTCCCTTGATTTTCGACCAAGTACATTCAAAAGTAACCACAATACATATTAATTTAAGGCTTTAGTCCCACAATTTTAACGATTCAGGATGTTTCATTTTGCACAAAGCAATGTGTAATATTAATGCGATTGAATTCAGGCTTGTAATATTTCTCTTTTTTACAGTGTAAGCATCCTTAGGGCTATGCCATTTGGGACACGTTAAGCTTCAAAGGCATCTAGATTGGTCAAGATTCTTCTTAGGTCTGTGTTCCATTTGGCTTCCTGTTCTCTACATCAAACATGACTGAGGTGGCGATCCTGGCCGTCATGTGTATTAAATACAACTATAAAGTATATGTATATGTTTATACATATTTGTCCTTCAAAATGATTGAAAACCAATTGAAACAGTAAATGTACATTCATATGGCTTTCTGACTGTCCAGCTCACAAATCTGAGGATTTGTGAGCTGGACAGTCAGAAAACACTGACAATTCCAGAAACTAGGATAGAGGACTACTTTCAGCAAATTTTTAGCTAGACATTTTCAGTGTGTTTTAAGACCAAAATCGGTCTTTAGGGCATTTGGATTTGTGGGGGCCCAATGGGAGCAGGGCCCCTTATTCGTTGTTCCATGTATGCTTACAGACCCTGGGCAAATGTAGTATGTTATATAAGGAATAGGTTTTGCCATTTGTCGCCAAGCCCTAATGGAACAGATCCCTACAGGCCATGGTCAAAATTAATTAAATGAGCTGTGCAAAGAGTACAATTTGGGACACCAGTGGAAAAATGCAATAAACAAACAGTTGAAGTTTTAAGACTTTCGTGGATTTTTGATGACCCTGTCAGTCTGAGGAGCTGATTACTGACATGAACCACGTATGGACAGGAGGGTTAAAAGGAAACACAGGGAAATTGTAGAATGTTTGCGTGCCATTTCTGGGTATATGATTTCCCCATCGTTGCACCTGCCAACTGTCGTTACCTAAGATACTAGCAAGGAACACAGGAATCCAAAATATATATGTTTTTCAATAAGATATAGATATTTCCTATCACGAACAGGGTCGGATTTATGCACGGGCTTACCGTGACTAAAGCCCTTGGGCCCAAGCCTAAATGGGGCCTAAGAGGCAGATAAAAATAAATACAAATTATTGGGAATCTTACTTTCACCTTCAGATGGGAAGTTCAGAATTGCAGCACGCACGCACGCAAATATAGAACAGTTCACTGCATTGTGAACACAGACACACAAAATAATCTTTATGAAGGGTTTCCTCCTGTAGGGATATGGAACCAATTTGACAGTTCAACTCATGGTCACACTTTCACATTCTACACTATGGCTGGCAGTTCTGACTTAAATGGGAACTACCATTTGGGGATCATCATATTTCAATGGTTGGTTGAAATTCCATCTTTCCTGAATTTCAAAATACAACTGAGTTTGCTACATCTTATTACCAATCACTCTACATCTTAGACTAATCCACCTGTAGAAACCAAAAATCAACAACTGAATTATTTTTATCTGGGCTCCACAATCATTATTTTTGAGTGAACAGTTGGAGAGCAACATGAGAATCATGTATGAACTCTGAATGCATCCCAAAAACACATTGCAAATCCAAGCCAGTACAAAATACAGTATATTTATATTTTATGGACTGAATGAGTTAGGAGGGATAATTATTGTTCAGTATCCTAGGACAGACATGAATAAGCGACAGACTGTAATAAATAGGACTAGGCTCAACCAGGCGAACTGGCAAAGTAGATGTTACATGCTAATGCTGCCCCCTAGAGGATGAACTCCAGACAAGGATACTTAGCCGTTCTTCAATGTCAAACAAATTCAATCTAAACATCCTAACCATTGGGAACTGTATGGACCATGATATCAGATGTTTTTCATCACTGCCTAAAGTTCCCCATATGGCCTGAGGACTAAGGAAATGCGCACCCTTGGAAGAGAGGAGCTGCTGATGTTTAACATTTTACCATGAGTCTACTGCTTCTCTGTATTTCCATGCAGAATAAAAAGTTAGATGAAAATATGTAGACATTTGTTTTCCCTACTCCACACTTTCCAACTGAAAAAGATCCCAATTCAATTTCAATAACTACAAAAGTGTTACGTGCCAGATTCGTTGTCTGTGGCTGAGACGATGATCACTCTTTCCCCTGGCTCCCTGTTCTCGGCAACGCTGGCTGTGTAGATGTCCTGCAGGAACAGAGGGGGCTGGTCGTTCACATCCCCAACCTCCAGCATCAGGGTCTGGGTAGAGGAGAGTGCAGGGATCCCCTGGTCCGAAGCCTGGATGGTCAGGGAATGGGAGGTCTGGAGCTCGTAATCCAGAGGGGAGGAGAGATACAGCAGCCCTGCGAAAGGAGGAAGATGACACAAAAGTTGTAAATTTTTTCCGATAACTGAAAGTGTAGGACTTCCTAAGATGACTTCCCGTGACATCAGCTGCACCGTTTCAGCAACCACAAATGAATAGAAAATAATTTACGGAAATTTCATACATTTTAAAGCATGTGTGAGGGGACAGTGAGAGGACAGATTTTTTGGAATTTCTCCTCACATTTCTGCCCGATACACACAATTTCCTTATTCATCCCCGTCGAAAACGACGCCAAACATACCTGTTTTCTCTTCCAAAGTAAAGAACCCTTCCTTGTTCCCAGAAACGATGCAATAAGTCACCTGCCCGCTATTGCCCAGATCTTCATCCACGGCAACTACATGATGCACCAAGCTTCCCACCTCTGCTTCCTCCATGACCCAGGCTGTGTCCTGGGAGACAAACCTCGGGGGATTGTCATTGACGTCAAGCAGAAACACTTGAGCAGTCACAGTCGATTGCTTCCGGTCGGCGGCGATTGGTGTCTGGTCAGTGGCTGTGACCATGAACGCGAAGCTTGCCGTCCCCTCGCGGTCCAAGGGTGCGGCGATGGTGAGGATGCCGGTAAGCGGGTGAATGTGGAAAGGGAACGGCGACCCTTCTGACGTGCCTAAAGTGGGGTCAAAGGTCAGCGAGTAGCGCAGGGCACTGTTGGCCAGACTCCCGTCGGCGTCCTTCGCGTTGAATGCGAACGCCTGCGTTCCGACCGCCGTGTCTTCTCGCAACCCCAGCTTGACTACCTCGCAAGGGAACCAAGGCGCATGGTCGTTCACGTCCTCCACCGCCACGCTCACAAAGGTCGTCACATTCGTCCCGGGTCCTGCCAGGTCTTCGCCGCGCACAACCAGGAAGTAGTGTGACGCTGATTCATAGTCCAGAGGCTGGTTAACGTACAAGTTGCCGGTGGAGCCGTCCAGCCCGAAGTGAAGGATCCCGTCCCCCTCCACAATGGAGTAATGCAGCCCACTGTTAGTTGTCGGGGAGTAGAAGCACATGGAACCGATGATGGTACCGGGTTTGGCGTTCTCCCTCACTGTGAAGTGGCGCACACCTCGCAGGTCGACATTGCTCTGTTGTTTCTCTGCCGCGTGAACCTGGGAAATGGAGTGCATTTACATTGCTGCTGAATGAAATACGCATTAAAGCTTTCTTTGATCAGTCTTTGGGTGGTTCGAGGTACCTGGAGGTGAATGACGGCCGTCTCCCTCTGAGGAGCTGGTCCGTTGTCGGTGGCCACTACCGTCAGGATGTAGTGGGTGTGGCCATTTTGGGTGAACAGCTCGGTTGTCCGGATGTCTCCGCTCTGACTGTCTATCTCAAAGTGGCCCTCTTCTTTGTCTGAAAAAGAAAATAAACAAAAAGTTAAAACGATGTAGGCAGATGGAAATGAACTACATGAAGACTGAACAACACCAACCATACAGACCTACAGTAACAATGCATAACTGCATGGAAAAACAGAGCGGATCCTCATTTATTTTGGATTCAGGGTATATGGATATACACAATGGCCATGAATGATGAATTAACATAGGCCCACTTTCAAGGTCTTAATCCCCTAAACCTGCCCTATCCATACCTATAAGAAATAGATAGCACTTAACCAGAAGCAATCATTTCATCCAATAATTTGGATAATTTCATCCAATAATAGTTACAAGGGTTGTGATGTCATACAAAGAAGCCAGACTATCAGCCTATTGCGTATTGTGCCAATTCAGACAGAAATATCTTCAAATACTTTTAAGATTAAGTTTTGGGAAGAAGTCAAATGGCATCTAAATGGTATTCAAGGAAAACTAAAGCAAAGTTAAGAATAAAAAACATTACCTGTCGTCAGAGAAAATGTAACTGTTGCATTTTCTCCAGCATCAAGGTCTTTGGCAAACATGGTGGTCACCAATGAGCCTGTTGGAAGGCCTGCCCAGACCTAAAAGAAGACATAAAATATGCTAAACTCAAGACAGTCAATAGTGTATAGGTTGTGATTAGATCTGTTGTAGTTTAAAGACAATTTTACTTTTTAAAACTAGAATCGTTTCTGAACATTTTACATGTAACATCAGAATCCAGCTCTCTAAAAAGGTACTCCTCCTTAACTTAAATGTAAACATACTTTATTGACTCAACATGTTTTAAATGCCAGTTGTGGTATCTTAGACGGGCAAAAAGTAGATAAGACGTTTCCAGACTCTTCCTTCAGCATTATAACCAACCAAGCTGAGCACTTACTGTTACTGTTAACAAATAATAAGGACTCACACTTTAAGGGAAACATCTCCAATGTTGGAAACAAACGTTATGTTTTCGTCCAGAATCACACCTACTTATTACTCAAGCTGCAGACAATATTGTACATAATAAGCACATACAATAGGCACATAGTCATAATGGTATTGCCACAATCCATATGAATATTAGGTCACAGTAAACTTCATAATACATTCCTAACAGACATTTAGTTATTATTCAGCTGTTTAGAGATGTTATTGCTTTGAATGGCTTTTAATATTCACTACCCTTGGAATATATCCAATAGATGCCACAGCTGCTGATCCCCGAAACCAGGTTTGACAACAGCTGACCGATTAAACACCAACCTGGACGTTGAGCTGCTTGCCTGCGGCGGGCAGGTGAGTAAATTGGGGTGGGTTGTCGTTGATGTCGGTGACCTGGATGTGGACAGTGGCTGTGGCGTTGAGACGAGGCTGGCCCTGGTCCGTCACCATCACCTTCAGGGTGTGCCCAGGTTGCTGCTCCCGGTCCAGAGACACCCAGTTGATTATCTCCCCTGGCAGAGAGAGAGGGAGACGAGGGAATGAGAGATAGGGAGGATCAGTGGGAGTCAGGCTTGTAATCGGAAGGTTCCCGTTCAAATCCCCACTGGTCCAACTGCTGTTGTGTCCCTGGGCAAGGCACTTTACCCTATGTTGCTATGAGGAAAAATGGCCCTGGACTTATTGTAAGTCACTTTGGATAAAAGAAAGAAAACCTGCCTGTCCTCCAAGATCCTTTAACCGCTGCACAATAGACAGCATCCTGACTAACTATGCCACAGCGTGGTTTAGCAGCTGCTCCGTAGCAGACCGGAAGGCCCGGCAACAGGTGGTAAGAACCACCCAGCACATCACTGATGCCCAGCTTCCAGCCAGCATAGACCTCCAACGCAAGTGGTATCTGCACAGGGCGCGTGGGATCATCAGGGACCCTTCACATCCATCCCACATACTGTTACCATCAGGCAGGCGGTACAGCTCTCTTTGTTCAGGCACCAGCAAGCTCAGGAACAGCTTCTTTCTTTCCATCTACTGTAACCCTGCTGAACTCTGTGACCCATAACTAACCATACTCAACAACCCACCGCTTAGTACTGCTTGTCAGGGACTTTTTACAATACTCCTTTTGTACTTCTCTGACACTGCCTTACAAAGTGTGATAATGGAAGTTTTCAGTAGGTACGTGTCTATCTTGGGAACCTCCTTGGTGCTCTCCCTGCATTTCAGTTGCACATGCACCTTGCACATTAAATTTACCTCTTTGCACATTTATAATTGCCATCTTACTTGCATTTTTACAGTTCTTACATACACGTCTACCTCGGGGACCTCATTGCTGCTATCCAGTTGAACATGCTACCTTAGTCCTTAATTTTTCCCCAACTGCACATCTACAATGCCATTAAGAATTGCCATTTGTACCCACACAACAATTTATCCCACTTGTAACATAAACTATACATACACTTGTATATTTTCTGCTGTCATCTATTTGCCTTGATTGCACATTTGGTATTGCCATTTGTATGGTATTTACCCTCATTGCGCATCTATACATTCCACTTGTAAAATACATGTACTAAATACTTTTACTTTTTCTGCCCTTTTCTATTTGCACATCTGGTTAGGTGCTGGTTAGAGAAATATAAGAGGGAGAGAGGGAAAAAAGGGATCAACGTTTTGATTTGCCATTGGTTAAATAGCTCCAGTCTCAGTCACCTGTTTTTGCGTTGATGCGGAAGTGCTTTCCATCCGACAGCAGGATGTAAGACAGCTGGGCATTCTTCTTGGAATCCTTGTCAACCGCATGCACCGTGCCAACTAGGCCCTGTGGTGAAGGCCCCTCCTGGACCATGAAGAAATAGTCCTGGCTGGTAAACACTGGTGCGTTGTCATTTTCATCCAGAACTAAGACAACGACTGTGGCTGCAGCAGTAATGCTAGCCATAGCTAGCGTACTCTCATCTTTAACAGTGGCTCGGACCTTAAAGCGAAACAAAGGTTCCCTCTCATAGTCAAGGTTTTGGGAGAGAAAGAGCCAACCGCTCTCTGGGTGGATTCGGAGGGGTGTGGGGGGAAAGCCTGGTTCAGGCTCCAGGGAGTAAAAGAGGCCTTGATTTGGGTTGGACCCCTGGTGGTGGCTGCTGCTTCCCCAGCTTCGGTGGGCCCTCACTTGGATGACGCGTGTGTCTATTTGGGTGCCCTCGCCCATCTCCACCTGGTAGACTAGTGTCTCGAAGGCCAGTGTGTCCACGTTGGCGCTGCTCTCAATGTTGACCGTAAGCATCAGTGTAGCAGTGAGCGAGGGCTCACCTTGGTCACTTGCTAATATTTTAAAAACGTACCTCGGTCGAGGGTCCTGGTAGAGACTACGGTTCAAGAACAGTGTACCGAGGTCAGGGTCAACATAAAATGGCAAACTCCCTCCAGCACTACCCCTTGAAGTGAAATACCTTATCCTACCATTTGCACCACTGTCAATATCGTGAGCATGGGCAATGAACAGCACCGTTCCTGGGGGCGTATTCTGGGCCACAGCGATGCAGTCAGACATTTTGGGGAAGACAGGAGGATTGTCATTGACGTCGGCGATGGTGATGTTGACCTGGGTGCTGCTGTAAACAGGCAAAACTGTCCCCGAGTGGGACTGGAGCACAAGGAGTACATATGGCTGGGACTCGTGGTCCAGGGAGCGTCTGGTACTGATCAAGCCCATACTTGACTGGACAGAGAACAGACCCTGGGGGTCCCCCGATGAAATCCTGTAAGATACCGGGTCCACAGAGTCTGGGATGACAAGGAAAACATGATCAAATATTTTATGTGGATAATATAAATGTTGAAATAAAGCATAAGACCCACAATGCTAGTAGAATGTGTTGACATATCATTTTTCAGATTTAATCAATATATCAATAACGTTTCATTGAGCAAGCGAATTACTGTCAAAACCCACGCACACACGCACACTCAGACACGCACACAGACACACACACAAACACACACACACACACGTACACTAATCCCTCCCCCACCTGATTTTTTGTGATTTAGCAGTAATTACGACCTAACAGCCCAAAGGAAGACTAAACCTTCCAGTGGGGCTTAAGGGGTGTGAGGGGTGGGGGCGTGGGCTTGAGACTTGCCCTCCATTCCCTTTAAGAACACATTCTTGATGTTTCAAAGTTTTAGCAGCAAGGGGTTAATCTGCTAAACAGTGAGATAACCTTAAATGACTGTCTACCGCTGAGGGGTTTAGCGGTTTATACATACTCTGGAGTGACATAGTGCTGGACACTGCAGCTTGTTCAGGGTTTAGTGAGTAGCACTAACAGTCTGGAACAGAGCTAGTGACTTTGCTCCATGTTTCCCACAATGGGATCATTTAAGTAATTCCTAAAGTGAGGGAATCACTCCTTCAAAAGTACCGGTCTTACTGAAATAATGTGCTAAATTATTAGAAATTGCTTATTGAAATTTAAATAAAGATAATTTTTTTAAGTTGCAGTGGTGTATTTGCTAACTTGCCATGTGTCCGTCATGTGTCCGTCATGTGTCCGTCAATCCTTTTAAGGATGCAAAGGGTCAACAGTCTGGCAAAGATAACATCACATGCCAGCTGCCATCGTTATCTTACCTTACAGATATTCATTGCCATTGATAGGAAAGATCTAATTTCCATGTGTCTATTGTAGTCTCTATAAATGCTCTATGTAGTCCACTCTCTACTAACAGACTCTTAAATCTGCTTAGCAGATAAGTCAAAATAAGGTAGAACACAACAAATGTTCATAACACGAGCACCACAACATATGTACACTAAATTCATTCAAATATCGTAATTTTTCGGTGGTAGATTTTCATAGCAGATACATTTGAGTCACAGGTTGTAGGAACTCCTACGTACAAATGGCTAACATATAACTTGGTCATCATAATTAACCAATTCACGTATGCCCCTACCACATGCTGAAGAGCACCAAAGCTTGCCAAATCTTCTTTGTGTGATCGCCCAGGAGGAAGACACTTTTTGTGCCATGAAATGAAATAGTTTTGGGAGTGTAGAGTTCATCTTCAGCCTTGCTAGAAATAGCTCAATTCTTGACTATTCCAATCTCAATTCTTATGACTATTCCATGTAGTATGTTAGTAGATACTAGTAAGTATATAAGTATTACTGGCTAATAAGCAGTTAAATCGGCCAGTGGCAAAATCCAAACAATTCATAGAAATTGGTGGTGGAGGTAAACTTAATAAGAAACGTTAGTAAGTTTAACATAATGCTTAATTATGTCTAGCCAAATATTTGTGTCAGATTTTTCCCAAACTTTTTTCCCATACTTGTAAATTCACCTTGTAAAAAGGAATTTATAAAAAATTACAAAAACAAAAAGTCTGTCTACAAAACATTTGCTGTGACATTATGGGTTAATGAGTGTCCATAAATGAGTGTCCAAAAAGTATTTATTTGAATACTTCAATATTTCCTGAAGCCACTGTAAGATTACCATTATGTTAGTCAGCACCTCAACAATTAAATACATTTGATTTTAAATAATAGCACCACAGACAATATGAATCTTATGCCACTCCTCTAATACTCACTAGTAGGGTTGAGGGCCACCACAGCACCAACTGCAGTGCCAGGTAAGGCATCCTCAGGCACGTTAAAGGCATAGTGGGATCTTTGGAATACGGGTGGGACATGGTCAATCTGCAGGACATTCACTGTGACCTGTGCGGGTTGGGCTGACATCACACCTTCACTGTCCTGGGCGGTGATGGACAGCTTCACACTGGCAGTGCCCAGGTGTGTTAGAGTAGATGTGAGGTAGACCATGCCTGTAGAGAAATTGATTAGGAGAGATATACACTCACACACAAATAATATGTTTAAAATGGTTATGCAATTAAAAATAAACAGAAATGCAATTTAATTGCGCAGGAATAATGATTAGACCCATTGCTTCAATAGCTGGTAATGCTCCCTTGTAAACTTGACTAAAGGTGGATGTCATGAACTTGACTATACTGAAGATGGAAGTCTGACTTTGGACTTTTTCCTCTGCGGCGAAGTGGGGAACATAGCAATTTTTCTAAAGATATTTGACTTTTTCAATGCAATTTTGAGAAACAAATTAAAAGTAACCCTACGCAAAAGATTCATTTTGAAGGGTGTAAAGGGGCAGACTTTAATGCCAACACTCTGAATGACAAGTCCCTAGGTCATCCAGAAAGAAATTATTAAAGATGTAGATCAGATGCAAATCTTGGACTCTTGTGCAAAGTGGAAACCAATATATTTTTTGTGCAATTATAAATGTATTACAAGTTACCCTAGGCAAAGAGATATCCTTTTGGGTTAGGACAACATACCTAGTTATAATCTTTATCAAAGGCTGGAGCCTTTCAAGTTAAATGTTTAAATTATTTGCACCTAATATTAATTTGATCTATTTCATGTGATGGTAAAGGAAATTGGCACTTCTGTTTTTTTAATTGCATAATTGGGTTACCTTTACTAAAACATTTTTTAAATGTATCTCAAATATACATGTTCAAATATGTAATAAAAAAGACAACTTTCACATGACAGGGACCTACATAAAAATGTGGATGTATCTCTTGAAATCAAGGAACATCATAGCCTAGCATAATGTTAGATATCTTTATGCACTAGAAATAATTCTACTGGTAACTACAGAGGATGATGGAGTGCCAAGTGAGACCTAATATGCTATTATAAATTCATTTTCTAATTTTCATCTAAAGTTAAATGTTTTTATACTTAAATTAACCACATCTACACATTTCACTGGTAATATACAGTACATATAATTAATATTTGTAAATTTTCTGCCCTCCTCAATTTGCTCTTCTGTTTAGATGCCAAATGCATTTCATTGTTCTGTACAATAAAACAATCTCATCTAATCTACCCAGAGGGCACATTGAGATTTTGGTCTCTATTGTGAGGAAGCACTCACAAACAAAACTGCAAATAAAGAAAAACAAAACACTTACAACACATACTAAAATGTTGCAACAGCATGACATTGTAAAAGACAATATATGTATAAAAAAGTATACACTTCATGCATAAATAGCATAAATCTATATCAATTAAATCACTGGAAAAGCAGGCTTGCTTATATCATAATTGTTAAATTGCTTTTCTTTTATATAAGAAAACTGCGATGTGTGGAATGCCAGAGAACAACAGGACATATGGTCTGTGGTTTGGCTAATTTTGTCACCTGAATTTACCCACAAATCTCACAGATGAGGCTGCATTGTTCTCAAAAACCCAATTAATAATGGGCTACTACAGGGCCTGCACAGATGGCTGGATCAATAGCCATGCTAACAATTGGCACAGCATTCACTTATAAATACAATATATTTCCCCTCACAACATTTGAACTTGTCATACATACATTGAAAATAGACAATGATGTAAAAATGATCAGTCTGAACTCTAGTTATTTGTAATAAGACAATGCCAATGGTGTACAAAACCAAACATTTGTCTTGCGTCAAGATAAACTGTAATACATCTCTCAATAATAAGCAGTATATTATATCTATACATCTTTAAAATAGTAATCTGGCTTGTATGATTATATTAGCCCTGTGAATGCATCCATTGTCTTAATTGTCACGCAATAGTGTGCCAACATTTAGCGCAATGATATCTACTGCAAACGCTTAAGGACGGACCTTTCTAAATCTGCAGCACCCCTGCTGTGAGGTGACAATCACAATCACATCCACTACAAGGGGGCTTATGCCAAGTAAGAACTTGTTTATCGCAACATGGAGGCTGGCATCTTATTAGTCGTCAGGGTGCAAGTGAAGTGAGAATGATAGCTGCAGGCTATATGCTATTTGCTCTTGGTAAATGCAGCTGAAAAGATGTTCAGTAAAGTCAATGGATTTGAAATTAATAAAATGGTAATGGGTTTCTTACTTTTGAATATAGGAGTAACAAAAGAGTGCAGAGTTTTGAATGGTAGGCTGTTGGAGGAGGTACAGCAGTTGTGGGCAAACTACAGACCCATTCCATCCGAACAATGGTAGGTTAAAAAAATCCCAACAACAACACTACAGGGGATCAAAAACTAGGTATAGTGTATGTTGAAATTATATAACACCAATTACTGCTATTCTTATGCCTCGCATATTCCTTTTGATAAATAAACCACTACAAATCCTCCAATTGTCCTGCAATTTGTAAATTTGGCAAAATTCGTCCAGTCGGAGCACTAATTAGTTTTGTTGTGTAATGTAAAATGTACAAATGTTATGTTACTTTACTTCATGAATTGAAAACTGATTTGTTCTTAACCCTGTAAAAATCTCTGTGGTAATCCTACCTGTGTTTCTTTCAACTGAGAACAGGGTGGACAGGTCACCAGGCTGGATCTGGTACGTTATGTGACCATAGTCTCCAGAGTCCCTGTCAGTGGCAATGACGTTGAGGACTTCTGTGCCAGGCTGGGCATGGCTACTGATGCTGGTGACATATTTCTCTGGGTTGAACACCGGTGGGTTATCGTTTAGGTCCTCCACCTCAATGTGGATGTACGTTTGGGCACTCAAGCCTCCCTATAAGGGCAAAGAAACACTGAATATTATAATAGAGTACAGTATAAACAAGCACATATTGACTGTGATTAGAAAAACAAGCAGTCTTTTATTACATTTTACTATTAGCAATTTTTTTTAAAAGCGTATACTTTTCAAACAACTATTTTGCAGAGGAAATCAACCAGATTTAAATGTTTTGGCAGCACACTGTCCAGTTTCCAAGAGTACTGGTCCATTGTATACATTTTTTTTTTGTTCAAATCAAACCCGACAGGGTTGAGTTGATTTGCAAAAGACAGCTTTGGAAAAGACCATCTTAAAAAAGAAACTCCAAAATCTCTATTAATAGAATCAATGACAAAAAGAGTGATAATGACAAAAATATATCATAATTTAATAAAATGATTCTAATAAAATGTAACAAGACCACCTCACCTGATCCTCTGCTTTCACTAATAAGTCACAGGTAGCAAGGCCTGAATCTCTGTCGATATCCTGTGATATACAGAGCTCTCCAGAGTCTGGGTTCATTTGGAAGAAAGGGTGCGTATCCTGCTTATCAAAGCCATCTGAGATATAATAGCGCACTGTCCCGAAATAACTGCTGTCCGCATCTGTAGCCACAACCTGCAGACAGGATGGAAACATTCGGCACGAAAAAAAGTTACAGATACATGTTTATATAGTTACTTGCAAAAGTATTCAAATCCTTGAACAATTTAATTAACTTGAATGATTTTCACTTTATTTTGTCCTAAAATACTTCTATAGATGCTCTAAAGATTATCTACTGACGAACAATAATATTTAGACTATCTACTAACCCTTCCTCTAACATTAACCTTTAACCTAGCCACAATAAACCTTACCATGGTCCTTATTCTAAACCTGACCTTAGAAAACAGTTGATTATCAACAGTGGGTTGAAAGTTTGTTGATTGTATTACTATCTATAAAACAGATGGAAAATATGACTTGCACAAAAAAGGGATGAATAAAACATGATATTTTACTTTAAGACAAAATTAACTCACCATTGTCCTCTACCTGTAAACCGTAAAAGTTGCTGGGACATTTTTCTGAATAAAAACCTAATGACTAAAATATCATTGAACAGGATGTGAATCTGAACAAAAATGACCAAACAGCATCTACAGACGCTAGAGACAATGTAATTAAAATGCATGAAATCTGAAAAGGATACAACATAATATCCAGATGTTTGGATATCACATTGAGCAAAGTTAGATCAATAATCAAATAGGGAAGCTGCATCACAACATCCAGGCACTGTTAAGAAAAGGCTGTCCCTCAAAACTCAACAATGATAGGCACAGAGGCCAAAAATAATTTGAAAAGAGTTAGAGAGGTCAGATGGTGTACTGATCAATCATATCAAGAGCTTTTTCGTGCAACTAGCCTGTATTTTAGGGTGACAAGAAATTATCTTTTAAACAAAAAGCACATTTTCAATGCATGAAAGTGATCTGTGATG
The DNA here is from genome assembly GCA_016801105.1 of Esox niger. NCBI lineage: Eukaryota > Metazoa > Chordata > Actinopteri > Esociformes > Esocidae > Esox > Esox niger. The sequence goes on along the minus strand of JACXGJ010000084.1, from coordinate 52,791 downwards.
TGGGACAGGGTTCTGTGTTCAGATAAAACCAAGATTGCACTTTGAGTTCCAGTCAAAAGCTCTTTGTGACAGACAAACCTAACGCTGCCCATCCCAACAGGGAATTGTGGTGGTGGCTGTATCATGAAGTGGGGATGCTTCTTATCTGCAGGGACTAGTTATTTTGTTTAAACTGAACAATGGTTGAAGCAAAATAAAGGAAAATACAGCAACATAACTAAATTCAGTATGTTAAAGAAAACAACAAATGCTTGGAAAGAAATTCAAGAGTTCTAGCAAATTCCAAGGAAATGACCAAAAAACACTGGAAGGTTTCTCAATTAAAGTCCTAACGTGAATAACCTGGATCAAATCTGCCCAGGCAAATTGGCTTTAATCACTCTGACACTGTGCAAAGCAAGTACATACTAAAAGACTAGTAGCTGTTATTGCAGCAACATGTGCAAAACATTAATAAGTAGAGTTTGAATAAATACAAGCAACATATTTCTGCAATATAAAATCAAGGTCACCTTCATTTAACATAAAATATCAAACAGAACAGAATATCAATGTACAATAATATTCAATATCCATAGCGATGTTACCAATTTTAGCAACAGAGCTTGTGTTTGCAAATTAAACCCACTTAGATGTGATTTGCATAACAACCCTTCAATATTCCCAATGCATAATTTACTCTTTCCCTTAAAGTAATTCCATACAGGATCCCCAGCAAATAATGTTGCTTCCTATAAAGATCATGTGGACAAAAGCTGGTTCTAAAATAAGCCAAACAATATTCTCCTACTATATCTGACCTATAACTTTTGTTATAAGAATGTGTCTCTACACCATGTCTTTGTGAGAGATCACAGTGATGCCCATCTGGACTGCTCCCTCCATCTTTGTTACAACATTAGACAAGACTAGTTTCATTACAAGGTGAACAGTGTGCTGGGATAGTGAGTGGCTAAGTATCACGTCAACATGATTAGATAACAATTAACTAATGGATCATGTCCAACAACAATTTACTCCACAGAGTCTTCTTGTACATAAGGAGATCTGTTATGTACAAGTTACAATTGCTCTCCAGAAAAAACGTACAGGTTTACAGTCATCTGTGGCTATACAAAAGGTGTGCATAACAAGATTTCTATGTTCTAGCAAGGTTGCTAATTTGGTTAAATGGATGAAGGCCCCTCAACAGGAGCTCTACCTGCAAATCGTTTTGGGTTTGAGGTTAAGTAGTTCAGTAGAATGGTGCCAAGACAAAAATCACAACATGTTTTGGTCACAGAGAGGTTATTTACTTTATTTTTAGCATGGAATAAATTTGGGGTCAATGTTAAATATTAATATCCAAATCTTCATATCAACACCAATGTCTGAGAAAAATAAAAACTTAGAAAAATTTGTCAATATCGGATTAAAATGATCAGCAGTAAATTGACCGTATTACTCGCATTCACTAAAACAATGTGCAACCTTTCCTTAGCATTTCTCACAACGTTAATATCTTTTTGAGAGGATTATCAGAGGCCAAACCCTTGAACGGCAACGGCATAAGCGCTGCCACTGAGTGAATCGTTAACTTAGTTGACTAAAGACAGTACCGGATTACCAAAATCTATAACCTAATATATGTTATTGCCAGCAGGATGAAGTTACAGTAACAAAGAATTCAAATCAACTCTCGCTACCTGCTTTACTTAAAAAGGCTGTAATGACATGACTTAAATAGCACATTTATTTCCCAATTTATGAAGTGTTCTTTTCTAACTTAGACATTGAGTGATACTGAGGCAAGTGAGCAAGCTTTTCAGGATGTGCAATTTTTGCACCCCAAAATATTTCTGAGGAATACATTTTGAAATATTATGATTTCATAATTCCTGCAGATATAATATGACCGATTAATGTTAGCTACTGAACAAAAAATGAAATGTAGATAACTAGCCATTTTAGTTATGGAAATACTTTAGCCATTGCCTGCTTAGCAAGCTATTGTTCGCTAGTGCCAGACAACAGCCAATGCCTTTAAGACAGAAGTGAGATAATATGAACTAGCACATTTAGCAAGCTTATGTCATATACTTTTGACAACTACCTAGGCATCTAGAGAGCTTAGTTCAAAACCAACACCACAACTTAGATCTTTGGGGAAATTATCACACAACTAATTTACAAACATGTGCTTTGGCAACACTAGTATTGAATGTTATCTAATGTGAGAGATATCAGTATCCACATATCACTTTCGGACAGGACTAACACAACAGCTAGAGCCAGTCTGCGCAGTTCTGAGAAGGGAGTTGTACACAGCGTTGTATGAGAGCTTCAAGTTCTTGGCAATTTCTTGCATGGAATAGCTTTCATTTCAAGAATAGACTGGCAACTTTCAGGAGAAAGTTTCTAGACATTTTGAGCCTGTGATGGAACCAACAATTGATGATGCTCCAGATAATCAATTAGTCTAAAGGTCAGATTTATTGCTTCTATAAGTAGCACAACAGCTTTAAGCTGTTATATTTGCAAACAGGTTTTCTAAATGATAACTTGGATTAGCAAACACAACGTGCCATTGGAATTCAGGACTAATAGTTGACGATAATGGGCCTCGATACACCAATGTAGCTATTCCATTAAGATTCAGTTGTTCCCAGCTACAATAGTCATTCCCAACATTATGACTACACTGTACTTCCATAATTTATATTATATATTTATTTAATGGATTATTTAGCTTTGTTCCATTTTGTGTTTGCCACTTAAGATACGTGGCAACAGAGGTGCCTAATGATGCACAGTTGGTCATGCGTGAGGTCGTGCTGGATGCATTATTCAAAGTATCAGAATCACAACCAATATATATTTTAATTTTTTACTACAGGCACAGCTGTCCAGAGTATTACACCAGGACTTTCATTTCTCTTCTATGAAACAGGTAACATCACCAGCCCATATTGACACGCAGCATCAAAAAACAATGGATCAAAGATTAATTAAAGTCGAATCTGCAATAAATCTAAATAAAGAGTTCAGTGCCCTTAATCCACTTGGTTTATTTGCAGATTACCTTTCATTCTGGCCTACCAACTTAATTAGTATGCAATGTTAGTTGTTGACTGAGGACAGTGAGACGTGATGTCAGCATCAAGTAGGACACTAGCCTATAAAAGAAGTATGGCCAACAGAATAAAAAGCCCCCACTCTTACCAGACCTTGAAAAGTCTAGGTGGAATGTAGGATTTGATCAAGTGCCAAGATAGAGGGACTTAGAGATATTCTATCTAAAATTAAAATATGATAAATCAATGGATCAAAGCTGTATTGGGCTGCAAATGGACTCTTCAAATTAGTGTAGTAATTTCAGGGCCAAAATGTAAGGGACATGTTTAATGGACCCACTTAGATAAAACTTTTTTCATTAGAAGTCAAGCACAGTGCAGGACTACTGTATTGTTTTTGTTTCACTTCGTTCATTTGCAAACACCAAATACACAACCCTGAGTATCACATTTATTTCACAATAATACTGAAAAGAGCACTGATCATCACAGCATTTGATGAAAAGGAATATTCTTCAAAAAATACAGTGCAGTGAAGAGGTAGCTGTCCCCCTTCTCATTTCCTTGTTTTTGTCACTGAATGTTTTCAGATGAATACATGCCTTTGTTCTGAGGCTCGTTCTCTATTGCATGTCTTTGTTGTTGAGAGATACCATGTGCGGTGCCAATCTAGGATGCTCCCTCCATCTTGTTAAAACATTAGATAATTGGAAAGTACCTTACAAGGTGAATTGTGCGCTGGCCTTGAGCTACGACTGAGGAATTACAGTAATCTGTGGCCATACAAAAGGTGCGGTAGTAAGCTTTCAATGTTTTTGACAAGTGATAAGTCTCTTAGTCTCTAAGTGCTTTACCTGCAAATCGTTTAGGTTGGTGTTTAGTGTTAAAGCTTTGGAGTTGGATGGAATGGCTCCAAAATCCCAATCACAACATGTTTTGTAATATCACATTAGGGAGGTCAGTGGATGGTGTCAGATGGGCTTTGGGAAGCTAACTAGTCAGAATCTCTCAAGGGGAGAAATGGCAGCACTTTTTTGTGTCTCTTATGGAAGTAAACAAGGGCAAATGTTATAGCTATGATCTCCAAACCACCAGTTCCAAACCAATACAATACAAATGGCAAAGAAAATGTGAACATCCACTTGATTCAAGATAAACACAACCACAACTATAAAGGACTTTTGACTGTGTCTAAAGCAAACCATTCTCTTATCAGGCATTTAACCAAACCTTGCTCAAATTGTAGATATTTTATTGAAACTAGACTGCAATGCTCATTGGGTGACAATATAACTTAAATGTATTGTGGGGAGACTTACAGGCACTCCTGGCACCACACCACTGTAATGGCTGGACACTGCAGTGATTTACTGACTTTAAATGTAGATGCTACTAGCTCTTAATGTAACATGGACTATGGAACACTGTTAATGCAAAAGCTAATTGCTTGCATTGTAATCAAACATCCCCAAAAAGTCATCTTTAAACTGAGCTAGCAAGACAGCTAGCTGTGTTTTCTGAAAAACATCCCTACCCACAACATACTATCAGCAACTGATGATAAGACAATTGATTTCTATGAATGGGATGTGTTAAAGATGCATTATGGGATTTTTGCAAATAAACAATTGTAAAAAATCACACATTTTGAGCTAGATGTGTAATATTTATTATTTTATTATGTAGAATCACTATAATATCTTAATTTGTGATAAAATTCCAAGTTTAATATTATGTGGTTTTGATGACATTGGGCACATATTGGCAAAAACATGACATACATCAACACCTGTTTCTGTGCAATCCTTTCCACCAGAAGCCAAAACATTTTTTTAAACAGAATGCAATGATTTGCAAATTATTTAAACCCTATGTTCAATAGAAAATAGTACTAAGAAAATAAAATGTTGAAACTGAACCATTTTATAGTTTCTTGAAAAATATATGCCCCCTTTGAATATATCAGCAGCATATTTCAAAAAGCTGTGAGAGGCAACAAATGACCAGAAAAGATGTGTAATGCAAAAAAACTATCACACAATTATATAGGTAAATCGGCAACTGATCAGTAGTATTATTGGGTATAAAGAGATAATTCCAGAGAGAATAGACGTGTCAGAAGTGAGGATGGGGAAGGGTTCAGCACTCTGTGAAAGACGGCAAATAGTGCAACAATTAAAGAATAATGTTTCTCAACATAAAATTTAGAAGAGATTTGGGATCTCATCATCAACGGTACATGACATCATTGAAAGATTCACAGAATCTGGAAAAATCTCTGTATGCAAGGAACAATACTAAAAACCAATATTGGATAGCCATGATCTCTGGGGCCTCAGACGGCACTGCAGTTCAAGTATCTCGGGGTCTTGTTCGCGAGTGAGAGGAAAATGGAGTGGGAGATTGGCCGGAGAATCGAAGCAACGGCGTGGTACTGCATTCGCTTTACCGCACCACTGTGATGAAAAGAGAGCTGAAGTCAAAGCTCTTGATGTACCGGTACATTTTTTATCCTACCCTCACCTAAGATCATGAAGGCTGGGTCATGACCGAAAGAAACAGATCACAGGTAATTAGTTCTCAGAAAGGCGGCTGACGTCTCCCTTAGAGATAGGGTGAGAGGCTCAGTCATCTATGAGGAACTCCATTGCATAAAAAGGGGCCAGTTGAGGTGGTTCGGGCATCTGTTCCAGACACGTCCAGCTGGGAGGAGACCTTGGGGGGTGGAGAGATTACATTTCGACACTGGCCTGGGAATGCCTTGGGATCCCCAAGTCTTTCTTTCTTCACTACAGCAAACCAGTAGCAGCCTTCTAGTTACCAACCCTTTGCATGGTAAAAAAAAAAGCTGATGTATGAAATAAAACTAGTAGCTAAAAAATCTGGGACGGGAGCGCTGTGGGGACAACAAGGGGCCGAAAACGGCACATATTACAAACCAGCTTAGTCAATCAAGTCTGGTAGTCATGCATAAATAAAACTGAATCATGCATTCAATGTGTTATGTGAAAATGCAATCCATTACATTGTGAGAAGTGCATATCACATCATTTTGTGGGAGCATGTCCACTAAAATTATGAATTAGGCTGTTTGAGAAGGGTTGGGTCATAAGCAACCTGCATAATTATTGTTTAAAATAGAACAGACCAACAAAGCTACTGTAAAGCAAAGTTTTCTGCTGATAAACCTTGGCAGAGCATGGCTAAAATACAGAACTGTGGCACTTGTGTGAAATTCTATTCTGATCTGATTAGAAAATTCAGACAACTGCAAAAGCATGTTGTATATAGCCACAACTAGCGGCAATGTTAGGTACAGTGACCTGATAGGAGACAGTGATAAAATAATATAAATAAGCCCTCTTTCAATGGGGCAAAGCGGGGAAAGACTATAAATGAATACCATCACTTATAATGACTCGCACAAAGTTGGCATCAGGGATCTAGACCAAATGAGATTCCACATTGGCCATAAAAGAATAAGTGGGGCCAAACTGATATAAATTTTGAACCTGTAGATCCTTTGATTGGTTTATCTTACACATAGACCAAAAGCAAACGTACCAGATTGCAGGTAGTTTTCAGAATTCCTATGACCGATTCATCTCACCGGCCTCATTGGATGGTGCCCTTCCCTAACTACCATAAAAGTGATATCATGACGGACTTTATGGACTGTGAAGTGTTGGAGACACAGGAACGGGTCAAGGTCTAAATTCTATACAATATTGTAAAATCCCAACATGCACTCTGACGCCTTCAGCAATCAGTAATGTACTGCAGTTGTATAATAGTTGAAAAATGTTTGCATGGGAACATGTTCGGACTTGTAATAAAGTGAAAGTCAACTATACATATTAAAGGGTAATTCCAAATTACCTCAATTTCAGCATCTGCCTAACCTCTTAACATCAAACAAAAACTCATGAAAAGTTGATGTATAGATCAGCAACAATGTGTGAATACAATGGCAGAGTTGAAATATTAAAGACATTAAACAACATTATAATATTGAAGACCGGAATTGACCGTGACTGGTTTTCATATAATCAAAAAATATGGTTACTGCATCAATTTTTTATTTACTTTAAACATCCAACCAATATGCCACACTGGTTTCACAGTGCAAACACTGTGAAGAGGTAAGAAGATACTTGAAGGAAGTACAAAATCACCTGAAAGCCACCTCAATGGACATCATACTATTATGTGGCCCAGGTTCTTGTTGTTGCTTACTGCAATGCATGGATGTGTAAGGAACCCTTTGTATGTGTAAACAAACAGTGGACTCACTGGCACATCAACTACCCCATTGTTTGACAGGCTAGCTAACACAATATTCACAACAATGCTGTCACATTGGAAAATTGTTACGCAATATTGCATGGCACATTGAACTAGATTAAAGTTGACATGTGGTGTGTTGTATAAAGGAGCTAACTCTGGGGTGCAGAATCTGGCACAGCGTCTGTAGTGATGTATATACCATAGAAATATTAAGTTCTTGCTTAACGAACAGCACTTACACTTTTTACCATTATTATCAGTTTGATCTGACTAAAACATTCTTATTTTCAGCAACAACATTTGCAATGTGGGTATCACAGCAGGCTCATGAAGCAATATAGATCACTGCTGTTCTCCCAGCCAGTAAAATACTTAAATTACAACAAATAAAAAGTAGGTCAAGGGTAATTAGTTAAGCTTAGGCTAATCAGAAGGCAGCCTTTTGAAATAGTCCTCTGAAGCGAAGAAAATAACCACTGCTGACCATCGAACACCACACGTATAGTGGCTAGGAAGAGTAGAGCTGGACAAAATGCTGCCGTCAATTTCTGACAATTGGTACACACAGATTATCAAGAGATTAGCAGAGGGACAAAAAGGCCACTGTATAAACGCTACCTGTGATTCCTTGAAAATGTGTGTGATCTGTTTTGGGAAAAAACAAGATCTCGCCCATCTTTTTTGCCTCTAGTAATAGGCTAATAACTGTACATCTCCCTCCTGAAAGACATGTTATAACAAATATTTTTCTGCTATTTTGTCCATTCCCTGTGATTTGATACACTCAAAACATCATAAATCTAACTTTGAATTGAGTGAATATGTGAGTATACTTGAGTGAGAATATTGGCCATATACCACAACACCCCTGTGACTTACTGCTTACATGTACAATGGCTATCAGCATTTATAAATCAAACAACCCCAATTATAATCATCTACAATGCAAATGAAGTGTGTGTGTGTGGTTGTGTGTGTGTGTGTTTATAGTGTGTATATATATACATTTATAAACACACACACAGCTCTGGAAAACATTACCACTGCAAAATTAACAGTTTCTCTGGTCATACTATTCATAGTGTTTAAGTAAAATGAACAATTTGGTTTTATTCTAAAAAATACTGACAACATTTCACCCACATTCAAAAGAAAAAATATTGTCATTTTGAGTATATGTGTAGAAAATAACAACTGGTCAAATTAACCAAACAATATTACTTTTATCAGACCTCAAATTATGTAAAGAAAACAAATTCATTTTAATTTTCCAACAATAAATACTAATGTTATAACTTAGAAAGGGTTCAGAAATCAATATTTGGTGGAATAACCCTGATTTTTATCACAGCTTTCATGAGTCTTGATATGCTCTCCACCAGTCTGTCACATTGCTGTTGGGTGACTTTATGCCACTCCTGGCACAAAAATGTAAGTAGCTCGGCTTCGTTTTATGGCTTGCGACCATACATCTTCAACTTGATCAAATTCCAGAGGTTTTAATGGGTTTCAGGTCTGGATATTGGGCTGGCCATGACAGAGTCTTGATCTGGTGGTCCTCCACACCTTGATTGACCTGACCGTGTGGTATTGAGCATTATCCTGCTGGAAAAACAATTCTCAGAGTCGGGGGGACATTGTCAGAGCAGAAGGAAGCAGGTGTTCTTCCAGGATAACCTTGCAATTGGCTTGATTCATGCGTCAATTACAAAGACAAATCTGCCTGATTCCAGCCTTGCTGAAGCATCCCCAGATCATCACCGATCCTCCACCAAATATCACAGTGGGTGCAAGACAGGCCTCTCCAGGTCTCTGTCTACCCATTACGACCTGGTGTAGGGCAAAGCTGAAAATTTGACTCGTCTCCATTCCTCGACGATCAAATCCTAATGGTCTTTTGCAAACTCTTCTTTGCATCTCACTTACGAAGGGCTTTTTACTAGCTTTACACAACTTTAGCCCTGCCCCTAGGAGCCTGTTTCGAACCGTCCTCAGCTTGCACTTCACCCCAGCTGCTGTTTGCCATTCTTTTTGTAGGTCACTTGATGTCATCCTATGGTTGTTGAGTGACATTTGAATTAGTTTACGGTCATCTCGGTCAGTTAACAGTGATTTTTGCCCTCTGCCAGTCTGTAGCTTTGTTGTCCCCAATGTCTGTTGCTTGACCTTGTTCTTATGTCTTTGAAATTTTCAGGATGGGAGCAACCTGACACTGCATCCATATGCCAGTAAATTCAGAATTAAACCTAGCTTTTCCTCACCCAAAGTGTTTCTTTTTAACTCTTTGGTCATGCTGAATAGTTATTTTTTAATTCAAATTACATTTGAGGTACTAAAACAAAACATGGCCCCATCCATCCTCCCCTCAATACGGCGCAGTTGTCCTGTCCCCTTTGCAGAAAAGCATCCCCAAAGAATGATGTTTCCACCTGCATGCTTCAAGGTTGGAATTGTGTTCTTGGGGTTGTACTCATCCTTCTTCTTCCTCCAAACATGGTAAGTGGAGTTTTGACCAAATAAACACATGACCTTCTCTCCCATTCCTCCTCTGGATCATCCAGATGGTCATTGGCGTCATTTAGTCCATGACGGTGTAGTGTGTTACTAATGGGTTCCTTTGAGACTGTGGTCCCAGCTCCCTTCAGATCATTGACCAGGTCCTGCCGTGTAGTTCTGGGCTGATCCCTCACCTTCCTCATGATCATTGATGCCCCACAAGGTGAGATCTTGCGTGGAGCCCCAGACCTAGGGAGATTGACCGTCATCTTGAACTTCTTCCATTTTCTAATAATTGCGCCAACAGTTGTTGCCTTCTCACCAAGCTGCTTGCCTATTGTCCTGTAGCCCATCCCAGCCATGTGCAGGTCTACAATTGTATCCCTGATGTCCTAACACAGCTCTCTAGTCTAGGCCATTGTGGAGAGGTTGGAGTCTGTTTGATTGAGTGTGTGGACAGGTGTCTTTTATACAGGTAACGAGTTCAAACAGTTGCAGTTAATACAGGTATTGAGTGGAGAACAGGAGGGCCTCTTAAAGAAAAACTAACAGGTCTGTGAGAGCAATAAAATGCTAATTAATTATTTAAAAACCATACAATGTGATTTTCTGGATTTTTGTTTTAAATTTCGTCTCTCACAATTGTCTTGTAAACATTACAGACCTCTACATGCTTTGTAGGAAAGTAGGAAAACCTGCAAAATCAGCAGTGTATCAAATACTTTTTGTCCCCACTGTATATAAATATATGACAAATGCTGGAAGTCTCCTTTAACATTTGTTAATTTTTGATTGTTTAAAAACACTGATATAAGTCAACTGTTATCTCTTATGGTCTTGTTAAATATTTATTTATGTTACAACATGAAGTAAATGAAACATGAGACTTCTGGTTAGGCAAACTTTAATTATAGGGCTTAACATTTTATCGATAGTCAGGAACACCAAACTTTACTTCTCTGTTTGGGGTGTAGGTATGCCCAATGATGGAGCAACACACCCGTGGAACCCCCTGCAATTTTTTTTTCTCGGTTGTTATGCATTCTGCTTCGGTTGCATTTTAAAGTTGCGTGTGTAGTTTCAGTATATCAATGTGTGCGCAATTAATTATTGACTACTTGGTCTTCATCTGTGCACAAAAACACACTGAGCAATGGAGCAGAGAAGGCAAAAAGGAAAAAATACAGTCTTATGAAAAGAAATATTAAATAGAGTATATAAACATCCTCTTTTTTTTACATATTTAGACAATTTCAATACTATTGGCAGATAATGGTACATTTATTCAACAAATTACACTGAAAGATTTTACTTTTATATCACTCACTAATTTATTCAGAAGAAGTCAACAGAAATGTTACTTAATAGTGCAGTACAGTACTCCCCTGTATAACTGCTGTTGCCCACTTTGGCTGTAATAACTTCAAGTTGCTGTATCTTGCAACTGTCTTTAAGATTCTTACATTTACTGGGATTCTTTTACAACTATTCTTTATAGTACTGCTTCAACTGCGATGTTCACAGCCATGATATGATTGAGATCTATGATTTAACAGGATCATTCCATACCCCTCAGTTTATGATTTTTAAGCAATTTGGTTGTAGCTTGTGTGTTTGAAAACATTGTCCTGTTGCAAGATCATGTTCGGTTCAGATTTTTGACAGACGGCCTCATATTCTCCTGAAGAATTATCTGGTACAATATGGAATTCATGGTTAACTCAATAATGGCAAGTTGGCCTGGCACTGAGGCAGCAAAGCAGCCCTACACCCAGGGGTGGGTAACGCAAATGAGTAAAAAAGTACAGTTTCAGAAGAACATGTACTTTTCTAGTTAGTTTCTGGGGGCTGTACTCTTTACTCATACTTTAGTATTTATTTTGAAATAAATCATACTCTTTACTCAGTTACATTTCACCTACTCTTTTATAAAAACTGTCTTCAGTTGTTTGTCAAAACATAAAGATTTTCTTTTTGTTTCATGATTTGAGGTTGGGTTGTGTTGGTGTGTTTCTTCCCGCTCCTTTAAATCTGCTTGAACTTCATTATTTAGTAATGCACTTTATTTATCAGTAACATACCCAGTCTAGCTAGCTAGATTTTTGTTGCTAACCAGGAGGCTTAGTTGCAATGCGGTCAGTCATTCCACCCAAGACCTGACTTACTAATAACACATGTTTAATTGACAAGATGTACTGAGCATTACTACATATTTTTTACCAGGAACATGTTTAAGTCTTGATTGGCAAGAATCTTTATTTGCAACCCAGATTAATAATAGAAATACAGTATTATTTATTTTAGCAATTTATTTTGTTTTCTATTCTGCATTACTGTAGGCTGACTCTTGAAAACAAATGGCTATTCAAACATAAAAAATGAGGTTTGTGTTTGTACTTAAATCATTCTTCCTTGTTGTTACTATGGCGTTTATGACTTGAACAAAATATGTAACTAGTACTCAAGTACTCTTTTACTCTTACCACGTTTCAGGTGGTACTTCAACTTTTACTTGAGTACCTTTGAACACGAGTAAAAATACTTTTACCTGAGTACAGATTTTTAGTACTCTACCCACCCCTCCTGACACCATAATGGCAACACCTACATTATTTACGATTTGACTGGGATTTTCCAGTGTTTTGTTTCTCTAAACATAATGTCTGGCATTGCGCCAAACATCTGCATCATTGCAATATGGCAAACAGTTATGTCTTGATATTCTTTTTAAAGTTAAGAGACTTCTTCCTTCCTGACCTCCCAGGTAGGTCAAGGTTGTGTAATCTTTTTTTGACAATTGACTCATTCATGTTGTCATTGATAAGAAGCCTTTAGATCCCTTATTCCTACCCTGCGGTTCTTGGAGATGTCTACGAACATGTTTCAGTCAGGTACTGTATGACTGTGGTCTGGAATTTTCTCCATTTGTAGATGATCCGCAGACAGTGGAATGATTGAATATATTCAACAGTTCCATTTTATCTGACAATGTTCATTTAAATAATTTATTATAATTTTCTGGTTTCTGTACTGGGTAAAGGGAGTGAGGGAGAATCATTCATCTCCATATGTATTTGTTTGGAAAACCTTCATATGTCCAGGATTCACAGATTTGTGAAGTACTTGTAAGGGGTACTGGCCATTTCCAAATGGTTTCACTATATATAAGGGGGTTCCAGATTCTAATGGTCTGCTAATGATTAAGTTGCAACCTTTTCTAGGCTTTTTGTCACACGTTGCAGCAACGGAATAGAGATGAGAGAATACGTTTAGTTTCTCCATCATATTTTCACAACAACCAAGACACATCAACAATGGAACTTTGAATAGACCAAAAAAAAGCTAATTTGTTGTACAAAAGGTGGAGATGCAAAAACATTTGTTTGAATTGGAAAGATATTCTGCAACTATTCCACATCTGCATTCTATTGAAGGGAATGAAAAGGAAATACAACAACTGTAGTAAAAAGTAGAAGTTACTTTTGCATTGCTACTATATAGCCATTAGGTTAGCAGTGTCAGATGGCTATCAAGATTTTTTTAAAGAACAATGAAGAAAGAGAAATTAGATTCTGTAGGTGCATAGTGCAACTTTAAATCAGGCTAAACAGACTCATTAATTGATTTCATAATACTCCTGATCCTCTGGCCATCTCTTTCCCAATTAGTCTGAGGGTGTTTTTTTTCATTTATTGTTCATGGCCATCCACAACATACAGCAATTATTTTTCTGCAATTAGGTTTGTGATGTTCCTTTTTTTTTTCAGAATGTCCCAGTCACAAGAATTCTAATGAGGAATGGGTCCTTTCAAAACAAGTATTGGGTTAAAATCAGCATGCTCAGCAGTTCAGCTACAAAACAGACATCCTACTGATCAATCTATGAATAAAATCTACAAGCTTTTAGCCTATACTTCCATACAATTGCTGCTCTACTTTTACCACAAGGTGATGGTCTGAAAATGGACAGTTAATGAAAAATATGTTATTTGGCTGAAATTATTAAAGTTAATCGGTTACAATTATCTATAGCTATACATACCCAAACAATCAACCAATCACCTAAATTGAGTCAGACCTATAATTATATCCTAATGCTCATGCCATCAAAATGAGCATATCAAGGGCTAAATGAGGCTCATTCCATTAATTATTCCAAATATATGTGTTTGAGATTAATGGTGCATTGTCATTGACCTCTACTTGTGCCAAGTTAGGGAGGTGGTACCAGGCATCAGATCTGTCATATAACAGACACTTGGCTGGAATGGGTCAGTGTGTTGGATCCAGCCTGAATAACACTGGCTGCTTTGTGAGCCTAGAGAAAGTGTGCCACTGTGTGCAAGTCAGTGAACGTGTGTGAGAGAATAGCTGATCTTCATTGGGTCATTCATTCGGTCACAATCGTTGCATTAACTGCATTGGTGGCTCTTGATTGACGGTGTAGTAGGGGCGGTCTCAAATGGTGCCAGACTTTATTTTAGAGCAGGCATGTATCAGTCCCTTTAAACAATTAGTTACTGACGAAGAAATAAGAAAGAAATGTCATTTCAAACCAGAAGTAGCTGTAAACATATGACCTATATAACCTAACAATCTCTGGCAGAGGTTGCCTTGCTTGTTTCCTACAGCCCAAGGATGTTGTCTCAGCAGTGGCTAGTAAGGACAACAGAGTGATACGTATTTTAAAACTGACAACAAGAAAAATCCATGCTTGCCATTTTTGCACCTTCCCTACCCTCAAAGTTATAAACACCTACAGCCAGTGGTAGAATCATGTATGCCAGCAAAGAAGTCATTCAAATCTCATGCAAGATAGTGCACCTTATATTTCAATGCACAATAAACACCAGCTATTCAACTTTGAAACTTTGAATTATTATTCCATTTGCCTTAATTTGTCATTCATTGTAAATTCCCATCAACAAATGACTAGTTTCTGTTAGTATTGGAATAATATTGTATTGTGACATCCGAGGCAATTCCAACCCCTACTACGCAACAGCACACATACGAATCAAGTCAACATACCTGTAAAAAACAGTTCCCGATCTGGGTGTGTTCTGGGATGGACACATTATACAGCTGCTGCTTGAACACAGGCTTGTTGTCATTGACGTCCTCAACAGTCACGATGACCGTGGCTGTGGAGGAAAGAGCCGGAGAACCGCCGTCGACAGCGACCACCAGAAACCGCAGTTCCTTCTCCCTCTCACTGTCCAATATGGCTGCCGTGGTGATGAGGCCTGTTCCCGGGTCGACGATAACCAGGTGGTCCTGGTCCGACGGTAAGACGGAATAGAGGATGGCCGCGTTGACCCCGCTGTCCAAATCTCTGGCCTGCACGCTGAGAAGAGAACTTCCCTCGGGTATATCTTCAGATACCGTCACCGCGTACACATCCTGGTCAAACGCCGGTCTGCAGTCGTTGGCGTCGGTTACCTTCACC
Organism: Esox niger; assembly: GCA_016801105.1. Classification (NCBI taxonomy): domain Eukaryota; kingdom Metazoa; phylum Chordata; class Actinopteri; order Esociformes; family Esocidae; genus Esox; species Esox niger. The sequence goes on along the minus strand of JACXGJ010000084.1, from coordinate 37,506 downwards.
AACAAGGTGGCTTCGCTCTTCAATGGGGGTCTACCGAAATCCGAAGCCACCACCCTTAATTCGTAAAACCCCTCTTTCTCCCTGTCTAGCTTGCCGTCCACGCACAAGGCGTACAGGAAGTCATCGGTCTGTTTCAGGGTGAACTTCCCATCGCCGCCTTCAAGGGTGACCCTTATTCTACCAACCTCTCCCAGGTCGGGGTCAGAGACAGAAATCCTGGCAACATACTCCCCGATTCCGGCCCTTTCGGAAACCTCTGGCTCCCCGGTCTCGCTCAGAAACATTACATTGATATTGGGGACGTTGTCATTGATGTCTAACACCCTAATGGCAACAAAGGTGCTGCTATACTCCGGCTGGGCACCATTATCTCTAGCCCTGATGATCAACTCGTAAAATGGTTGGGTCTCGAAGTCTAGGGTTTTGTTAACATGGATAACACCTGAGGTCTTGTTAATCACAAAGAATTCATTCGGGTCACTCTGGCGTCGAATAATCTCATAGGTAATGAGCCCATTGTCTCCGAGATCTAAATCTGTAGCGTAGACCTGGCACACAGAGGACATAACCGGAGCATCCTCCCACACAATAGCCTGGTATTCAGTCTGATTAAACACAGGTGGGTTGTCATTTTCATCTGAGACGTTGATCTTAACCTGAAGCCTACCTGCGTTAGGTGGGATACCACCATCAAATGCCTCAATAGTAAAGGAATAACAATCAATTTTTTCTCTGTCCAACCTGTTGGTGAGGATGAGATCCAGATTGAATAGATTTCCATCCCCATTACGATACTCTACCTTAAAAAGCTCAGTCATCTCACTTTCAGTGATACGGTAACCCTGAGTTCCAAACTGACCCTCATCCTGGTCTTTAGCCCCCTCAAGTTCAAAGCGAGTTCCTGGAGGACTTAATTCTGACACAGTCAACTCCACCTTTTTTGAAGAGAATACAGGGGAATGGTCATTCACATCTTTAACCACTATTTGTATCTTTATCACCTCACCTGTGAGAGTTGCTGCCACAAATTCATACTTGTCTCTGATCTCTCTGTCCAGTACCACTGCAGTGGAAATTATTCCAGTGTCTGCATCTATTTCCAAGTCTTTAAAAACGTATGAATCTCTGCTTTCAGAGATGAAAAATCCACTGCTTGGAGTCTGTAACCCCGCTCGTATATCCCCCACAATAGTCCTTTCGGGTAGTCCCTCTTCAACTGATAGACTAAGGTTGTACACCTGTTGAGCGTATGACATCTCCCACAAAAAACACACGGCAAAAAGGTGAAATAAAATCGCAGGATTTCGCCGGCTATTGCATCCCTTCAACATTTTATATTCCTTGATGTGATTTACATATTTCCGCGTGAAATTAGTATTTTAATTATAGAATATACTCACGTCTCCGACCAATACTCGAAATGAAGGCAGGTAAACGTACGACCCATTCTTGCGCGCGATTACACAATAGTCAAAGTTCACTTATTATTATTGAAAACATGACTCCAAATAAAAGTTCAAACGACATACTTGTTATATTTCAGAAATGGTCATACTTCTTGGAAATTCGTCTAGTGGTTGAGGTCGTGTTTAGATTTTCTCACACCTCTAATCACGTTGTCGCGCATGTTAGCCTACCGTGTGCTCAATCCCCTGAGCGCGCGGCACGCACCTTCTGTCATGCCAGCGAGTGTCAGTCGCCTTGGCTGCCGGCATGAATTAGGACACGTGAGGTTTTTAACTTTACACATACCTAGGGATTAAAAAAAAAAAATAATCAACACAAATAGGCATGTTCATATAATTTAGCCATATCAAATATTTTTTCGGGACATGGTATTTTTACAGAAAATGTATACATTTGATGCAAAACGACTTATCAGCAGTCAGATAAAGCATGCTACTGTTGTTAGTCACATCTTTTGAAGAGTTGTACCATTATTGTTATCTATGCTGCTCATAATTGTGGAGTTATAATTATTAAGATATTATTTTTATTAATCATTGGCAACAGGCCTTCCTTTATATATTCAATATTCTTGATCATAAATGTTCTTACGGCAAATATCACTGGCAATTATACTACATGCTAAAGGCAGTCCTTTCGTAAGGGTTATCTCTGTAAAGACATGACGCCCTCTACTGATCTTTTCTTTTATAGTGCTCCCATTAAAGTGCCGTCAGTGGCTGCTGGTCTACTGAATAGCTACTGTGCATCAATTCTTGTTGTTGCTTGCTCTTAGGGGTTTTAGTCTGTATATCTGTAAAAGCATTTTGTGACAACTGCTGATTTAAAAAGGGCTTTACAAAATAAGTTTGATTGAATAAATTATTTTCTCCCACCAATTTCTATGCTCTTACGTGGCATCCAAAGTTGTATTCTTCAATGGATCCTAAGGAAATACAGTATACAATGCCATACAAAATAGTGTGACAGTCAAGATTTTTTATTTGTCTCTATTACATCAAAGATTTTGATTTGAAATCTAACAATTACTACCATTTTAAAATATAAATTCTCTGATTCTGTGCATAATGGTTTCCTGATTTAGAAATGACAACTTTTATGCATAGTGGCATTATGTCAGAAAAACCAGAGGGGGCACTGTGTGGCACCATGCTGAGTGCCAACTATCTTGGGTCATGGGGAGAATGGTAGATGTAGCCTAAACATCTTAGAATATTTTTTTCATAGGGGCCATTGGCATCTAGAACCCAATGCATTCTGCCAAATTCTCCATTTATAAGACATACAGCCTGAAAATTGTATTAAAGGAAACCGCTACAACACATAGCAACACCCTTAGTGTCATGAGTCCGGTTTAAGGACAGATTGGCAGAGGCAGAAGGGCGGTTGGAGTAATCCATGTTTAATAAAACAAGGAGGCACAACAGAAACAAACAAACTTACAAACTCAAATCAGACAAATGACTGGGCATGCATAGCCTACGGCTACTAACCAAAATAAACCACACTACTGTGGGCAAACCTACAACATGAATAGGTTCCCCAATTGGAGGCAATAACGAACACCTGCCTCCAATTGGGGAGACCAAAGCACATAGAGGTGCCTAGAGGCACCTCTTCTGGCCATGTCCTGACTATGGCCCCAGCCAGCACGAAGATGGCTAGGGGCATAGCCAGGACATGACACAGTCCAATTCGCCACCTGGAATTAGTCTGCAGATAACTGACATTGTCTGCTCCAGGATCTTTTCACTGTTCACATCCACAAAAAAATTAATGTTTTGATTAAGCTAAACAGACCTGATTTAGAATTTTTTTCGGGCAACCCAATGGTCTATGATTCCCCTTGAAGCCGTAAGCTGAGTCCCTGATGATTTTCAGAAAGTAAATTTTTGCTTTAATGAATCTATATGATGATTACATTTAATGATGGCCTTAGTAAATGCCTGATGTTCTGACAGAGACCATAATATATTGTTTATTCCAATCTGGTAGTGTTAGATTGCCATCTAGTGGTGGATGTTACAACATTTAATAATAAGTGTTGCTTCCAGCAAGTCTATTTTAAAGGATTGCTAATACAGAAAAATGTATTTGAAAATAATTATTTATAACTGAAATAAAAGACATTATAGTTCCTTATTAATTTCTGCTTCATCTGCAATCCATTCATTATTGTTCTTCTCTGAATCAGACCTGTTATTTTATTTTAAAAAATGGAAAAGGCAAAATTCCTAAACTAGGCCAATATTTATGAAACCCCGGTTCCCGGCAGGCACTGCTCTTGGAGAAATGCATGTGAATCTGCAATTCATTGTATGAACGGTTACTTACCCCCTAGTATAAGGGAACAATTACATACCATTATACCTGTACACATATGGTTTTGGTGATGAGGTGAAATTGTGAGGGCGAACATATACGAGAGACACCGGAAGTACCTTGTTAAAAAAACAAAAACAACAAAAAATAAATAAATATATGCCATTACCTTTTGTACTGAAATTGTTGTCTGTGTAGAACACCAAACTGTATAAGACAGTGTGTGGAGTTGATTGAACTATTAGAAATGTTTTCCAGTTTATTTTCCCAGTCTGCTACTAACATTTCACTGTCAAGCTCTTCCTCCCACCCTGGCCCATTGGCTTCTGCTGAGTGTGGACTGACAAATTCACATCATATAGTTGAGACACAAGTTTGACTGAGTACACGCCATTGTTCATTAATATGTTTAACATTTTAGATGACTTACAAGTTAGATGGCCAAACATACAGATGATAACAGCTGGGCTTTGGCCCAGAGACATGGAGAATTCTTCAGTCAGTGTCTAGATCAACAAGAAGTGGATTAATTAGTTTGTGTGATTCACATAAAAGATAAGGAAAAGATTAGAATGTATAAAGTTTCATTCTGGAAGTTCAGCCAGTGGAAAGGAAATGCGAGATTGTGTGTCAAAAGAGACCTTGCTTTCAGGGGATTCCCTCACACGGAAGAATGACACAGGATACAGTATCGATCCCCATCCCTAAGGAATACATTTCAATATCCAGTCTTCATGGGTGATTCAATTTACCCCTTTCCCATCAGTAGATATTCTGGCAGCTCTGTCCAGTTGATCTTGCTCTTTAGCATCAACTTCACTACGTAGTAAAATATTTCTGAAAAAAATCTTAATTCTCTTCAGTTTGATATCAGGCAACATATTCTCTCCATCTATATTTTGTGTGTCCTTTTTGTTCACAACAAAAACACAACAGATCATAAAAAATTACTTTTTTCACATCTCTAAGTATCTGATATTGATTAAGTACAATATGCCACATTGAAAGACATGTTTCATATTAAAATGCATTATGTTAATTTAAAATACATTATGTTTATACAAAGCACCTGCATAACTTTTGATTAGAATTGGTTCACATTAAAATGCATTATGTTAATTTAAAATGCATTATGTTTATACAAAGCACCTGCATAACTTTTAATTAGAATTTATTTTCTATTAATAAAACATCCTAATTGATCATCACTCAAACATTTGGTGAATATGCTGTATGCATTTTGAATCGTTTTGCCTACTATGTTCAGTGTGAAAAGTACAGAATCACCCTTCTAAAGCGTTTGGCCTCTGTGGGTTTCGAAACCACAACCTTGGTGTTGTGAGCCACAAAATACCAGTGCATAACATTTGCTACTATACAATACTGTCATAAACATAAACATCTTTGCGATCCACAGTAGTTTTGGTGTTCCTCAAGGCTTGGTTTTGGGCAAATTATTGATGTCACCCAGACTCAATATATAAATTTTCACTGTTATTCTGATGACACACAGTTGTATACTTTGATGAAACACAAAGAAACCCCAAAATAACCTACTTTGGAAGCATGCGTTTCAGATGTTAGGAAGTGGATGACAGAAAACTGCTATTTTATTATGCCGGGGGTGTAGGGTCAGTTATCCTCCACTGTAAACCCTTGCAAACCTAAAGAATGCACACTCAAAATATTCCTTGTCTCCTGCTCCGTTTTAACTTAGGAGGACATGAGGTCTTGCCCTCCCCCAAGTACCAAGCTCTAAAGTGTTGCTGCTGCCCCTGTCCAAAGTCCATCTGGTTGTGCTGCAGATCAATACCCCCCCCCCCCCCAGTTGTCCCTGTCCTTCTCCATCTGATCATGCTTCTGAGCTGGATTAGGTTTTATTGACTCTGGACACCACCCAAATGCATTTATTAATTTTAACAACTTGTACTCGTCACCCGGCAACTGGTCACCCCTATGAGCCTGTTTCTTCTCTCGGTTTCTTCAAAAAAAAATCCTGACATATTTTTTTTGCATCTCAGAGCAAAAGCCATGGTCTGCTGAGAGCTTCCAAAGCATAAGAGGCATCTCATTGTTGAAAGATATCAGTCAGGAGAAGGGTAAAAAATAATTTCCAAAGCATTAGATATATCATGGAACACAATGAAGACAGTCATCATCAAGTGGAGAAAATATGGCACAACAGAGACATTGCCAAGAACTGGACATCCCTCCAAAATGGATGAAAAGACGAGAAGAAAACTGGTCAGGGAGTCTTCCAAGAGGCCTACAGAAACATTTAAGGAGCTGCAGGAATTTCCGACAAGTACTGGCTGTGTGCTACATGTGACAACTGTCTCTCGTATTATTCATAAGAATGGGCTATGGGGTAGGGTTGCAAGGCGGATATATATTCTTACAAAGAAAAACATCCAAGCCCGGCTGAAGTTTGCAAAAACAGACATTGAGTTTCCCAAAAGCACGTGGGAAAATGTGCTATGGTCTGAAGAAACCAAGGTTAAACTATTCATCAATAGTTTCAAAAGGTATGTTTGGCGCAAAAACAACAATGCACATCACCCAAAGAACACCATACCCACAGTGAAGCATGTTGGTGGCTGCATCATGCTTTGGGTCTGTTTTCCTTCAGCTGGAACTGGGATCTTAATCAGGATGGAGGGAATTATGAACAGTTCCAAATACCAGGCAATTTTGGCCAGAAACCTTCAGGTGTCTGTTAGAAAGCTGAAGATTATAATGAAGTTCACCTTTCAGCATGACAACGACCCAAAGCACACATCAAAATCCACAACAGCATGGCTTCACCAGAAGAAGATAAACGCTTTGGAATGGCCAAGACAGAGGAGATGTCCTCGCAATCTGACAGATTTGGAGCACTTTAGCAAAGAAGAGTGGGCAAATATTGCCACATCAAGAAGTGCCATGCTAATAGATTCCTACGCAAAAAGAGTGCTGTAATAAAATCAAAAGGTGCTTCAACAAAGTATTAATTTAAGGGTGTGCACACTTAGAATCAGTTGTTTATTTTTCCCCCGCAAAGATTTCAGTTTGCTTTTTAATCAAATTGTTCACATTATAGATTACATTAAACGTGGAAAAAGTTCTGACATGATTCATCTTTTTTTACATCACAAACATCTGGCATTTTAACAGGGGTGTGTAGACTTTTTATATCCACAATAGGTCTATGTGTGAGTTTTGTTTATATTTCTTTTGTTCATTTAATGACCAAAATTGTCATGATCTGATCATTTGACTAGCCTATGTATCCTCCATTTACCCAAGTATAGGAGAATAATATTAATATTGTACATTGTGAAAACACTTTGTATTTGTTTTGTATTTAGGCATAGTTGCAGGGCAAGTTTGACTATGTGTTATAAAGTGAATGCTATTTATATTCAGGCGCTGTTGCTCAACTGCAGAGACCCTACACAGTCCTAAGAGGTAGAGTAAAACGTTCGTGGGAATTAGGGGAATCAGTAGGAAGTACAGCGATACCTGTGATGGTTGAGTAGCCTGCATATCAAAGGCATAATTGATATCGAGTTGGAGAACAATCTCTCATCACTCATGGATCACTATTACAGTTAAAGATTTTCACTTCCAAAGAAATCATTGGGTTTATTTGTAACCAAGTGTTTATTTTGCTTGCATAATTCATTTGTATTTCAGAAGTGTAGAGTTTTGCTAATACAGTAAGACAATTACTTATACATAAACCTCAAAATCAAACAAAATATGGTGTTCTCTTTGTTATCAAACTGGCAGGAGCCAGGGGTCTTCAACTCTGCTGATGGAAATACTATCCTGTATTTAGCACACTCCAACCCTAATTTAGCACACTTTCAAATAATTACACAGTCAGTGAAGCCTGCATATACATGGGGTTGGAATGAACAACCAGGACAGTATCTCTGGAGCAGGGTTGGAGGAGGGCTGCAGTACAAATGATCTTTCAGTTGTGTTGTGTAAGCCTTGACATATACTTGCAATGTGCATTTAAAAAATAATAATAATGAACTTGCAAAATTGGGCGCTCTAGAAATGTTAGTACATCATGAGGGGATATCTTTCTGCTTGCTTTAAATCTGGCAATTTTCGTTTCATACTACTGTCTGAAATTTAGAACAACAAGCTTGTTGTGATGCCTATCCAATGATACATTGTATAAAAATATGACTGGATTAGGCTTTGTTACAGTGCACATTATTGCTGTCAATATCAGAAAGTAGGTTGACCCTCTTTGAAGTCATGTTTCATCTTCATCTTCATCCACTTATCGGGTTGCGGTGGCAGCAGCTTCAGCAGGAGACCCAAAACTTCCCTTACCCGAGCCACATTTGCCAGCTCTGACCAAGGGATCCCGAGGCGTTCTCAGGCCATAGTCTAAATATAATCTCTCCACCTAGTCCTGGGCCTACCTCGAAGTCTCCTCCCAGCTGGACGTGCCTGGAACACCTCCCTAGGGAGACGTCCTGGGGGCATCCTTACCAGACGCCCGAACCACCACAACTGGCTCCTTTCGACGCAAAGGAGCAGCGGCTCTACTGCGAGTTCCCCACGGATGACTGAGCTTCTCACCTATCTCTAAGGGAGAAGCCAGACACATGAGAAAACTCATTTCATCCTCTTGTAGCCTTGATCTAATTATTTCGGTCACGACCCGGTCCAGAGAGTGCTGAAGGTCACAGACCGATGATGCCTTCAGGATGACATCATCTGCAAAAAGCAGCGATGAGATCCCCAGCCCACCGAACTGTAAACCCTCCCCAACCCGACTGCACCTTGATATCCTGTCCATAAACGTTACAAAGAGGATTGGTGCAATGCGCAGCCCTTACGGAGGTCAACCTCCACCTGGAACAAATCTGACTTACTACCGAGAAACCGAACACAGCTCTCACTTTGGACGTACAGGGGTTGGATAGCCCTAAGAAGGGACCTCCTCACCCCATACTCCCGCAGCACCTCCCACAGCATCTCCAGGGGACCCGGTCATATGCCTTCTCCAGATCCACAAAACATATGTAGACTGAAAGGACATATTCTCAGGCCCCCTCCAGGATCCTTGCTTGAGTAAAGAGCTGGTCGGTTCCTCAACCAGGAAGGAATCCGCATTGTTCCTCTTCGATCTGAGGTTCGACTATCTGAAGAACTCTCCCTTCCAGCACCATTGAGTCATGCTGATTCAAGCATTTCACAATTCTAAACTAACAAACAGAAAACTATTTAGAGACTGCTTACTTTTTTTACCCTGTTTTCCGACTTAATCAATCAAAAGCCCACGACACTTAACGCTGGTAACCATATGGTAACCAAGCGTTAAACAAATTACAGCAGAGATTACTGTGTTTGGCTACAAAAATAAAAGAAATAGTATTAGAAAAGAGTTGGATATTTGGGCCATAAAATCCAGGGATCAAGTGCGTAATCTTGTTGATTTGAGAGACTCAGAACTCACATTCAACAGTCACATCAAAGTGGTCGCCAAAACTGCATTCTATCATCTTAAAAATATAGCCAGAATCAATCGATCTTGGTGCCCCATAAAGACCAAGATAATCTCATCCATGCTTTTATCTCTAGTAGTGTTGACTACTGTAATGGCCTCTTAACTCCCCTAAAATACTTTAAAACAGCTGCAGCTCATTCAGAATGCAGCTGCTAGAATGTTAACCAGGACCAAAAGAACAGAGCAAATCACTTCAGTTCTTAAATATTGCACTGGCTTCCAGTCAGTTACAGAATAGATTATATATTGGTACTATTAGTTTATAAGTCACTGAATGGTGTGATTTATAAAATACATTTCTGATATGTTTGAAGAGTATCAACCGAGCAGGGCTCTTGGATCCATAAATACTCATCAGCTAGTAGAGCCCAGAGTCCAAACTAAAGATGGCAAAGCTGTGTTTAGCAGTTATGCTGCGCACAACTGGAATAAACTACCAGAAGATCTTAGACGTGCCCCAAACGTATCCATTGTTAAATCCAGGTTAAAAACACTTCTCTTTTCATGCGCCTGTGACTGAGCACATAAACAAAACCACACTGTTTAGCCTTACAGCTTTTATAGCTTCCTCATGGAATATAATACAGAATCAACCAGTCTTGTTTTCATTTAGTTTTTTAATTATATTTTCTTATTCTTTGTTTTCTTATTATTATGTGTTATTGTTGTTTATTGTTTTTATTCTAGTATTTGTTTTTATTTTATTTTTGTATTTCTCTTTTGTAAAAGACATTGTGCTGTATAAATAAACTTGCTTGCTTGCTTGCTATAGTTCAGTTATTTCCTGTTCCATCTCTTCAATGAGTCTTTCATCTTGCCTGTCTGTTGTATTCTCAGTCAACTCTGCCTGGTTTTGTCAATGGAGCCGTTAATTTAATCAAGTACTTTTTAATGTAATGCTACTGCTGATTATATTGAATATCAGCCTTTGACATAATAGCCTACTGTAAATAAATAGTTGAGTAAATCTCCACTGCTACACCAGACGGAGTCTTTGGGTCACAGTAGAATTTGGAATACTATTTCAGATGGAAGGAAGTGATCTGATCAGTGGTTGAAGGCAACATCTACCCAATTGGCTTTAATAGGATCAGAGGGGATATGATAGAAAGTGCCTACAGCGCAACAGAGAGAGTGAAACATTGAACCTACTGAGACTTAATCCTACTCCACTGTAGGATGAACAAGACAGGTGTACCAACAAATAGATCTGTTATATTGGCAAAGCAACCCAACAATCTGGTTTGTATCAATTTTAATGTCTGTGGTTTAATCTTAATAAATGTTTGTCCTTTCCACAACTTTTCTGTTTGCAAACGAACTTAGGGAGATTTCATGTAAGTACATTGCACAAAGGTTTCCTTTTCATGTTTACAGAAAAACAAAGAAGATAGGAAGCTTAAGTCAGTTTAGACTATTGAGATGACCCCTTTGTCTTTAGTGATCCCAGTCAAATCTCCACTTGGTAATGATGATCAATTTGGACACAGTTTCCTTATGTCTTAAATTGTGACAGTGCGAAACACTAAAGGCAATAAACAATTCTATATGTTGTCAATAAACAACAAGATTAGTTTATTTTGTTTATTTTGTGACAAATTAAATATATGAATTCTTTAATTTGATTCTGCTCAGTAATAAAGAAGCATTGCAGAAAAGCTTTGGAGGAGGTGAGTGGAGGAGGGTTATTGCTCATAATCCTCCAATCCTACTCAGGGTCAAGAGGTATTAATGACACCAACCGCCTTGTGCTTATTGTTTTGACAATACAACAACTTCACTGTTCATATATATATATATATATATATATATATATATATATATATATACATAACTGAATGTTATCAAACTGTTTGATAATATTGAAATAACCATTACATTAGGTGTTGCTCTGCAGGAGGAGACAACAGGAGTAGCTACAAGTCTATGCAGACAATGGACAACGCACATTTCTGAGCAGATTTAACGGTAAGTCTTCTCTAGTATTTAACTATTTTTAGAAAGAAAATTATATTTAAATATGTTCAATTATGTATAAATGTGTTAAAGAATGCCTCTAGAACAGATAGTTAAAAAAAATATTTATGTTTCTCAGAGTGAATTAAATAAAATCAAATTAGCCCATATTTTATTTAAATGAATAAACATATTTTGGTATGTAAAGAACAATATAATGTGCAGTCTAGTTTTGGTGATAATGTTTTATCTTTTAATAAATACATCATGTACAGGTGCATCTCAAAATATTAAAGTATCATGGAAAAGTAAAAGATTTTCTGTAATTCAAATCCATTAGTGACAACTTCATATATTCTAGATTCATTACAAAAAGTGAAACATTTCACAACTTTTTTGTTTCAATCTTGATGATTACAGTTTACAGCTCAAGGAAATAAAAAATCCAGTATCTCAAAATAATAGAACAAAAAATTTACAATACAGAAATGTCGACCTGAGTAGAGTTCTTATCAGCTAATTAAATCTCTGAGCCTTCAATCTCTCAGTCTGGTTCAGTACACACAACCACAATCACGAGGAAGACTGCTGACTTGACAGTTGTCCAGAAGACACTCATTGACACCCTCCATGAGGAGGGTAAGCCACAGAAGACAACTGCTGAAAGGGCTGCCTGTTCACAGATTGCTGCATCAAATCATATTCAAGGAACGTTTACTGGAAGGAAAAAGTATGGTAAGAAAACTTGCACAAGCAACAGGGATGACCGCAGCCTTCAGAGGATGGCCAAGCAAAGCCGGAAATGTCCAGGAAATGGGCTACAAGTGTCACATTCCTAGTGTCAAGCCACTACTAACCAGAGACAACGTCAGAAGCATCTTACCTGGGTGAAGGAAAATAGAATTGGGCCGTTGCTAAGTGGTCCAAAGTCCACTCTTAAAATGAAATTAAATGTTGCACTTCATTTGGACATTAAAGTCATAATCTGGAGGAAGAGTGGAGAGGTACATAATCCAAGTTGCTTGAAGTCCAGTGTGACGTTTCCATGGTCAGTGATGATTTAGGGTGCTATGTCATGTGCTGGTGTTGGTCCATTGTGTTTTATCAAGTCCAGAGTCAATGCAGCCATCCACCAGGAGATTTTAAAGAACTTCATGCGATGCTCATTTCCTTTTCCAGCAGGACTTGGCACCTGCCCATAGTGCCAAAACAACTGGAAACTTGTTTACTGCCCATGGTATTACAGTGCTTGATTGGCCTGCCTACTTTTCTGCCCTGAACCCCATAGAGACTCAAGAGGAAGAGGAAAATGAGATACACCAGACTCAACAACACAGACAAAACTAATGCCCCTTTCAAAGCAACCTGGGTTTCCAAAACACCTCAGCAGGCTGATAGCCTCCACGCCACGCCACATTGATGCAGTAATTCATGCAAAAGGAGCCCAAACCGAGTATTGAGTACATAAAGGAACATGCTTAGGAAAGCTTTGCAGATGTTAGCTAATTAGCTAATTAGCTAATTCGAGCTCTTCTAAGGTTGATATTTCTGTATTGTGTATATATATATATATATATATATATATATATATATATATGTATATATATTGTTTTTTCTAATATTTTGGGATAATACATTGCTATTTTCCATTGCTGTAAACTATAATAATCAACAAAACAGTTTTGAAATGTTTCACTTTGTGTAATGAATCTAGATTATTGAGATTACAATTTTTTTAGATGCACCTGTATATGTAAACATACAATTTCATACAAGAAAATACTGTAGTTTTAGCATTTTGCACCATCAATACTGTAGGACTCCCTTTGCTTTGTGTTTGACAGGCTAATCAAAATTGGCTGCCATGATCACTCGTCCGTTTCTGGCGGTGGCCCCTCGTGTTGTCCCAAACATGGCCTCAGACACAGAGGACGACAGTGATGATGAAATGTAAACTGCTGGTAACCTGGTGGTCCTAACATTATTGTTATATACTTCACTTAATGGAATTCATCAGGTTTTATCACATTGTGTGTTGTTCCAGACAGGAGCTCCGTCCTGGCCCAGGGTGTCTCTTCAATGTAAACAACAGCAACAACAATAAAGAGTGAGTCCATATGTTCTGTATGTGTATATGTGTGTGTGTGTGTGTGTGTGTGTGTGTGTGTACCATGTGTGTCATAGGATGTTTTCCTTTCCCCAGGGAGGATAAGAAAAAGAAGAGAAAGGCCAAGAAAGAAAAGAAAGAGAAAAAAGAGTGAACTAAATCAATTTACGTTTTACATAATTGCCATGAATACTGCACAATTACGTATGAGAGATAATGCACACAAACACCTCACTTCACTTATTTTCTTTCAGAAAAAAGAAAGAAAAGATAGAGCAGAAAAAGCAGGAGGAAAAGCTGCAGAAAGAGAAAGAAGAGAAAGAAAAAAAGGAAAAAGAGGAAAAGGAAAAAGTTGAAGGGTGTGTACATATGCCTATGTACATTCTCACATGGAGCAGTATGTTGATATACTAAACATCAGTATTTATATCAATGGCGTTTATCTTATTGTAAAATTTATATTATTCAGAATCAGTATTTCATAGACTTACCGATATTCCTTACCTTGCAGACCCAAAGAAGTGTTTATCATCAACCCAGCGGGCAGTCTGTACTACAACTGGCTACTCATCATCACAATACCAGTCATGTACAACTGGACCATGATCATAGCCAGGTAAAAACAGCTGCTGTTTAAATTTTACAAACACAGCTAATTGGAGCAATTCCATACAGATAACCAAGTTTCAAAACAACAAGGTGTATTTGCAAAGTTTAATGTCATCCTGTTTTTCTGTGAGATAGAAAATGAATAAGGTTTTCCAGGGACATATTTTGTATGATGTTGCCGTTCTCCAGGATGAGTTATTACCATAAAGCATGGTTGAGCATCGATGATAGCCGACTGCCCTGTGTTGTCTCCTCTGTGCCAGGGCTTGCTTTGAGGACCTGCAAGATAATCACTTGGTTGCCTGGTTTATTCTGGACTATACCTCCGATATTATCTACTTGGCTGATATGGCCTTCAGGACAAGGACAGGTGTGCTTGTGTGTGTGTGTGTGTGTGTGTGTGTGTGTGTCGGGGGGGGGGGTTGAATTGTATTACAGTTCCCTCCAAAAGTATTGGACCGGTAAGGCAAATTCCTTGTTCACTGAAGACATTTGGGTTTAAGATCAAAAGATGAGCCTGAGACAAGAGTCCAGAATTTCAGCTTTCATTTCCTGGTATTCACATCTAGATGTGTTAAACAACTCAGGTTATACCATTCTTTGTTTGAACCCACCCATTTTTCAAATGAGCAAAAGTATTGGAACTGACAGATCCGACTGACAGATGTTTCTTGTTGCCCAGGTGTTGCCTTTTAGGTTAATTGTTCAAACATTTAATAGTTCTGCATGACTAGACTAAGTTTCCATCCTTGCTTTATTTAAAGACTGCATTTCTTGGTAAAGAGGATAAACCAAAATGAAGACCAGAGAGCAGTCTATGGGAGAAAAGCAAGCCATTGTCAAGCTGAGAAAAGAAGAAAAGACCAGAGCCAATTGACAAAAATCGACCAGAGCCATTGGGCAAGCACAACAATTTGGAATGTCCTGAAAAAGAAAGAAACTACTTGTGTACTGAGCAACAGATGTCAAACAGGTGGGCCAAGGAAAACAACAGTAGTTGATGTCAGAAATATTGTGAGAGTTGTGAAGAAAACCCCCCAAAACGTCAGTAAGTGACATCACCACAACCTCCAAAGTGCCGGGGTAAAGGTATCACAATCCACTGTTCGAAGAAGACTCAGAGAGCAGAAATATAGAGGCCACACCACTCATCATCAGTAAGAATCGGAAGGCCAGATTGAAATAAACAAAGAAATAAAGAGAGTAGCTGCAAACGTTCTGGAACACAATCTTATGGACTGAGGAGACTAAGATTAATCTCTTCCAAAGTGATGGAAAAGCCAAAGTGTGGAGAAAGAGAGGAACTGCTTATGATCCGAAGCATACAAGCTACCTGTGAAGCATGGTGGAGGTGATGTCATGGCTTGAGCGTGCATGGCTGCTTCAAGAATAGGCTCATTAATATTTATTGATCATGAAACTGATGATGGTAGGAGCAGAATGAATTCAGAAGTGTACAGAAACATTTTGTCTGCCAATTTACCGAGAAATGCATTGAATCAAATAGTGAGGAAGTTTATCATGCAGCAGGACAATGACCCAAAAGCACACTGCCAACAAAACAAGGGACTTCATTGGGGAAAAAAGCAAAAGGTTTTCGACTGGCCAAGTCAATCACCTGACCTTAACCCAATAGAGCATGCATTTCAGCTCCTTAAGAGGAGACGGAAGGGAGAAACACCCCGAAACAAACAAGAACTGAAAGAAGCTGCAGTAAAAGCCTGGAATAGCATCACAAATGAAGACTGCAACAGTTAGGTGATGTCGATGGGTCGCATGCTTGAGGCAGTTATTGCAAGCAAGGATTATGCCAACAAATATTAAATGTTATTTACTTTAAGATTATTTGTTCCTTTATTTTGCTCACCTAAAAATGCAGTGCTTAAATACAAACAGTGATATGTCCTAAGTTGTTTAATACATCTAGATGTGAATACCAGGAAATTAAAGCTGAGATTCTGAACTCTTGTATCAAACTCATATTTTGATCTTAAACACAAATGTCTTCAGTTACCAACAAAAACAAAATAATTTGCCTTGCCGTTCCAATACTTTTGGAAGGGTCTGTATATATTTACTTGGTATCTTATATTTGAACTTTTCTCAGGATTCTTGGAACAAGGCCTCCTTGTCAAAGATGAGAAGCTACTGAAGGAGCGTTACTTTAGCAGTCTTCATTTCAAGCTTGATGTCCTTTCCATGCTGCCTACGGATGTGCTGTACGTCTTTCTGGGCCTCAGCTATCCGGAGATCCGCCTCAACAAGCTTCTCCGCATCAACCGCATGATGGAGTTCTTCATCCGCACTGAGACAATGACCAACTACACCAACCTCTTCCGCATATCAAATCTAGTCATGTACATTGTCATCATCATCCATTGGAATGCCTGCCTCTACTATTCCTTTTCCAAGGTCTTTGAGGTTTTGAAATGCTGGCTGAATGTACTGAGATGTAGTTATTTATTAATCATGTGTAAGTCCTGCGATTGGCCTGCATATTGTAGATCAAAGAAACATGTTGCATAGAGGATATGTTCGCTAGTTTTGAAACTTGGTCAATTTGCATATTATCTAGCATGATCCTAGTTTAGAGGGAAAACTATTTCTGAAATTATATTAGTTTTGAGTTTTTTAAACTTTTGCGGCAGTCTATTTCTCGGCTAAAATGGAAATGTATGTGGCGACCGATGGTTCGCAAAATATGACATATTCGGTTTTCCAAAATATATTGGCTCCCCTGCTGATTTTGTATGTTTGCCCACTGACAAAGTAATCAGTCTATAAATTTAATGGTATGTTTATTTGAGCAGTGAGAGACAGAATAACAACAACAAAATCCAGGAAAATGCATGTTAACAGTTGATAATGGAGCTGATTCAGACTCATCCACGGACACAGCGAGGTTCTTGATTACATTAAATAACAATAAATCCCATTCCTTATAGCACAAGTTCTCCTCCTCCCCGGGCATCTGCCTCTCCCTCTGGCAAGAAGAACACCAACAGTCCCATGAAGTTTGTCACCTGGCCTCGGCCATGACGTTGGCTGGTTGCAGATATTCTCCAGCTATCCTGTCATCCATTACTACTGATTCCTTGTCTGTATACTCAGGTTCAAACCTGTAGGGACTGCCGTCATAAAAGTTCAGGGATGCAATCTTCAAAATGTTCCATCGTTCTTCCAACAATAATGTTAGCAAGTTGTATTAGCTGCTGGTCAACAGATGAAAAAACTGCTAGATTAGGTGAGCTACAGTTTTGTGAACAATGCCAGTTACAGGATAATTTATCAGCAGTAACTATTGATACAATGCTCGTTTAGGCATTTTTTTCTGGAGAACATACAGAGACCTATGCCAGTACAACATGGCCTTCCATGTTTAAAACCGAATGGATCATGTATTTTCGGATGCTATATTGCTTGCCCCGTTCACTTCCATTTTTGCCCAGATGGCGGTGTTGCAAGATGCGTTGTTTCCCGCTGAATTGGAGTGTTTTTAATTATAGTTTGTGGGCAAACTTTGGCAGGTTGATTAACAGATAGGGTTGTATAGTAAAAATTGTGTTTGGGTGGGTTTTTGTGGAGTCCACGGGTGCTCGATTTTTTCATAAATACTTTTCAAACTAAGAATTTATGAAAGAAAAACTAGGATGATGCCATATAATCTGTAAATAGACCCTAGGTTAAAAACAGCAAATTTATCTTTTACGGCTTTCCTGTGTTGTTTCTTTGTACTTTCATTAATTTATCCAGTCCATTGGCTTCGGCTCGGACCCCTGGGTATACCCAGACCTAAATGACCCGAATGACCCAGAGTTTGGAGAGCTGGGGAGGAAGTATGCCTTCAGCCTCTACTGGTCCACGCTGACCCTGACCACTATCGGAGAGATGCCCTCCCCAGAGTTGGACTCTGAGTTCTTCTTTCATGTCGTGGACTTCTTGGTGGGTGTCCTCATTTTTGCCACCCTGGTAGGTAACATCAGCTCCATGATCTCCAACATCAGCGCTGCACAGGTCGAGTTTCAGGCACGCATTGACAACATCAAGCAGTATATGCAGGTAAGTGGAGCCATCTATATCCTGTTTGTTTGTTATTTTTCACACTAAAGTTGATATGCTTAGACACCTTATATATGTGAAGTTAGCATTCAAAGCTCAGGGGGTGCAACAGTGGTTTGTTGTCTTACAAATCCACAATTTCCCTTTTTAACACCACTACAGAAACGAAAAGTGGACAAGGACCTAGAGCTGCGCGTCGTCACGTGGTTTGACTACCTTTGGACCAACGGCAAGGCTCAGGATGAGAGGGAGACCTTGCGCTATCTACCCGACAAACTCAGGGCCGAAATCGCCATCAATGTCCACCTCGATACTCTCAAGAAGGTCCGCATCTTCGCCGACTGCGAGGCGGGCCTGTTAATTGAGCTGGTGCTCAAACTGCGCCCCCAGGTCTTCAGCCCAGGCGACTACATTTGCAAGAAGGGTGACATCGGCCGCGAGATGTACATTGTCAAAGAGGGCAAGCTGGCAGTGGTGGCCGATGATGGCGTCACACAGTTCTGCGTGCTAGGAGATGGCAGCTACTTCGGGGAGATCAGTATCCTCGCTATAAAAGGTTCTAAGGCGGGGAACCGGAGGACAGCAAACATCCGCAGTATTGGTTACTCTGATCTTTTCTGCTTGTCCAAGGATGACCTGATGGAGTCATTGACCGAGTACCCTGAAGCCAAAGGTATGCTGGAGGAGAAAGGACGTCAGATCCTGCTAAAGGACGGCCTGCTGGAACTGGACCCCGCCAAAATCATCCCAGAGACAACAGAACTCGAAGACAAGGTGGATTCTTAAAACTTGCTTTAAAATACTGAGTTTTCATTTGTTTCTGGTGGTCTTTGTGCCTCGATATTAGTATTTTAATGCACAGTCTGTAGGACTGAGATTGTTGTACCATGAAAATGCATATAAAATGTGATGACTTACCATTATTGTTATTAAGGTAAACCGCATGTACAGCCACCTGGAGCTGATGCAGACCAAGCTGAAGAAGCTTCTGGGAAACTACGACACAGTCCAGAGGGCCACAAAGGAACGCATCGCTGAGCTAGAGCGGCTGACCGGACAGGATGTGTCAGACGAAGACTTATATGAGGATGAAAAGGAGGCACGGGAGAAGACGCCAAAGGAAGGAGAGATTCAACAGGATGCAAAGATAGAGGATGCAGGAGAGAAAATGCAAAAAGAAGGAAAGGTTGAACAGGAGACAAAGATAGAGGATGCAGGAGAGAAAATGCAAAAGGAAGGAAAAGTTGAACAGGAGACAAAGATAGAGGATGCAGGAGAGAAAATGCAAAAGGAAGGAAAGGTTGAACAGGAGACAAAGATAGAGGATGCAGGAGAGAAAATGCAAAAGGAAGGAAAGGTTGAACAGGAGACAAAGATAGAGGATGCAGGAGAGAAAATGCAAAAGGAAGGAAAGGTTGAACAGGAGACAAAGATAGAGGATGCAGGAGAGAAAATGCAAAAGGAAGGAGAGGTTGGACAGGAGACAAAGAAAGAGGAGGCACAAGAGAAGACGCAAAAGGAAGGAAAGGTTGAACAGGAGACAAAGACAGAGGAGGAGGCACGGGAGAAGACGCAAAAGGAACGAGAGGTTGGACAGGAGACAATGAAATATTAAACGAAAAGAGAAGTAGGAAAATTTGCACAATTTGGGCAGACCATTAGACAAAGAAGGCCATTAGTTAAAGAATATATTTTTCATGGGAATACAGTCATATGATTGATTTAGACTGGTTAAAACAGGTAATTTTTTTTACAAATTATATTGCCAACATTATGGCAGGTTTAAGGGTGTTTCGGCTTTGGGAAATCTTTGAATATAGATACCTGATATAGAATATAAATCTGTAAACTGCCCTGGGATAACTTTCAACTTTTAATTGAAATTATAAAACCACTAGAGGGCACCAGATAACTAGTTTTTGCTCTGAAAGTATCTGTTGTTCAATTACACTACATGAGTACCACAAAGGACACATACTTCCTGACAATAAAAGCTCTTTTGTATTGTCATCTTTACTGTGTTCAGACTCATTTTTTTTACCCAAGACATGAATTGTATAAGCTAATATTTAACCCGATTAAGTAGATAAATAAAATATTCTCTGATCAATCACTTGTGCTCTGAATTTATCCCTGATGAATATATAACTCAGGATGCAGAATTTTAATGAGTAGCTTACGAATGTTGACATTTTAGAAAGCTGTCCTGCCATTTTATTAGACAACTGAACTGGACTAATGTATTGTTTTACAATATGATCTGCTTGGATCTGCTTTCTTCCTAGATACAAATGTGAAATACAATGACCTCTAATTTAGTTACATTCTAAATGTCCAGAACTGTATTGGTAATGCTTTCAATGTTAGTGCAAGTGTTCTTATCTCCTCTTCCTTCTAATGTCATACAGTATCTGCCCATTCATTAATGTGTTTAGAGGCAAGCAATAAGACATGAGACAATGAAGAGAAGCGAAACAAGACATTTGTTTCTGTGTCATGTCTCAAATCTCTTGGGTAGGACCTCATATGCATCTCATTATTTCGTCCGTGTTCTTCCTCAATTTCCTTGTCATTCTTCATAGAAATCAGAGAAAGCCCTTTGGTTCAAAGTGTAGTCTTTTCAAAGTGTATAGAATTATGAAGGTGAAAGACTGGTGTGTGTGCTCAGTATGTTCACATTTCTGTGTGCTTGCATGCGTGTATTTTTTGGAACTTGCAAGAATTCCCCAACAAATTTTTTTAATGTGAAACTCATTGTGTACAGTAACACCCTGAACATTTATTTTTGATATGTTTACCCACAACAATGTCACATTTGTGTGTGTTTTTCAGTGTAAATATATTATCAGATTTTAATTGCACTTCCCAACAGATTATACATTACAACAGATCTGAATATGCCACAGACTGTAAATAGAGGAGCACAAATACAGTACCCATTTTATTAATGTAGCGGACATTCGTACCCGGAGTGACTCACTGGGCGAACTAGGGTTAAGCGCCTTGTTGCTCAACACTTTTTTTACCTCTGGGTATTCGATTCAGCAACCTTTCACTTGCTGGCCCAACACTAACCACTACACCGTCTGCTGAATTTGTCCCTATAAACTGTAACACCAAGAGAGTGATTACGTCTCCCACCACTTCTAAGCATAAAACTCAATTATTCAGTGATGCCTCTATCGCACCTCTGCTATATTGCCCACCCACGAAATCCAAGCTAGGTTCCAATAAACAAAACAAATGGCAGCAGAGCGTAAATTGGTCAGGCACTGACTTTCAGTTCTAGATAATGACTGCAGATGTGAGTGCATTCTAGCATCGAGTGATAAAAAGAATGCCTTTTCCAACTAGCGTTTAATTTGGACTCCTATCTTTGACATCCAACAGTGCAAAGTGATCATCAATCTCTGTATCAATCAGACCTCTGCCTCAATCAGACTGGTGAAAGCACCGTCAAAGAGATCCTTTGGAACAACCAGTTTAGCACTTGCCTCTACACAGAAAACAAACAAACTCAGGAACATATAAATTGTCTCCATTATGTACAGATGAAATACATTTAATAAATGGTATTTCTCCATGTTTTGTTAACAACAGGTGTCGAACTAAATGTGAACTGCTTATCTACTGGTGCTGATTGAAGAGAAAATAACGTAAAGTCAGAAAATAGAAAAACAAGCAATAGTGACAAAAAATTACAGTAATAAAACAATTACCGGAAAAACAATACATTTGATTACATAGGGAGTCTCAGTAGCAAGTTGGTGTGCAGAGGTACAAGGTAATTTAGGTAACTAACCAAAACAGCATGAATTGAGAAGCAGTCTGGGCTAGCATAAGGATTCAATTATGACATCAACAGGCAAGGTAGAATACACAGAGACCCTCATTCAATACCAACAAATGTAATGTTGTTCCTTGGACAGGAATAATCACAGCAGCACACTTAGAAGCCGCCTATCTAGCTACAACCTGAAAATACAGCAGAAAAAATAATTTGGGACCATACAAGCGTCTTGCTCACTTTGCCTTCCTGTAGTTCACATCTTGTACTGTAGTATTGATTGAGTTCTTTGACGTATTTCAATTTTGGAAGAGAGTTACTACTTTAGTTAAATCCAAGACTTCATCCGTCTTCTTAAACTATTTCAAAATCTACAGTCCTTGGCTGACCCCTCAGCTACAAAATCGCTTTTTTCCATGAACCAGATTTTCATTTGAACTTGGTCAGGTCAAATTGTAAAGGGTTGGCTCTCTGAAACATATTTGACTACTGGTTTGCAAATATCGGTGCTCTCTCATTTTGGCTTAACCTGGTTATGAAAAGAGAATCAGGACTAACAGTTATGTACATGAAAGCCTTAAGCATACTAAAATTAATAAGATTATGTTGGATATGTGATTGTAAAGATGCCCAACGTCAACCAAACTTTTATCCCGTTTCTATTATGCATTTTACTCAGTCAACCAGCCCTCCACAGAATCTTTCAAATGAAAATGAAAGCAAGAATGGATCTGAAATGTAGTGCTCTCAAATTATTGGGACAAATGCTTTCATCTGTTGGTTCTATAGTCCAGAGATCCTAATATTTGGTTAAAGCAAGTGGGGTTAAGATTCTGTCATGAAAGATTGTTATGTAGTCTAGAATGATTACTCCCAAACAAGAACTAAATATCCTATTAAAATGTGCATTCTCCCAATTTCTTTCTCTGAAAACGTCACACCAGTTGTTCTGCATTCACATGAGCTCTTGGAAAAGAGTACATAGTGCGGCCACCCTTATGTTGAGTGTATGTTGTTCCTGAAACACCCATATGCCTCAACCTGAAACCAGAGGGTCGTATTCAGTATTGCATACACTTAAGCAATGTTTTTATGGACAAAAACAAGACTGAACCATTCTTCTTGGAAAATTACTCCCCAAGTATTTCAGGCCAATTTCAGTAGATTTTGTTTGCCCTGAGCTGGCAAGGCGGGAGAGCTGTGTTTTTTTCCTTGAGCTAGACAGCTGACCCTCACTGCAAACGTAAAATCTCGCAGGATAAAATAAATACATGCCTAATATACATAAGCCTACATAATGCTTAATGTAGTAAGAGTGTTCTAGATTATGTCGCAACCCTAATTCTTATTATGTTACAAAATTTATGTTTTGACCTTACAATTTAAAAAAAAATTGTTAGGGGTTCATTAGTAACAGTGTTTCATTTGCACAGTTTGTGGGTATGAGAACTGACCTTTTTGTTGATAATTAAGAAATGCCCATGTACTATAGATCGGAATCCATTTAACCCATTGTAAGTGAATCATGGGTTCTCTTTGAGTGTGGCCATGAGGTTTAGACATAGTAATTTCCCAAAGGACACCTCCTAATTGTATTCTCCAATGTACATGAGTAATGGCAGCACACTGTTGCTAGTTCACATTGAGGTTAAGTATTTAGTGCTAAATAACCACCATTTGCAAACTTCACTGTAAACAATTGACTTGGGCTTGTGTTCTCACTGACTGAAATGCATTCAATTAATGTAATGCTACTATTTCTGAAGTGGATTGCAAATCAAGTTTGAGCTAGTTTGCTGCAATAGCTGTAGTTTTGATGGTATGTCAGGACAACCATGGTGTAGTGAGAGTGATTAGATTGTGTTTCCCTAATTTGCCACATGTGGTATTGGTGGGACGCTGTTGACAGCTCAATGAGTACTCTGGTTCTATGAGCATATCAAGACTGTTAGCTCAGTTGTGTGCCACGTTTGATTTATGTTTCCATTTTCAATATGTAGTATTTCTTCAAGAGCGAAAGCAGTTTATACATTTAGCATTGCTGCTGAAACCCTTTTGTATTTCTTAGGGTTGGTTATTACTATACTTCTCTTTCGGTAAGGAGTAGAAAGGTAATACTTGGAAGAATTGTAAAGGACATCAGCATAAATGACTCCATGCAATGCCATGACATGGGAAATACTGTGTGGTCTCAGGTGATGACCCATCTCAAATCTTTACTGTTTTGCCGGACCGCGTAAGCGGACCTGGCCAAGAAGAGCAAATGCTAAAACATTAAAACGGCCAGTGGCAAAAGCAATACAATTCATATCCGCTGTGGTGGAGGTAAACTCAATAAGAAATGTTAGTCAGTATAACACAATGCTCAATGGTGTCAAGCGACTACTATGTGTAATGCTTTGGCGTAGTGGTTAAAAACAGCGCCTCACAAGTGGAAGACCAGCGTTCGAATCTATTGAAACATTATTATTAATAGTTGTGGGCTGCAATTAAACTTTACGTTCATACAGTATTGGGACTATTTCTGGTAGATTCTACAATTTTCTTGTTTTTTCACTTTATGAAAAGTTAGTTATCGTCTCCTTCAGTGATAGTTATTGTATCAGTGTCATTCACAAATGAAAGAAAACAATACGTTCTTATGCCATGAAATGAAATTGCTTTGGCAGATTCGCTAGCAATTGCCCTATTCTTAAGATTATTCCAGTAAGTTCGTTGATACTGGTAAACGTCTATTATTGGCTAATACACTGGTAAAATGGCCAGTGGCAAACATCATACAGTTCATCGATGCTATTTGTGGTGGAGGTAAACTTAATAAGAAACGTTAGTCAGGTTAACTGTATCAATATCATTCACGAATCGCCAAGTAGCTGTCAAAACAGTTAGTGGCAAATGAGGATTTGTTCAGGGTTGACATGAGGCTGTACTGACACACGTCAAATGTACAGCTTTGTGGTGTAGTTGTTAAAACGACACAGCCTTCCACGTGTACAACCTGAGTTTGAATCTCGAGAGGACAAACTTTCTATTGGGGGCCGGCTGAACAAGGCTTGTCTGGTTTCTTGTCTTGCTGAGAGAGAATCAGGGGTGTTGGTCAGAAACAGCAAGCTGAAGTGTTCCTAAAAAGCAATAACCAAAGGGATGAGATTTTGGTAGGTTAGGGATGCAGTGAGGCCTCCAGAGATGATCTGGACAAGGGAAGAGAGGATGGGGTCAGAGGGGAATGTTCTGGAGATATTTGTAAGATCTGCAGAGTGCAGGAACAAGAGGTTGAAGTGTAGATAATGCTACTCTTGTCTATCAATAGTAATGATCGGTGGCACAGTTGTCTTTGGTGCCTCTTCCTTATTGGACATTCCATGTGGAAAATAGTACAGAGTGGTGTCGAGACCAACAAGGAAGATATGTCACAATCTTAATGTCCCAAAACTACTGGAAGTTGCTGGGGTGTAACAGGGCTATATGTACATGAAAATATCCCAATATTGGTGAAGAGAGACCAAGTCAAGAGGAAAATATATGAAAAATGTAACTATAAATATCTAAGATGGATAGTTATATTTACTGGCAGTAAAGGGATATCATCATGTGTATTCCACTGCTCTATAGTAGCATCCACTCTAGGCAATCAGTCCGTAATAAATAAGAAAATAGGTCTGGGTATAAAATGTTGCTTAAGCAGAGTGGCAGCCATGAAATCTCTGCCAATACTGTCGTCACACAAATTTACCAATGTTTCTGAGAGGCTGTGAAGCGCCCTGCTAGGGCACTAGCTTTCACTCAAAAATCATCATGGTGATAAACTGCCCGTACTAAAGAAATTAATGATTTGTTTTCCTAGATAAAAAATCAAGTCCTTATCATTGCACACATGAGGATAGCACCATGCAAAAACAAACTTGATCAGTTTCTCTAACTAAAACTGGCCAAATGTTTAGCGATTTAAACATATGGTTAAATGATTGTTTATGTTGCCACATTACAACACCATGTTACAAGTATAATAATAACAATAGAAATAGAAAGCACTGCCTTCTCGAGATTCGATCCTGGGTCTCCCACATTGAAGGTTGGATCATTATACACTACACCACAGTGCTGTATGTTTTACTGGTGTCAATATAGCCTTTCGTGTCTACCCAGAACAAATCCTCTTTTGCCACTGGCCGTTAACAGCTAACAACCAGTGGCAAAATATATTGATACAGTTAAACTGACCAACGTTTCTTACTAAGTTTTCCTCTACCACTAAAAGTGTCTATGAACTGTATAGGTTCGCCACTGGCCATTTTAACAGCATACATGCCAGTAAAAGGCTTTACCAGTATCTGCTAATGTCCTAGGAACATAAGAATTTAGCAATTGCTAGCGAGACTGAAGATGAACTTTTCCATGCCAGAAACATTCACAATATAAATGTATACAGTTTTAGTTAAGGCATACTATAAAATAACTACTGTGTGTTGTAGCCAGCAAATGTGTTTGTCTATCCTGACCCAAAATGCATGCACGGATGCGTACTTCAAATATCTACCAGAAACAGTCGCAATATACCCTAAACTGTTTAATTTCAGGTTTACTATAATGTAGATACTGAAAGTTTTAGACAGCAACGTTTTCGTCTATACTGAATAATTCATAATGCCTGCACCGCTTCGCCTGTGAGGAGATATGCACGCAGGACCTATAGTTTACAGGTCTGCTTCTCTAACCACTATGCTACTTAATAAGGGGGAGACAATCAGTCAGTCACTCAGTCAGTAAAGACATTCGCTCTTAATGGCCAGGTATGCTTACGCGGTCTAAAGTATCAATAAGTAATGCACATACAGTATATTATTTGGCTCTAGTCCTAAGAATATGTCTGATGTCATCCTACCCTCTTGATAGACACACATATGTAGTTCTTGCAAGTCCATATCACCTTACAGCAGATCCACAGCAGATTAAAAAGTATGGTTCAGTTCTGTGGCTTCTTGGACATGGAACGCACTTCCAGTCAGTGTCAAGGATGTTTTAAGGCCCAACTAGACTCAATTGTTTAGAAAAGCTTTTAAGGACTTTTGTTACTATTGTTCTCCCTTATACACCTGTATATAGCTGCATATAATGGAACCTTTTGGTCAAGACAATTTGCCCAATAACCTACCCAAGCTGACAAGGTGAAAAACTGTTGTTCTGTCTCTAGGCAACAGAGTTAAGTATAATTGCTCCCAGGTTGTTGCTGTAAATATATGTTCTTACATGTAGCATACTTAACTGGTAAAATACCAGTAACAATTTTATATATTCAGTTTATATATTTTATATTATTCATACCTCTTCACTTCCTCCACACATTTTATTCTCAATCTGTGCTCATCATAACAAAGCAAAATCATTTCTTTTTTGGCAGCAATAACAGTCTTCTGGGCATGCCTCCACAAGCTTTGCACACCTGGACTTCAGCAGCGTCTGCAATACTTTCTTATAGATCCTTTCAAGCTATGTCTGATTGGAGGGGTTGGTAAACAGTAATCTGATTGGATGGGTTGGTGAACAGTGATCGTCAGGTCTTCCCTGAGGGGAGGCCCGTCTTGACTTCTTGTTAATTATTTTGGCCAGATGGTCATCTCTAGGAACGAGGA
Organism: Esox niger; assembly: GCA_016801105.1. Lineage (NCBI taxonomy): Eukaryota > Metazoa > Chordata > Actinopteri > Esociformes > Esocidae > Esox > Esox niger. Next base: position 10,054 of record JACXGJ010000084.1, on the reverse strand, counting down.
ACTTATTCCATTTCACAATTATGGAGCCAACTGTGCATCTGGGGACTTAGATCCTTATAATCTTTCCCAGATCTGTCTTAACATAATAAAATCATAAAAACTGCATTTATAATGATTGTTTTTACTATTAAAATAAAGGGAATGTTTTTGTGTGTTTTACAAAACAAAACGCAACCCACACAGTAAGTGTACCTGTCAAACACATCATGGGCTAGTCATTTCCATCTATAAATTCATATATAATTTGAATACAGATGTAGTACGTGAAAAAAATAAGATTAATTAAGACATACTGTATCAGGTTACCAGAGTCATACTTAAAGAAGCCTTCTGGTCATATCCACATCCACCTGAAATGCTCAGTGTGACTGCAGCTCCATGTGGTGCTGTGTGCCCTCTCTGGCGCTCCACATCACTGGCAAACCAACTGCCGGCTGGAGACGATGGCAGTAACACACCCAACACGCACCCAGCCTCCTTGTGTGTGTGTGTGGTGGTATACATTGACGACATCCTGGTCTACTCCCCAACATGTGGCCCACTTCTGTGCTGTACTCCAATGTCTGATTGACAACCAGCTCTATGTGAAAGGTGAGAAGTGCCCCACCAATCCACCATTTCCTTCCTGGGGTACCACATTGTTCTGCAGGGAGAGAAGATGGAGGAATGAAAGGTTGACATCTATTAAAGCTGACACATGGTTAAACTGGACTAACATAACCCATAAAATGTATCTGTTCCATCTTGCTACAAATAGTCTAACTGCAGGACCCTACAGAATTCAAAACAATTAGGAAAATATTTTAGATGTTCCAATCCCATGGCACCAAGTGTGTGGACAAGTATATAAAACAACTATTGATGAGTCTCTGAGAGCCTTTTTAATTTAAATTGTGCAGAATTCTGTCAACAAAAAAATATTAAGAATATCGGGAATTGAGCAGTCGCCTGTGTGCAGACTGTGAGGACGAAACTGAAACAATACATCATAAATTGTGGTACTTTTCTAAAGTAGCAAAATTCAGGATTCAAGTTTAAGATTGGTTATTGTGTCACAGAGTCACCCTGGACATTCGTTTACAGAGAGACATATTGGGTGACCTGAGAGGCAATGCACAATTAATTGAAAACATGGTTCTTCTCCTTGGTAAAACATTGATTTTCAAGACCGCATCTGTGGATGCCTTGAGCATCGACAGATTCAAATATGTTGTAAAGAGACATCGAAAAATCGACTGGGAAATATGGTTTCTTTCCCAGTAGACATCTTTGGAATCTAGAGGGATGGAACTTTTTAAATTCCTAGAATAAAATGAGTGTGTGTATATATAAGTGTATTTTTGTACATGTATGTATGTATGTATGTGTGTTTTTGTGAATGAAAATGATGGATTGATCCCATTAAGATTCCACTGGTAATCTCGGGAAGATAAATGGTTTCATTATACAAGTGGATTTTACATATTTTTTGTTGCACGCCAGGTTTTTGTAGTCCGGTGGCGGTTTTGGCTCCTGCTCTGGTGGACTTCGGTTGCTGCGGCATCTGGGTAGTCGACCTTTTTCATTGTAACACATGATTAAACTGTTGTGCAATACAGGCTGCTCGAGAAGTTCTCCTGTCATATACAGTGGGGAGAACAAGTATTTGATACACTGCTGATTTTACAGGTTTTCCTACTTACGAAGAATGTAGAGGTCTGTAATTTTTATCATAGGAACACTTCAACTGTGAGTCACAGAATCTAAAACAAAAATCCAGAAAATCTCATTGTATGATTTTGAAATCATTAATTTTCATTTTATCGCATGACAAGTATTTGATCACCTACCAACCAGTAAGAATTCCAGCCATCACAGAGCTGTTCGTTTTTTTTAAGAAGCCCTCCTGTTCTCCACTCATTACCTGTATTAACTGCAAGAGTTTGAACTCGTTACCTGTATTAAAGACACCTGTCCACACACTCAATCAAACAGACTCCAACCTCTCCACAATGGCCAAGACCAGAGAGCTGCGTAAAATAAAATTGTAGACCTGCACAAGGCTGGGATGGGATACAGGACAATAGGCAAGCAGCTTGGAGAGAAGGCAACAACCGTTGGCGCAATTATTAGAAAATGGAAGAAGTTCAAGATAACGGTCAGTCTCCCTCGGTCTGGGGCTCCATGCAAGATCTCACCTAGTGGGGAATCAATGCTCATGAGGAAGGTGAGGGATTAGCCCAGAACTAAACGGCAGGACCTGGTCAATGACCTGAAGAAAGTTGGGACCCCAGTCTCAAAGAAAACCATTAGTAACACACTACGCCATCATAGATTAAAATCCTGCAGTGCACGCAAGGTCCCCTTGCTCAAGCCAGCCAATGACCATCTAGATGATCCAGAGGAGGAATGAGAGAAAGTCATGTGGTATGATGAAACAAAAATAGAGCTTTTTGGTATGAACTCCACTCGCCGTGTTTGGAGGAAGAAGAAGGATGAGTACAACCCCAAGAACCCCATCTCAACCGTGAAGCCTGGATATGGAAACATCCTTCTTTAAGGATGCTTTTCTGCAAAGAAGACAGGACGACAGCACCGAATTGATGGGAGGATGGATGGGGCCATGTATCGCGAGATCTTGGCCAACAACCTCCTTCCCTCAGTAAGAGCATTGATGATGGGTCGGGGCTGGGTCTTCCAGCATGACAACAACCCGAAACACACAGCCAGGGCAACTAAGGAGTGGCTCCGTAAGAAGCATCTCAAGGTCCTGGAGTGGCCTAGCCAGTTTCCAGACCTGAACCCAATAGAAACTCTTTGGAGGGAGCTGAAAGTCCGTATCACCCAGCTTCAGCCCCGAATCCTGAATGATCTGGAGAAGGCCGGTATGGAGGAGTGGGCCAAAATCCCTGCTGCAGTGTGTGCAAACCTGGTCAATAACTATAGTAAACATATGATCTCTGTAATGGCAAACAAAGGTTTCTGTACCAAATATTAAGTTCTGCTTTTCTGATGTGTCAAATACTTGTCATGCAAATTAATTATTTAAAAATCATACAATGTGATTTTCTTAATTTTTGTTTTAGATTCTGTGGCTCACAGTTGAAGTGTACCTATGATAAAATTCACAGACCTGCAAAATCAGGAGTTTATCAAATACTTGTTCTCCCCACTGTATTTTATATCCTCCAATCCTCCCCGATATGTGACCTGAAGTGTGGCCAGTGAAGAGGGTTGGTTAGCCAATGACAGGTAAGATCCCGATTGTGATATAGGGACAACCTAAGACAGGCACAATCTGGCATCTGTTCACAATCCACAATATACATACCCAAGGCATGTGTACGTAACCCAGAAAAAGGATCTGTGCTGAACAAATAGCACAATGACTAAACCTAGACCATGTGATGCTTTCCAGGTCCGGGGAGGTTGTCCAGTGTCAGTCAGGGGAGGTTGTCCAGTGCCGCTCCCCTGCTACGCCATCAGAACCTGCAAAAGTCCTTCATGGTTGAGGAGGACGGGTCTGAGTTCGGGGTGGTGGCAATATCCTCCCAGCAGCAAGGGGATCCCCCGACCTCATGCCTGTGTGTACTTCTCATATAAACTGACTGCTGTGGAGAGGAACTATGATGTGGATGACTGTGAGCTACTGGCGGTGAAGTTGGCACTGGAGGAGTGGAGACACTGGCAAGAGGTTGCCCGGGATCTGTTCACAATCCAGACCAACCACCATAAATTGGAACGCATCAGGGCTGCGCGACGCCTCTCTCGCCAGGCCTTCGAGCGCTTCCAGTTCACCATGGCGTAGCCACCAAGAACGAAGAACATCAGGGCGGTCACACTCTCCCATCTGCATGAGTGGGGAATGGAACAATCCAGGGACACGCCCATCCAACCCATCTCCTGCATCGTGGGTCCCATCTCCTGGGAAATTGACACGGGCATCCATTGAGCAGGGAGATGCAACCCCGTTTCGGCAACGTGCACCTGATAAAGACCTACGTGCCCAGGAGAGTGTGGGGCTGGTTGGTGACCTGGGCACCCAGTCATCACCCAGACCCTGGATGATGACTGAATGATGACTCTCGCTCTGCTAGAAGTATGGGTGGTAGTTGTAGTGGATCGGATTTCCAATATGGTCTGGTGGAGTACACCCAGAATTCCCTGCGCCATTCCTCCACAGGTCTGATCCACTTCCAGCCTCCGCTGTGGGGGTTTCAAGCAACATCCAGGCCGTGGAGGAATGGTTCTGGAAACCTTATTATGAACCTGAATCTTTTTATGATTTGAATGGTGGCTGGTGGTGATATGTTTGAGACACTCGGGTCACTTGCAGAAAAAGTGAGATCACTTTTTTGTTAATGAAGAGCGATTGCCTTTTTTCCTATTAAAACTAGTAAATAATAAAAAGAAGTTGCTTGTTTCTACAAGATAAGCATTGTATAATATTACTGTTATTGGAGTTCTCCCCTTGTTTTACCCAAAATTCACAGACCATAGACAGGTGCTATGCGACTCAGAGTAATCAAAACTGTATAAGTGTCTGTATTCTGATATTGCAAAATTCATTGTTAAAAAGAATCACTGTGAACTATAAGAACTTTGATTTCATACATTGTTTGAGATCTTATGTTATGTAGGTGGTCTAAAACTCAGTTATGGTGGAGTTACTGCACAGAACTATGCCTACACAGAGTACCGTGTAACATTTCTGGAAAGGAGATTATCTGGTTTCAGATGGGCTGGAAATACTAGAGAATGTGTTAGTGTCAAACTATCATTTTTGAATGACTGTGCTCAAGGACTTGGACAAACCCATCAATGACCTCACCCCATTCTTTTCTATATGAGAGTGTGGGGTATTTGAAGAATGTGGCACATTCTATAAATATATACATTTATTTATTTTGGAGCCAAATACTGAAAAAAAATTGGTATGGAACATTAAAAAACATTCAGAAAACAATGTTGTACAAAATAGTAACACATTTAATTTATTGTGTTTTTTTAAGAGGAATAAGTACAAACATATGTGCAATTTTAAAGTGATAGTTTTACTGGTATATGTCTGTGTAAATAGATAGAAATAGCACAAGTGCATTGCTGTTCTCAGGACAAAAATTTTACAGTACCTGTACAACCACAATATTGAACTTAAAGATCACTGTCCTCCCATTGAAGGATCCGACATTCTGGAGGCTTTCTGAAGTGCCACAGTTGGCCTCAATCACAATGGAGAATGATCAATCGATATTTGCTAGTGATGAAGCATGACAGGTTTACACAATCATGAGACTGTCAGTCTTGGCAAAAATAATCATAAATGCTACATATGTTCTGTTATTGGTGCATACTGTGTGGTGCATTTATAACTCAACCTTTTTTTAATCTGTTGTATTATTTCCAATGTTACTACTTTAAGCAGTTTGCACTGGCAGACTGCATGTTTTTGGGAGCAGTAGAGCAAATGGAACTGTCCCAAATGCCCAACCAACGGGCACTCGCGTCAGGCTCGGCAAAACTGTATGTACAAGAAGAAGTATCTTATTTCGAATATCTCAATATTGCATGAACTGAGACCTCATTCATCACACGCACTTAGTAATTGACCTCAACTTTAATAGTTTTAATCAGCCTCCAGTAGCAAGGCATTCATTTGGCTTTGATGGTGTTAAAGGGCCAACTGGGATGTTTCAAAGACAGATGGAATGTTAACTAAACCCACAGTTTAGCCTTTATGCAGTTTTACGGTGCAGTGTTGAATTCATGTATTTTCTATTGAGCTGCAATTTAAAGTGTCTCAATGAATATTTTAGTGCACAAGATCTTCAGATTTTTATGGGAATTAGAATGCGTGCCTTAAAGGATCAATATGTAAACTTTATTGTCCATATGGATGCGAAGGGAATTTCAGCATAAAACTGTTTTATCCAGCCTAATACTCCCCAAGTCATTTATAATTTTATTTTAGAACTTTCCTGTTAGACGCCCACCCTTTTGGACTCAGAGATAGAATCCCCTCGGTTTTTCAACTACCAGCCACCGATTCCTGTCATCTCCAATTCCCCAGTTTCATTCGGATTCCCGAACATTCTCTGTTCAACACCCAACTGCCAACACGTTCATGTCACACCCAATTTCCCTGCTCTACTCAGTTCCCCTGACTTTACAAACCCAATGCTCTTCTGTTCGTATCCAGACTACTACACAAACCTGAGACTACTACACAAACCTGTTAATCCTCAGTTTCCTTTACAGTTCAGCGGATTATGTAAAGGGCATGATACACCTACCACTGCTCCCATTAATTTCCAACTACAACACAGTATCGTCAAGCAATCTGTGCAGTAGTGATGGGAAATCAAGGCTTTATGGGGAAACTGGGGGCAATTGTAACAGGTGACAATTGTAACACACTAAATTCCTCCAATCAGAAACAAGCTAGACAAGCTATTTACTCTGCATATGCTCAGTAGGATTTTCACTCTGCTTGTGAAAAAGGAAGGTGCAATTCACCTCAACAAAAACAGATTCAGATGTATGAAATGTACATTTTGGATGTATAGTATCTTTCTAAGTTAGTTTAGATGGCTGTAAATTTAAACTTAAATACATTTTATCTCTAGATTATTTGTTAAATAAATAACATCAATAACCTATGATAAAATAGGTGTGCTAGCTAGCTTAAGAGATTTTATAATAAATGAAAGATCAGGGGCAATTGCGCATTGCAAAGGGTAATTAGAATGCAAGGTTTGTATCCCACATTCTTCTTGACATTCCAGCTAATATTTTCTAATGTTCTAATGTTTTGTATTATTGAGGCAAGAGTTTAATAATATAGACTAAATAAAAAAAATGTCTGAACAAAAGAAAACCGTATCGTTCACACAGAAAGTTATGATCTAGATACTCGCACCACAACAAGTGATTTTCAGTCGGTGACACTACCAGCTGCGCCATTGCTGGACTTACAATGCTAACAACTTTTTAAAATACATTAATAAATAAGGTGACCAGTCAGGCAACCATTGAACCCTGCATTTTACAAGAAGCTTTTGAAAAAGCATGTGATGTGACATGAGGATTTGGAAGTGATAAATCACATGGTATTACACTAATGCAAGCCTTGGCCCTTTCACATAGATTAGAATGGGCTGAAATTTTGCAGCAAGCCTCGATCAGAGAATTTACTTCAACCTCCTGATCAACAATAATTGAAAAACATTTACATCTTTGGTATTATTGAGGGTGTGGAAGACAAAATATTAACTTCTATGAAAATTCAACACTGACAGTGATTATTATCTAATTACCAAGTTACTTAGCTATTGTGTATACATGTGCAATATATGGGAAGTACTGTAAATAACTTGGCATGGAGGAAAGGCCCGGTCAGTGGAGATTGACACTTGCACTCTGCTTTGAAAAAGGCATGGGATCAAACAATGTTTCGGATGTCATTCTTCACCTGGCGATCTAAATGATGTAAATCTACGAGAGTAACGGTGGAGTTAAACAATAATTAATCATTGTGTATCCAATGCTTGATTTAAGATGTGATAGTAAAAACTGATAAAAATATTCTGCAGTGTTGCCATTGTTTTCAGCAAAATGTGCATGTATATGAAAAAGAAATCAGTCGGACTTGAACCAGGCATTCTAAAATAATCACATATTTGATTAGATTCAACTGTATTGTCATTGAACAGTACACGTACAGTACAACGAAATGCAGTTAGCATCTAACCAGAAGTGCACGTAGAAGACGGCAGAAATGTATATGTATTGAGTATCATTTATTTTACAAGTGTGATGAGATGTGCAATGAAGGCAAATGCAAGTACGAAGGCAATTCGAAATGTGCACGAAAACAAATTGAAGATGCATGTGCAACTGAAACGCAGGAATAGCAGCAACGAGGTTCCTGGGGGAAGATGTGTACATGTAGCATAAGAAAATGTCCTTATCAGACTAAACAAAGCTGCGTCAGAGTCCAGTAGTGAAACAAGGTCCCTGAGGAGTGGGGGTATGGTTAATGATGGGTCACAAAGTACAGCAGGGTTACAGTAGATGGGAAGAAACCATCCTTAAGCCTGCTGGTGCAGGACCAAAGAGACCTGTACAACCTGCCTAATGGTAGCAGGGCAAACTGTTTGTGGCATGGATTTTAAGGGTCCCTGATGATGCTACGTGCCCTATGCAGACACTGCTTGTGCTGGAGGTCTATGATGACCGGGAGCTGGGCACCAGTGATGTGCTGGGTGGTTTTCACCTTCCGGTTGGCTACGGAGCATTCTCCAAACCACACTGGGGCTCAGTCAGAATACTCTCGATTGTACATATCCATCCACAGCTCAAAATGTTGAGCTATCGGCCCGCTGATGTCACTACCAACATTGGAAGACAATTCTAACAATAGTTGATGGTATTGTGGATACCTGCTTGTTATTGATAATGAATGTGTAGCTGAAACGTTTTGACATTCACTGGTTAATCTGTGATAATAGGGCTGTAGACTAATTTAGTTTCCTCACAGTGTTCCCTGACCACCGGTATCCACCAAGGTGTTCGATGGTTAAATTTAATATCACTAATAAAATGCTAAATATGTAGAATAATATTTGCAATACAATATCCATATCATACTTTGTTTATTATATTCAAGCACTGTCACGTTTTGGGTAAGCAGGACACCAGGCTCAAAAAAACTAGGGCAGGTGAGAAAACAACAGGAATAAGGCAGGCATGCTGGCACAACACAGCACAACAGCAGGCAAGAAACACAATGGCTGAACAGAACTGGGCAGGCTAAGTAAGGAGATAACGAAACACATGTGAAAACAAAACAATGAGAGACGGTCAAGCAACATTCAAGAACAACGGACAAAAACAAACAGCACAGGCTACATTCAGGGACAATGGCCAGAACAAAAATTATCTCACAAGCACAATGAAAAATAATACTTTGAAGGTAATTAAGCTAAAATGCCTTTTTCTGCAAAAACTGTAAAAAATAAATATGTGGAGGAAACTGCAGGCCTAATTGATTTTTCAATGTGACCTGATTATAATATATTATTGTTAATGTACATAAGAGTGTAAGCTCTAGAGTCAAGACCAGTGGCTCCCAACCTTTTTCAGACACTGCAAACCCAAAAAGATCTTGCATTGATTTTGTACCCCTGATGTACCCCCTCATGTTAATTTCACTGTGTGTTTTCAAGTACCCCCTGTGGAGATGCCAAGTACCCCCAGAGGTCCTATTACCCCAGGTTGGGAACCACTGGTGTAGACCATCCCACAAGCAAATTGGTCTGTATTTTCTCAAATTAATAAATATTTTATAAACATGTTTACCCTTAAAATGCAGTGCATGGGGACAATAATTTATATGAAACTGAAAATAATCTGTGTTATTGTATTTCATTTTAACCATAAACAACAATGCTTACATTTTAAGTTTGCTTACTCCCTAATATCAATGTTCTTGATATGTAACACTTGTGTGCGCACACACCCACACACGCACACACACACACACACACACACACACACACACACACACACACACACACACACACACACACACTACTCTTAAAACCTTAGGCATTCTAGATTATTGTTCTACTAAATTCTGATTCAAAAGTCAACAATTTAAGATAAAATATAAGGTTTATGGATTCAAAGAACAAACAGCATGCCCTCTACCCTCGCAGTTGTAGGATCTGAGCATTAACAACTACAATATGAATGTATGGTTCATTGGAAGTGATTGTGCCTAGATGTTGAGAATAACAGACAGTTAAGATTCGGCCTGTTGGGCTCTGGTAACAACAGGAATGTATGCATAGACCATTTGGTGTGGGGGTTAGTGTCTTGGCTTTGCTAGGTAAACACCCCCCCCCCCAGTGTATTTAACAGCTTGAACGCCACATTCCAGTTGAGAGAGAAGAGATAGACAAAGAGAGTAGGTAAGAGTTTGAGCCTGTAACATCATGTGCTAATAGACTATCAATATGCTGCAATAAACAATTGTATTACTCTCTCCCTTGACAACCGAGTACGCGAGTTA
>JACXGJ010000083.1:138203-189654 GCA_016801105.1 Esox niger | reverse complement strand
GAAGAGATAAGCACTGATTCATGATTACCTCACCCTGCCTGTGGGTGTATGTGTGAGGAAAGAAAAGAGATAAGCACTGATTCATGATTACCTCACCCTGCCTGTGGGTGTATGTGTGAGGAAAGAAGAGATAAGCGCTGATTCATGATTACCTCACCCTGCCTGTGGGTGTATGTGTGAGGAAAGAAAAGAGATAAGCGCTGATTCATGATTACCTCACCCTGCCTGTGGGTGTATGTGTGAGGAAAGAAGAGATAAGCGCTGATTCATGATTACCTCACCCTGCCTGTGGATGTATGTGTGAGGAAAGAAGCGATAAGCGCTGATTCATGATTATCTCACCATGCCTGTGGGTGTATGTGTGAGGAAAGAAAAGAGAAGCGCTGATTTAAGATTACCTCACCCCGACTGTGGGTGTATGTGTCCGTGCGTGCATACTTGCATGTACGTTTGTGGAAATGCGTTAAGCTACTTTCCTGCATGAGTGATTGTGGGTTCTGTTTATTTGTTTATCTGGATCTATTTGCTATTCATTGAAACCACGCTAATGGTCCACTGCCTCCCCTTTCTGGCATTCGATAACAGATCTATCATACAAGCAAATACTATAAACTCTATCCACCTATCCATACATATATCTCTGAGTCCTTTAACCCAATGACTAGGATTTTCATCACTAATGCAGACATGGACATGATTGGTATATGTAACATGTTTTGAAATAGTCACTGCTGTTATGGGAGATTTTGTGTGGTTAAGTCTACCATTCAGGGGTAGTTTATCTGCCACTCAAATTTTTTTTCTTACCTCGACTTGCATTGTCATGGCAACATGATATGCAGCTCTGGCTCTGCACCACAATGCGCTAGGGAGAGAGACCCAACCAGTCACAGAAGACATGACTCGCACTCAAGAGTCATCCTGTTGAGACTTGATTTCGACTTAAATGTGTTAAATGTGACACTGACAGGTCTTTCTCGTCCAGACAGTCACACTTGCAGCACAGATCCAAAACCAACCACTTCTCCAAACCCCTAAACCAAGAGCACAAACCACCAAGCATTTAAAGACAACCATGAATCAGTCCAAACACTGTCCAACTCCTCATTAAAACCCCAGAGCAGTTACGTGTGAGTCAATCTTCTCCTCTGCCTTAGTGTTAGCAATTCATCACCATGTCATTTGTGGCTCTTGAAAAAAAAAAATATCAATGCAAGGCTGGCTTTAAACACTTGGTTGATGGTCTCTCTTGCATCACTGCAGGTTGTTAATCAGTATTTGTAAAGAGGATGAGGAGGAGGGATGAGAAACTGAGGAATGGCTGAAAAGACTGTTGAAGCAGCGTCTCTTGTGGGATTGTTCTACTCCAGAGGTGATTAACTGCTGTTGGTCTAGGAAGCCCAGGAGATATCCAAACACAGCCAGGGGGAGAAGGGGAGAGAGAAGGATGGGAGGAGGGGAAGTTAAAGGAGGAGGATGCAATGCTTGGTTGAGTGTGTGGGAGTGGGAATTGATAATGCGAACAAATATCAAACATATACAATGGATTCGTTTTTAGACTAAATGCGCACGGCACTGATGGAATACAGGCCATTAATATCCCACACGGTGTCTGGAATCCCTGCTTTTCTCTACACAAAATGTTATTCTATACCCTGCTGAAAAATGAAGGCAAGCACTTTATGTAAGCCGCATCATTTAATATGACAATATGGAGGGCAAGGGACTATTTGATTTATGATACCAGGAAGAGCCAACTTTCCATTTCTCCACGAGTCATTTTACAATATTCTTGGGTAAAAAACAACAGTAGAGTTCAGTCGATTCAATAGACCACCTCTTTTCCACTGACTACAATAAAAAGAATAGAAAACAGCTTGTGTACTTCTAGAGTGTAATTCACAGTGTTTCACCAGCAATGAAATCCAACTTTAAACATATAGATGTGTAAAAGAGCAGCTCCTGACACCGACTCCAAACGCTTGCCTACAAAAGCGGTGTGAGTCTGAGAGGAAAGAGGGAGAGGAAGTTCCAGAGTGTTATTCTCAGATTACATTACATTACCCTGCTGTGGTTATAGGGCCTCATGCTGAATGGGGGCTTTTGTTCACGAGAGATTAAATAAATAATTCCTATGCTAAAATAGCTTTCTTAATGAGATGGCAGATTTTAATGAGGTCACAGATTGCCTACTGTTTTGGTTTATGGTTGTCATTATTTTAGTTGTTCAGTGTGTGTTCAATTTGCTTTTATTTTCCTCTGTAGAGTTTGATGTCAAAGGGAGAACTTAGATAACCTTGCACTCATGTCAGATATGTTGGCGCGTGCGCGCAAACACACATACACACACACACACACACACACACACACACACACACACACAGCAGCATTGCTGTACAATAATATCAGTCATGTGGTCTGTGGGCCAATATGCTGAGGGGTGACTTATTGGTATTATAACAAATAAAATAATTTATACAATGTATCTGCTGTGTTTATTTTTTTATATTCATGCTCAAATCTGTCTAATAATCCGGTCAACTGTAGTAGCCTTTTGACCCCCCTTCCTATTTTGAAATCAATGTGTATCATATTCCATAATACACATATGCATGCAATAAAACACTCTCCAGGCTACAGTGGATAATGACATTATGAGCAAAAAAAGATTTGCAGCCATTCCTCTGAAATTACATAAGCACCCCCCCTTCACTATCTGTGTGAACTAAACAGTTGTGTGTTTCACTGCCTGCCTTTGGCTTGGATGTTTGAATTAACATAAACATCACGGAAAATATCTTTAACCCCATAGGAGGTGGAGTTGGCGATAATGTTGTTTGTGGGGGGGTGTTGTAGCACAATAATGCAATGGTGTGTGAAAAGTGGAGCGGCGAATCCTATTTCTCCCAGACACTCAGCTCCAGCTCTTGAATACTGCCATATGGCCCCGATTACACTCGTTTATGATATTCTCCCCACGCTGGATGCTTTAGTCTGCTGCTGCTTCTCTGACGTGTTTGTCCTCTGCACTCAATTACTAGAGTGTTTGTGTGGGTCGGTGTGTTTGCGCGTGCGCACGTGCGTGCGTACATGCACGTTTCTCTTTAGGTCCTCTTTAAAGGTTACAGAGGAAAACCCATGTACCATTACCCTGAGGTCGTCTGTGATGTTTCTGTTGCTAATACAGATGAAAGAATGGGCCGTTCCCTTTAAACCACTTTAGACCACAAGAAGGAGGCAGAACCAGCTGTAGTTTTGCCACAACTAAAGGCATCGAATAACAGTCCCTGAGATGAAGATTAGTTCATGAACATCAACAAAATAACGCTTCACTTGAGGCCTATTTTCAAGAGAGGCAATATGTACGTTTACATCCCATGAGTGTGTGTACAAGCTAACTGTGTGAGAATGTGTTATCATGAGTTCTGAATACATTACCCAGGTGTACTATCTGCATAGTGGGCATGTGTGTTTGTGTGGGCCTGTGCATGTTTATGTGTGTGTGCGTGCTTGTGTGTCTGTGTGTGAGTGCGTGTGTCTGCCTGCATGCATGTTTGTGGGATCAGACAGTGGCTTGTCAGTGCATGCCCTGGCGTCTGTCTTCTGTCGTTTGCCGTCTCCCTCTGTCAGCATTATCACAGACACTTATCTTGTCCTCAGCTCTGGTCTCCCTCTGGACGGATTCTTTTCTGAACACCCGCACACCCGCACATTCTCCATCACCCCCCACATGAGTCAACAAAGCATGGACTTAGGGCATGTTTACATTACGAGAGAAAAAAGAAAACTCTAGATAGACATATCTTGGTTTGCATAATCATTTCCATAGCGTTTCAATTTGCGCCGCAATTTTTAAGACGTACCACGGAGGACTGTAGCTGTTAATCATGGGACAATCGAGTGATATGCACGCGCACTACTCAGAAACTTGATACAGTTCTGACACAATTGTATTCACCCTTGCAAAACTCCGGGGGGGCTCAAATGAAAACATGGCCCATACTGCCTTGGAAGGTGGTGACTCAAGCTATCAATATCTGCAAGATTTCAAAATAAATTTATCTAGCATATCAAGTCTTCTTTGATATGTCTCAGAAAATGTAGAGTAATGTAAACAAGCCCTTAATGATACACTTTGGGATCTTAACACGGAAGCTACCAACTGGTGTTATTTTTTACCCAAACCCATATTTATAATCATAAACCACTTGTTAATGTATTTCAGTGTCACTACAGACTTAAAAAAAATACTAGTCCTTTGAGGTAAATTACAACTCAGCCAAAAAGAACTAATCCAGCTGTAGTAATTTGATAGGTAGGACCTCTATATGAATATAGGTTTCTCTGGAGATATACAGTAATTACAGGATATTCATACCAGAGGGTGGAGGGGGACCTGTATCAATCATTTTGACCTAATAAGCAGATCATATGCAGAGATGTAGCAGTTGGGTTTGTACATGCCTAAGATTGTTTTACTCTATACGATATCATATGGCTGTATACAAAACCACAATTGTCTTATTTTGGTCGGTATACTAAATCTGCCAATTGTATACAATGTCTTCCTATGCAAATACCTAATGAAATTGGAATATAAACCTTAAGTAAATTCATAGCTTTTTTATTTCACAAGAGACATAATATCGAGTTACACATATCCTCAAAGGGTAGAGAGACCTGCTGGTGTCATCTTGACCTGATGGATCACCTGCACAGCAGGAACACCTTAAGTACTCACCTACGATTATTACATTAGTGTTATAAATATATACTGTATGAGTGCAAAATCTAAATGACCTCAGATATAAGGCGTTCAGTGAGACAAGAGGTCACCAGAGGAGACAGTTCAGTGTGTTTTGGACAGGACAGAATAGGGATTTCGACATCGTTCCATCACTGACGAGGTCTGTTTCCTCTGGGCTTGTGAGACTCTGCTGCTCTGTTGCACATCACTTCCTGCGCCTCTGTTGCTAGGACCACTGCCAGGCAGGAGGAGGAGATGGTGGGGGGGTGTTAAAGTTTCCACCGTGTCATCAATATTCTGTCCTGTTCAAACCCTGGATGCCTTAACCTAAGGCTGTCAGGCTCATTTTGCTTTGGCATCCACATTCAGTCTGCAACAAGATTCGAAGGGCCACACTGAAAATGTGCAAAATAAGTTGTCCATCCATCGTTTTGGGAATTGTCAATGCTCCCTCTCTGGTTAGCTTTCATTTGCGGATTAGTAGCAAGCTGGATAGTCAAGAGAACGTATACGAACCGATTAGCTATAACAAAATGACCAGCTGCCTAATATTTTGTAAGTCCCCTTTTGTTACCAAAACAACCCTGACCTGTCAAAGCATGGACTCCACTAGACCTCTTAAGGTGTGCTGTCTATCTGCCACCAAGACATTAGCAGCAGACCCTTTAAGTCCTGTAAATTGCAAGGTGGGACCTCCATGGATCAGACTTGTTTGTCCAGCACATCCCACAGATGCTCGATTGGATTGAGATCTGGGGAATTTGGAGGCCAAGTCAACACCTTGAACTCATTGTTATGGTCCTCAAACCATTCCTGAACCATGTTTTCTTTGTGGCAGGGCGCATTATCCTCCTGAGAGGCCAATGCCATCTGGGAATACAGGTACTATGAAAGGGTGGTCTGCAACAATGCTCAGATTGGTTGTACGTGTCAAAGTAACATTCATATGAAAGGCAGGACCCACGGATTCCCAGCAGAACATTGCCCAAAGCATCACACTGCCTCCATTGGCTTGCCTCCTTTCCATAGTGCATCCTGGTGCTATGATGCACACGCACCCAGCCATCCATGTGTTGTAAAAGAAAACGTGATTCATCAGACCAGGCCACATTCTTCAATTGCTCCGTGGTCCAGGTCTGATGCTCACATGCCCATTGTAGGCATTTTCAGCAGTGGACAGGGGTCAGCATGGGCACACTGACTGGTCTGCAGCTACGTTGCCCCATAAACAACAAACAGCGATGCGCCTTTCTATCAGTAACAGCATTCACTTTTTCATCAATTTGAGCTACAGTAGCTTGTCTGCTGGATCGGACCACTCGGGCCAGCCTTCCCTTTCCACGTGCATCAGTGAGCCATGGCCACCCATGACTCGCCCGTTCACTGCTTTTCCTTCCTTGGACCCTGTTTTATAGGTACTGACTAGGGGTTTTGTGATATACCAGTATTGGTGATAACTGTAATATTTAAAAAATGAAATGTTTATATTATGTTAATAATACACATATTATATTCACTATGTCAAACTTTTACCAAAAACTCCTCTTGGTGTTAGGCCTTGTGGATCTTTTGTTTATCAGTTCATCTGATTGCCTTTTCACTATCCATTAAGTCTAATAATTCTTTTTGTATGCTTTTAGTTTTTTATTTGTACAGTTATAGTTACAGACTCTCTCCACCTCCAAACACTCATATTTTGAATTTAATTCATGCCAAAAAAAGAAAAAAGCACATTAAACAAAGTTGAAGATGAATTTGACTGATTGCATTTTTTATTCAAATTTTCTATAGATACCGCGATAATATCGTTATGGTGAATTCTTTGGCCATGATAATCATGTAGTGAAATCTGATATGGTGACAGCCCTAGTACTGACCACTGCAGACGGGGAATATCCCACAAGGGCTGCGGTTTGGTAAATGATCTGACCCAGTTGTCTAGCCATCACAATTTGGCCCTTGTCAAAGTTGCCTAGATCCTTACGCTTGCCCATTTTTCCTGCTTCTAACACATCAACTTTAAGGACAGAAGGTTCACTTGCTGCCTAATGTATCGCACCCACTGACAGGTGCCATGATAATGAGATTATCAGTATTATTCCTATAACCTGTCAGTGGACATAATGTTATGGCTGAGGGGTGTATGTACTGTATTAATGTAGGTCCATTATAATATACACACAGTTTAGATTTGTTTTTGTGACCGGGATTGGAACTGTAATGTTCGCCAACTCACGTAAAACTCTGTTTCCAAAAGAGTTGGGATGCTGCGTAGAATGCAAATAAAAATAACTATTCTTGATTTAAATCAAGAACAATTACTTTCCTAAAGCAGTAGGCCTCATGAACATGCCCCTGGAGCCAAATTCACTATAGCCCCTCCTCACATACACACACAACCCTCAACTGGACAAATCAATTACCCCTCCCCACATTCAAGCACAGTGCTCAACTGGACAAACCTATAAACTGTCAATCTCCCTCGGACTGGGGCTCCATGCAAGATTTCACCTCGTGGAGTTGCAATGATCATAACTACACAGGATCATAACTACACGGGAGGATCTTGTCAATGATCTCAAGGCAGCTGGGTCCATAGCCACCAAGAAAACATTGGATAACACACTACGCCGTGAAGGACTGAAATCCTGCAGTGCCCACAAGGTCCCCTGTTCAAGAAAGCACATGTACAAACCCGTCTGAAGTTTGCCAATGAACATCTGAATGATTCAGAGGAGAACTGGGTGAAAGTGTTGTGGTCAGATAAGACCAAAATTGATCTCTTTGGCACCAACTCAACTCATCGTGTTTGGAGGTGGAGAAATGCTGCCTATGACCCCAAGAACAACATTCCCACCGTCAAACAAGGAGGTGGAAACATTATTCTTTGGGGGGGGGTTTCTGCTAAGGGGACAGGACAACTTCACTGCATCAAAGGGATGATGGATGGGGCCATGTACTGTAGTATCTTGGGTGAGAACCTCCTTCCTTCAGCCAGTGAATTGCAAATGGGTCGTGGATGGGTATTCCAGCATGACAATGACCCAAAACACAACCTTTAAAGGCAACAAAGGAGTGACTCAAGAAGAGGCACATTAAGGTCCTGGAGTGACCTAGCTAGTCTCCAGACCGTAATCCCAGTGAAAATATGTGGAGGAAGCTGAAGGTTCGAGTTGCCAAACATCAGCCTCAAAACCTTAATGACATTGGAGAGGATCTACAAGGAAGAGTGAGACAATATCCCTCCAGAGATGTGTACAAACCTAGTGACCAACTACAAGAAACGTCTGACATCTGTAATTGCCATCAAGTACTAAATCATGTGTTGCAGAGGGGTTGAATACATATTTCCCTCATTAAAATGCAAACCAATTTATAACATTTTTGACAGGCATTTTTCTGGATTTTTTGTAGTTATTCTGTCTCTCTCACTTTCCAAATAAACCTACAATTTAAATTATAGACTTGTCATTTCTTTGTCAGTGGGCAAACATACAAAATCAGCAGGGGATCAAATACTTGTTTCCCTCACTGTACTCAATCCGCTATTCTTATTTGTTTTCATTTCTATTGTACAGTATTGCTATTTGTTGTGAAACTTACTTTGCAATATAAACTCTTTCAGATTTCTGTTTTGATTTTCATTTTACACGGTGTCCAACATATTTGAAAATGGAGTTGTACATTATTTTAACATTTTGAACAGAACATTCTAATAATATTGCACAATATTGCCCAAGGTTGCTGTAATTTCAAAGTAAGTCAAGTTTCATGAAGGAAATTGCTTGTTTGTTTTCATGTTTGACATCATATTTAATTTACTCTATTTTCACATAAGATACAACTTTGTCTTGGAGGTCTTCAGAGCAGGTCAAGTACATTTAGTAATTGTTATTTTTAAGTATTACCAGTTATTACCACTGGCCTGACAAAACACACAAAAGTAGACATCCCATTTCTCTCCAATTTAGATGGCCATTCACATTCAGGGCTGTATAGGGCACCCATAAGAACAAGTTGATATAGACACACAAAACATTTCAATTTCACTCATTGAACATTTGAATGGTATACATCATACAACATTAACTGTCAAAGATCCTCTTTGCTCCACGTTACACCATCACCATTACACACATCTATTTTACACAAGACAACACATTATTATTGTATGATATTTATTGAGATTAATATGTATGCAGGGATCATTCTTTGTAGTTCTTCCCACAGTGAATGGCAGCTGAGGCTATCTGGAAGAGTGAGGTATACAGTCTTTAGATACAGATGTTTATCTTCACAAAAAGCAGAAATAATTGTGTCCATGCAGATCAAAGTATGGCTAATATTTAGGCTACTGTTGGTGTGGTGCACTTAATTAATCTTGTGTTTCCTGTTCTGTGTGCGGGCCAAAAGTGTCCCCGGGGGTAAAGACACTAACTTTTAACTGTTCCAGGAAAAACCAGGTTGAGTTCTGTGCAAACAAAGCTGGTCTGAATCTAGGTAAAGAGAGTGCAGAGTAAAATAGCCTTTTGACTGTAAATTAGTTGTGAACTGAAGAACACGTGCTTCAGTTGTGAACTGAAGAACACGTGCTGATACAAACACGACTGGGACCATATCAAGCATCTCAAAGTAGGAGTAAGTTGATAGGTCCATTTTTACAATATTTACAATTAGTCAGATTTTTTATGGAACTACTACATCGACATACAGTGGGGCAAAAAAGTATTTAGTCAGCAACCTATTGTGCAATTTCTCCCACTTAAAAAGATGAGAGAGGCCTGTAATTTTCATCATAGATACACTTCAACTATGAGAGACAAAATGACCAGAAAAACACATTGTAGGATTTCTTATGAATTTACTGGTAAATTCTTCTGAAAAATAAATATTTGGTCACCTACAAAAAAGCAAGACTTCTGTCTGTCACAGACCTGTAACTTCTTTTTAAGAGGCTCCTCTGTCCTCCACTTGTTACCTGTATTAATGGCACTTGTTTGAACTTGTTATCAGTATAAAAGACACCTGTCCACAACCTCAGTCACACTCCAAACTCCACTATGGCCAAGACCAAAGAGCTGTCAAATGACACCAGAAACAAAATTGTAAACCACCAGGCTGGGGAGACTGAATCTGCAATACGTAAGCAGCTTGGTGTGAAGAAATCAACTGTGGGAGCAATTATAAGAAAATGGAAGACATACAAGACCACTGATAATCTCCCTCGACCTGGGGCTCCACACAAGATCGCACCCCGTGGGGTCAAAATGATCACAAGAACGGCGAGCAAAAATCCCAAAACCACACGGGGGGACCTAGTGAATGACCTGCAGAGAGCTGGGACCAAAGTAACAAAGGCTACCATCAGTAACACACTACGCCGCCAGGGACTCAAATCCTGCAGTGACAGACGTATCCCCTTGCTTAAGCCTGCACATGTCCAGGCACGTCTGAGGTTTGCTAGAGACCATTTGGATGATCCAGAAGAGGATTGGAGAGAAGGTCATATGGTCAGATTAAAACAAAATAGACCTTTTTGGTAAAAACTCAACATGTCGTGCTTCGAGGAGAACGAATGCTGAGATGCATCCAAAGAACATCATACCTACTGTGAAGCATGGGGGTGGAAACATCATGCTTTGGGCCTGTTTTTCTGCAAAGGGACCAGGATGACTAATCCGTGTAAAGAAAGAATGAATGGGGCCATGAATCGTGAGATTTTGAATGAAAACCTCCTTCCATCAGCAAGGGCATTGAAGATCAAATGTGTCTGGTTCTTTCAGCATGACAATGATCCCAAACACACTGCCCGGGCAACGAAGGAGTGGCTTCGTAAGAAGCACTTCAAGGTCCTGGAGTGGCCTAGCCAGTCACCAGATCTCAACCCCATAGAAAATCTTTGGAGGGAGTTGAAAGTCCGTGTTGCCCAGCGACAGCCCCAAAACATCACTGCTCTAGAGGAGATCTGCATGGAGGAATGGGCCATAATACCAGCAACAGTGTGTGAAAACCTTGTGAATACTTACAGAAAACGTTTGACCTCTGTCATTGCCAACAAATGGTATATAACAATAAGTATTGAGATGAACTTTTGTTATTGACCAAATACTTATTTTCCACCATAATTTACCAATAAATTCATAAACAATCCTACAATGTGATTTTCTGGATATATTTTCTCATTTTGTCTTTCATAGTTGAAGTGTGCCTATAATGAAAATTACAGGCCTCTCTCATCTTTTTAAGTGGGAGAACTTGCACAATTGGTGGCTGACTAAATACTTTATTACCCCACTGTACAGAGGCCCATTATCAGCAACGATCACTCCTGTGTTCCAATGGCCAGTAGTGTTTGCTGATCCAGGTTAATAATTTTAGGCAAATTGATTATTAGAAAACCCTTTTGCAAATATGTTTTCACAGCTGAAAATGAAGGCTATTCAGTGCGAGACATTGCCAAGAATCTGAAGTGAATATGCAACTCCGGGATGCTGGCCTTCTAGTCCGAGCTGCAAAGAAAAAGCCATATCTCAGGCAGGCCAATAAAAACAAAATATTTAGATGGGCAAAATAACACTGACACTGGACAGAGGACGATTGAAAAAAAAATATGGGCAGACAAATAAAAATTTGATGTGTTCTGATCACAAAGAAGAACATTTGTCAGACACAGACCAAATGAAAAAAGAAACTGGAGGAGTCTTGACACCATTTGTCAAGAATGGTTGAGGCAATGTAATGGTGTGTGGGTGCTTTGGTAGTGGTATTATGGAAGATTTATAAAGGGTTCAAAGGATCTTGAAAAAGAAAGGTTATCACCCCATTTTGCAAAGCCATGCCAATTAAAATGATTATTTCTAAACATTTATTTTGCTATATTTCCTATTCAAACTCATTTCATGTGTACTTTCATGGAAAACAAGGAAATTTCTAAGTGGCCCCAAATATATAAATGTTAGTGTGTACACGGGCAGCGCTAGGTAGGGATAGAACAAATTAAACTGAAGCTCTGAAGCACTGTTCAGTATTCCAAGCTCTACTGATGTGATGCAGTGTACCTGATGCTCGTTTTGAAGTGCAACACCATTTGACCAATGACGTTTGAAGCGGCAGACGTCACAAAATCACCTACAAGTTCCAACATACAGTATGCCATTTTTGGAATGTCTGTTTTGAAACTATGTGCATCAATTGTTAATGAAATCCGGTCACTTCAAGGTCTCTCAGTAGGTGTTTGAGACACATGCCGAATGGAAATTAGAGAGAAGAATTTGAAAGAGCAACTTAGTCAGGAGAGTCATATAATAGAGCTTGTTATTTGATAGGAGTCATAGAACAGCAATTTGAGAGTTATACAAGAGAATAAAATAGAGTGTTGGTTTGCTAGTTATTTGAGAGTCATATAAATGATTAGGTAATTTGAGAAGTAGACAAGATAATTTTGAAGAGAGTTGCTTAGCTAGGTTCTTGGAAAGGGTATTAGAATAGTGTATTAGAGAGCAATGGAGAATATATGTTTATGAATGTGTGTTACTGTAGGCCACACTATGTTTAAACAGTCCTTGCAAGAACATGAGTTGTGGACTCATTGACTGGAATTGAATTGTTAATTAATCTTATTGATGTAGTCATTTTACACATTGCCAAACTACAATGGCAGGGTCTATGTCCAGGCCCTCTGCAATCTATCATGCTTAAAAAGGTCTACACAGGAACATCCTAAAGTTAATGTAGTTGTCCATTCTTGAATATTCAGTAGTTAGAAGAAAGGTGGCTGTAGCTGCCATTAGAGTCAGATTTAGTTTAAGTTAATTTAATAGTTTTTAGTTAATTATAAAAATAACCAACCTTTTTTCACAAGATAATAATTTAATACAATTTAAAATCAGCAGACTCCCAGCTAAAATAGCAGTTGGTTTTGTCGATTTATTTGGTTGCACGGGAGCCAGTCAACCGCATGTCAGAATCTGAAGATACAGGAATTACAGGATGAGGTTTTTTTTAATACTCTTGACCAAAAGGTTGAGTCTTTGTTATAAAACGTATGAAAATACGTGGGAGTCAGGTGCAAAATGCTATATCCATCTTCCTTAGTTTTTTCCAAGGCCCTGTCCCATTGGAGTGGTTTGTTAAAGGCGAACTCCAGACTCTTCAAAATTACTTCTCCTTAGCTAACACAATGAAACAAAGAAATAGGCAATCACATCTTTCCATGTATTTATATCCCGGAACTTTCCGATAACAAACAATAAATAACAGTTGTAATGGGGTGGGAAACAGACAGAGGGTGTGTTCAGGGCCTGGCAGGAGGTTTTATTAAGTGTAGCAGAATGTCAAGGAGAGGAAGTGAGTGAGAAAGGAAAACTAAAGCTGGTAGCTTCCGGAATCTTCCATCTACCAGCTGTTTCTGTTTGGGCATTGGTACGATGCTGATTTGTGGGTTGCGGACGCATTTGCGCCACACAGTAAATTGAGACTAAACCCTTGCACATTTCCCTAGTCAATGTAGCCCGGATTAGCACAAATTATAATTTTACGGCTGTTCTGGATAGTGGAAACAGGAAAGGGAAAAACCTTAACCAGGATACATAATTATAATTCTTATAAAAGCTTATAGGTGTCCCACAAGGCAATAAATAAACAGACATTCATGAAAACAATCAAAACCTACCATGTGAAGTGACACACCCATAAGTAAGGCTTTTGTAAGAATTGGGGCTATTGGACACAACAAAACCATCATTCTTAACAGAAACTATGACCCAGCAAATATTACTATATATTCTCAAGTTCCCATTTGATGGCTCTCTCATGTAGGGTAATGTAGTGCTCTGTCCTAGAGCATGTTTTTGATAAAGAAACTAGGCCTCTCCTCCTCACCTTGTGCTCACAGCCCTGTATCGGAGGTGGCCCCCCACAAAATGAATTATTGGGTGAAGTCGGGGGCCTGAAGGACAGGGTCAGAACATGACAGTTATTTTAGGAAATGGAAAGCGTGTTCTGCCGAGGCTGACCGGGGAACCTTGTTTTGCAGGTGCTTTTTGGTGCGGTCAGTGAGGGGGGATGCAAGGCCCATTTGGCCACATTTATATGAAATTAAGTGATTATCATTGTTGATTTTAACATAGACTAAGAATCAATTGATTATACATTGACAAATATTGCTGAAAAATATATGGCAGGCAATTTTATGCATAAGAAATTACAAAGGCACAACCAGACTGTATCACAAAAAAAATGAAAGAGGAATAAATGAGAGAGAAATACAGAAAGAGAAATAAATGAAAATCAAGTAATTATGCAAGAACAATCAGATTTTAAGAGTCCAGGGTTTTCTCTATGTCGGTTACTAAAAAACAGCTCCATGATTCACTGTACCCACTCAGAAAACCACAGGGGCTGATTTGCTAGATCTAGTCTTATTGGTTAGTGCTGCTCCAATTATCTCTAGAGCTATATTGCATATATTTAACACAAATAAATATCACTGATTTTAATGGTTATCCCTAAAATCATTACTACCCTAAACTTTTCTTTTATAGAATGTGTTGCTTCATAAAAGTAACTTGAGATTTTGTTATATGAAAATGTCTTAAAACACATTGAGTTGGTGAAAAAGCTAAAGATTGGATTTAGTTGCTTTCATAGAATTAAAACATGTCTGTCATGTTAGCATTGAAAAGATAATGTTTGAGCAACATTTATTTTCCTACTAGATTATTGTAATACATTATGTACCAGTGTGTACACTGAAATGGTGTTGAGCCCTTAGAAATTTTGACTTGACCATTGCATGTCGAACTTTTGGGATTTGGTTAGACTATTTAGATTTTATTCAGCCAGCAATGCGATGAAGGGATCTCTCTCATAATATTTTTTAGGAGGCTTAGCTCTTAGACCTTCTCCCCCCAGGTGATGGACCCGGCAATTGACAGGTGAGTAGCTCTCCGAGTCACTTCGTAGGGCCACTTCAACGGAGCCAGCAGTTGGTATTCGGGGGTAGGCACGAAGCTCAGCACTCTGTTGCCTACGCTGAACTCCCTGATCTTCGCATACCAGTTGTAGGAACGTTCCTGTAGTTGTTGGGTCTTATGCTCTCTCATGGTGGGCCATACTAACACCAGTAGGTCTCTTGTGAGTGTAACATACTCAATGGCTGTGCCTCCCACATTTCCTTGGTGAGGTTGAGGATCCCCCTACAGGGATGTCCATAGAGGAGCTAAAATGGTGATTAGCTAATAGATGCCTGGGGCACCTCAAGGCAATCATAAGGTGAGGTAGGTGCATGTCCTTTTTCTTGCCATCTACCTCACTGCTGCCCTTCTTAACATTCTTTTTCAGCCTTTCACAGAGACCATCGGTCTGAGAGTGATACAAACTTTTCTATAGCTGTTGGACTTGATCGCGTTTGCATGGGTTTCTCATTTGGTGAGATGTAAATGAGGTGCCTTGGTCAGTGAGAATGGTGTAGCCCACAATAGTTCCTTTGCGATTCCCTTGGCCGACATATTCCTCTGGGGTATAGCCTGGGGAACGTAGTGGTATAGTCCATGACGACCAAGACATACTCGGGCCCCCACGCCGGCTTGGAAAGAGGCCCGACAAGGTCCGTGGCAGCACATTCAAACGGTCTCTATGAAGGGCAGAGGGATAAGAGGGTTTTGTTGGTGTGGTGGTGCAGTCGTGTATTGGCATTGGTCACATATTCTACAATACTTAGCCACGTTATATGCAACTCATGGCCATTAGAGACACTGCATGACCCAATCAGAGGGTGTTGTTCAGTGTTAGGTGTCCCCCCAGGAAGTGGCTGTGAGCCAGTTGTAACACAGTATCTTGGAAGGGTCAAGTCACCATTAATATATGTTTTATTGCACCCCTCCTCCTTGCCACCCAATATAAGAGACCCTGTCCAATGGCGTAGTGAAGCAAACAGGGCTTGACCTCTACCTTTCTAAGTGCTTCCCTGAAATATGGATCTCAGTGCTGCGTTGTACCAATCAGCCCTGATAGCTCATAAGGAAGATACACTCCGTTGCGCTGTTGAACCCCTTCCAAGTGTCCTCCTCTGAGGCCTCCTGGAATACCTTGTGCAATGGTTGCTCTTGGGTATCCCAGTTACAGACTCAAACCCTATCCAGCTGTCTTTCTCCAAGGTCTTGTGAAAAAACTGTCAAAAGTGTTGCTCCTGCATCAGGGTCAGTCAGCTAGAGGACAAGCACTTCTTCTCTCTGGTTTGCGGCTGTTCGATTCTTCCTCACCGAGGAGTAAGCCAGACATTGGCCTGGCACCTGGGATTAGTTCTTGCGGGAAAAAGAGGCTGGCCACAGAAAAAGTGACAGTCTCTCCTGATCACGAGGGGGACCTTAAGCTGATGCCCTAGCCCCACGTACCCAACACCTTCCTTTTGTAGTGATGAGGGAGAGACACAACGAGATGTAGGAGCTGGTGTCCGCATGAACACAAAACACAGAGACCTTGTCGGGTGATATGGTCAAATCTTTTAATTAGTCCTCCCTAACCGAGGTTAACATTCTACGAGTCTAAAGTACCTGTAATGATGTGAGTTCCCAGAAGGATCCAAAACTCTTTTGCCAGCACAACCTCTGGCTAGGAGCAAGGTAGGTCCTGACCCCTGTGACTGGTTGTCCTCTGGGGATAGAAGTCATTGAGTGGGCACTGGGGTGGAAATTACCTTACTGAAGGCACCTGTAACACTTCCCAATACTAGGGTGGTAAGTTCCCTTGACTGGCCCCAAATGGGCCAGAGTTTTAGCAAGGGCCTTTGTAAAGCTGCCTCAGACAGCCTTTTCAACCATTGTAGGGGGATGGGATGCAAAATGTTTCTCTACCAAATTCTCAGTTTCCTGCATTCTTCATCAATGTCACAGGTTTCGGAAAGCCACTAGTGTCAGAATTGCGGGGTGTAGATAAATTAACAAGTTACAGGCAGAGATGAGAGTTTTTGGTTATTTTATGTAACTTCTGTTTTTGAGAGCCAGCCATAGGCATGTACAATAAAAAAATATATAATCCACAAAAGGAAACACACTTAACTCAACATGCACTTAGAAATGAGTTAATACTAACCAGGTTAACTTCAAAGGGGTAGTTTGTCCAAAATTCTTATTTTTCTCAAAGTCCACTTAACAAACCATATTTCTGAAGACACTTTTGAAAACAATCCATTAGTGTTAAGTGACTGCTGAAACATGTAATACTATGGCGTAGTGGTTAAAGACAGGGCCTTTCATGTGTAAGGCCTAAGTTCAAATCTATTGAGAGCAACAACATATATTAATTTTATTTGTGGGCTATTTTTGGCACATTCTATGATTCTCTCGTCTTTTCACTTGATGAAAAATGTAGTATCAATGTCATTCACAAATTGCCAATTAGCTGGTGAAACAGCCAGTGGAAAAAGAGGATTTGATCTGGGTAGACATGAGGCTATACTGACCTTTGTCAAATGTACAGATCTGTGGTGTAGCGGTTAACAACAGACCTGGGTTTGAATCTCGAGAGGGCAACACTTTCTATTGCGGGTTTTGCCTGGTTTCTTGTTTCAAACGAATCTGTAAGCCAATTACATTATTTTAGTTGGTAACGTATTAGATTACAGTTTAAAAAAATTGTAATCCGTTACTCCGCAAACATGTATACATAACACTGTAAACTAGCAGCAATTTTAAAGAGTAGGAATATGAACACTATGCGTAGAAGTACTGAATCTTATTAATATAACAATAATATCCATAAATGTGTAAACGAACAGGCAAAATCCAAAATACAAATGCATGTCAAAAAGGCTCAGACGAATGTACAGACAAGGATACTCCCTTGATGGTGGCTATAGGAAATTGTCCGCTAGTTCCAATTTGAATTCAGCCATTTCCGGCTGTTTCTTTAGTGTACAGTTTTACACAATCGATGCTACTGCGACAGATTACTCAATGTAGTTTGAAGTTTTTTGGAGTAGTTTTCCGCTTGCAATGCAGCTTCGCAATAGCGGTATGAAACATTTCCATTCATGAATTTGGATGATGCCAATAATGGTAATTACATACTGGGACAGAGCTGATGAATGGATTGTTTGAAAAAATAACTGTGTCTTCAGGAATATCGATTGGTAAGTGTACTTTGAGCGAAAAATTAAATTTGGACGAACTATCCCTTTAAACAATTGTCACACAGCTAAATTTCACATTCAGTAATCTCACAAATGTCTCTTTTGCTACATACATACTAAATTCATTCGAAGTTGTTGGAATTGCTATTTTGTTCTCAAAACCTGAGACAGTTTGGTATCAGACACTGTTTTCATTCAATATCATTTGACTTAGTGTTTCAACCTGGTGTCACATGACCAGAAGTGTTTCAGTACAGTGTTTAGGTCGGTTCCAATGCAGTGCGTGTTTAACAGTGTCTAAATGAACAGAACATTTAGACACTGAGTTCATTAGGATTTCAACCTATGTAGTTATACAAAGTCAGCGACAATATCTGCTGAACCATCACTGAAAATCACAGGCAATGTTTGCCTGTTTGCTAATAAGGTGTCCAGTAGAGGTTGAGACCACCATAGGTAATATAATATATTTATGGTTACTACCTACTAGGCTAACTTGCAACAAAGTGACACCACTCATTCAGAGTTGTTGATTTGGCACCTGAAGCCTAATCTATGAAGCAGGATTTGGGGTAAGTGAGCTAACTGCAAGTTGAACCCTGGGTTTTCAGTGTCACAACAGGTGGTTCACTTGTTATTGGGTTGCATAACCATGGTAACCTATGCTGCATACCTAACCTTCTCTGGAACCGTTTATATTTGAGATAACAGGTTAAGGTGTTTAAAAGCACTGCCTACTGACCAATCAATTGAAGACAAAACTAGTTGGCTCTCTCTGTTAGTATCTTTGGGAAAGACAGATTCTCAGCAGAGGGAATTTTCTTTGTCAGCTTCTTGAGCTGTATGTTGCCAGTGCAACACATTGAAGTCATGCGCTTACAGTTCCACAGACTGTATGCATAGCATTGCATTTTTTTGCTACTGGTAGTTTTATGTGTGCTGTGGGAGACGCAGAAAACAAGCAAAAACACAGTCTGACGCACAATTCGCAAGTTGGTTCTTGCTCTAACAGATCTCCTTGATAAAATTGTTGTGTTCCCAGGCCACTTCCTCATGCAAAAAGGAAATAGCAGGTAGACAATAACAAAAAAAAAATGCTTTAAATTGTGACTACAGGGAAATACTTTTTGTGTCACTACTAAGTTTGGCAGACAGGAATATGGTCTTATCCTCATTTGACTTTATAGTTGCAATAGGAGCATATAATAAATATAATTTATCAAATGAAATGAACATTTCAGAATAATGATGGCTGAATTATTTTCCTACATCTTTATAAAACATTTGTTGAATAAGAAATGGGAGATATGACCGATTTGCCAACAATTTGTTTATAGTAATAGACTTGAAACAAACAGCCAACCAGAAAACTGCAGACAGTGCCTTCCAACGAGATTAACCTGCCTAAAAGATCCAATGAAACGCAGCCTATGTTGTCATAGATTGCTACCAGTGGCGTCTTTGGGCCTGGGCATCCTGGGCTATAGCCCCGGATATCAAATTGACCAAAAAAGTATAATAATGACCAAATAGCCCCTGATCTATTCATCTATCATTCCAATTAGGTAATGTAGATGTGTAGGCTGCTAACGTGTACATTTACATTTTCCGCATTTAGCTACATTCAAAACCTTGTACTTTCTGTCCTGGGTGGGGCAAGGCCCGAATGTATTGTGATCCTAGCGACGCCTCTGCTTGGTGTAGTCAATTAAAGCTTTTTGCTACGAAGATCAGTGAAATGTAGGCCAAACTGTTATTAAACGAGTGAAGAGCAGACCAACAAGCAAACAAGTCACAACAATGACAATCGAGACAGTGCGAGTTCACGCGGAAGGGCAGACCAGGGGGGATGTTTTCGGCACAACACCGGTAACAAGTGGTCCACCGTCGTGACATTTACAACCCAAGGTTCAACCTGAGGTTATTTCGCTAACCCCCAATCCAGCTAAGTAGAATAGGCTTCGGATCGGAACAGTTTCGAGTGTGTGTGCCAAGCAGCCCATCGCTACCTAGCGGTAAGTGGCTGCACCTGTCTATTAATGGAAAGGTAGAGAGACAGTTACTTCACCAGGTGTTCCCCGTTATGTCTGACTCCCCTGTCTTTACGTCCCGGGCGGGGCAGCTGCTGGGTCTTAACATCCGCCCTTAGGCGGATCTGTCACACTAGTAAATGTCATGCAGACGTGCTCCTTTATTGTTAAATGAACCAGCATCATAACGCAGCATTTTTCTGAGCAGTCAAACTGTGCTGTCTAAAGATAATGTTGTCTTATCATCAGCTCTGGGACTCATGTCTGTGAAAAAGTACAGCTTTTGGGTTTTCAATGATGAATGAGGAGTTCCCTCATTAGTGGTTCTGCTCGTGCAGACACTGTATTGCATTGCTGTGAAGTAAGCCCACAGGGGGTTGTCAGAAATGATAAAATTGTGAACCCACATATGAAATCTATCACATAAAATGTATACGCCACACATTACAATAGGTTTGTGTTAAATCATTTAAAACTTTTCTGTGACATAATATTAAAAATGTTCCTTGATATTTGTTCTTCCACAGTGTTCTATATGTGCACATTATTTTAACGTTCAGTGAATGTTTTTGCACCCTCCAAGAAACATTGACTAATCATCCCAACAACCAGACAGTTTTAATGTTGAGAGCATACTATATTCATGATGTCGCCACAATTATGTTTTTAACATCAACCACAACCTAAGTAAATATTCTGGGGTAAAAGGAACATATAAAAATGTATTCTGGGAACATCCTCTCAACATCAGCTGACTGATTTTTCCACCCCAGAAACAACATTGTATAACCATCAGCATGCCTGGACAGTTTTTGTTTTATGAGATTGTAACACGTTTTATGTCTTATCCCCACAGAACCGTTTGAGCTTTGTCTGACTGCAGCAGAATCATCTCTATCTGTGTATCTTTACTGTCTGTAATGTATATGAATCACAGCAAATCACTGCCTCCCATCTCTCTTTGTTTATCAGTGCTCTGCTCCTCTTTCATTTGCCTGCATATCTTTACTTTCATTCAGTCCCTCTGAGTGCTTTTCTTCAAACCCCTTGTTTGGTCTCTTATTAGAGAAAAATGCCCATTCCAGTGCATCTTGACTGCCCTATGCATGCATACAAGTGTGTGATCTTTTACAGTTTGTTTGGAGTACATAGCTTACCTGCATTTCCTCTGCAGCCTACAAAGGCGCCTAGGGAACCAGCTCAGATCCGTCTTGATGACCTGCCTATATTCTATAATAATTTTAGCATTTTGTTGCTAATATTCTCAGCTGATTCGTCAAGAGATGGATTACCCTTCACAGTGACTGATGAGAATCTTTTCGGCTGGATGGTGCAGTGGAGAATTGCCAGGAAACTCCATCAGCCTTTACAGTACATGAACAACTCCAGCCAGCTCGTCCTACAATCCATCACTTCCGCTGCAAGTAGTACAGCCCTCCTGGGTCTCCTCGGAGTGACCCCATTCAAACTCTCTATTAGTGGCCCGGTGATGCGGCAGTGAAAGGCGGCAGGTCGGTCTTACAAATTAACGGCAGTCACACCCCCATTGTTGTCTGTGATGATAATTGATATACACTGACTTAAAGGATTATTAGGAACACCATACTAATACTGTGTTTGACCCCCTTTCGCCTTCAGAACTGCCTTAAATCTACGTGTCATTGATTCAAAAAGGTGCTGAAAGCATTCTTTAGAAATGTTGGCCCATATGATAGGATAGCATCTTGCAGTTGATGGAGATTTGTGGGATGCACATACAGGGTACGAAGCTCCCGTTCCACCACATCCCAAAGATGCTCTATTTGGTTGAGATCTGGTGACTGTGGGGGGCATTTTAGTACAGTGAACCCATTGTCGTGTTCAAGAAACCAATCTGAAATGATTCGAGCTTTGTGACATGGTGCATTATCCTGCTGGAAGTAGCCATCAGAGGATGGGTACATAGTGGCCATAAAGGGATTGGCATGGTCAGAAACAATGCCCAGGTAGGCCGTGGCATTTAAACAATGCCCAATTGGCACTAAGGGGCCTAAAGTGTGCCAAGAAAACATCCCCCACACCATTACACCACCACCACCAGCCTGCACAGTGGTAACAAGGCATGATGGATCCATGTTCTCATTCTGTTTATTCCAAATTCTGACTCTACCATCTGAATGTCTCAACAGAAATCGAGACTCATCTGACCAGGCAACATTTTTCCAGTCTTCAACTGTCCAATTTTGTAGAGCTCTAGGCAAATTGTAGTCTCTTTTTCTTATTTGTAGTGGAGATGAGTGGTACCCGGTGGGGTCTTCTGCTGTTGTAGCCCATCCGCCTCAAGGTTGTGCGTGTTGTGGCTTCACAAATGCTTTGCTGCATACCTCGGTTGTAAAAAGTGGTTATTTCAGTCAAAGTTGCTCTTCTATCAGCTTGAAACAGTCGGCCCATTCTCCTGTTACCGCTAGCATCGACAAGGCATTTTCGCCGACGGGACTGCCGCATACTGGATGTTTTTCCCTTTTTACACCATTCTTTGTAAACCCTAGAAATGGTTGTGCGTGAAAATCCCAGTAACTGAGCAGATTGTGAAATACTCAGACCGGCCCGTCTGGCACCAACAACCATGCCACGCGTAAAATTGCTTAAATCACCTTTCTTTCCCATTCTGACATTCAGTTTGGAGTTCAGGAGATTGTCTTGACCAGGACCACACCAAATCTCTCATCAGGTAGGATGATGATATTGGAATAATGTGTCGGACTTTGGTATTTCAAGACAACAACCAGAGTTCATCTGATTCATCATAACATACTACAACATTATTGCCATCATAAGTTGTCTTTGGTCTTTGATAATAGGTGGGTCTTTGATAATAGGTGTTATATAACACAAAATAATTATATACATTTTCAAAGTCTGTGTTCTGTGGAAGCTCCCGGTTTTAACAGATGAACCACACAGACGAAAAAAATTGCCATAGCAACTATGCACCATTACCATTGGCCTCCACCACCTTATCATAAAAGTTGTTGGCAAATTTTCCAGATAAAATTTCCAATTTTAAAGGTAATTAGTCAGGCTGTAAACTTGAAGGAAAATTTATTCAGCAGATATTTGATATCATGTAATACAAAGGCAATCACATCCTGCTCTGCCATACCCCACCCTCCCCACCACTCAACATGCTTTTTTAACATGATCTTGGTAGACTGAATACTGCTTGTTAGGTAGCTGGTAAACTTCAAAATAAGCAATACAATGGCTTGTCATCGTAATTTAAAGGGTTAATTTTTGGAAGTGATGTTACAACACTACATGCGTGAAACAGAGTAGGCTACTGTACAACATATGTATTGGATGGATGTAGCTGGATGTATTGGATAGATGTAGCTGGATGTATTGTGGTATTCCTGGTGGTGAAACACATTCAAATAGGACCATAACAGTTCAACAGGAAGTAAGCTAATTCTATTAATTTGTGCTTTGCTTCTTGGTAAACAAACAGTAGAAATATACTTATTTTTGTCCAGGATAAGCTAACCATTGAGATATGTTGCTAGTAATCTACGGTAAAATGTGTAGCCTACTCTTTACCTATGGCTAGTTAATGTTATTTGAATTGCAAATTATTTGAGCCTTGCTTATTGAAATCCATGCCTATGGAATTAACCATTAAGTCAATGGCTAGCATTCTGCAGTATGATTGTACTGTGGGGAGAACAAGTATTTGATACACTGCTGATTTTTCAGGTTTTCCTACTTACAAAGCATGTAGAGGTCTGTCATTTTTACCATAGGTACACCTCAACTGTGAGAGAATCTAAAACAAAAATTCAGAAAATCAGAAAATCACATTGTATGATTTCAAAATAATTAATTTGCATGTTATTGACATGACATAAGTATTTGAACACCTACCAACCAGTAATAATTCCAGCTCTCACAGACCTGTTAGTTTTTCTTTAAGAATCCCTCCTGTTCTCCACTCATAACCTGTATTAACTGCAACTGTTTGAACTCTTTACCTGTATAAAAGACATCTGTCCATACACTAAATCAAACAGACTCCAACCTCTCCACAATGGCCAAGACCAGAGAGCTGTGTAAGAACATCAGAGATTGTAGACCTGCACAAGGCTGGGATGGGGTACAGGACAATAGGAAAGCAGCTTGGTGAGAAGGCAATAACTGTTGGCGCAATAATTAGAAAATGGAAGAAGTTCAAGATGACGGTCAATCTCCCTCAGTCTGGGGCTCCATGCAAGATCTCAACTCCTGGGGCATCATTGATCATGAGGAAGGTGAGGGATCAGCCCAGAACTACACTGAAGGACCTGGTCAATGACCTGAAGAGAGCTGGAACCACAGTCTCAAAGAAAACCATTAGTAACGCACCACACCGTCATGGATTAAAATCCTGCAGCGCACGCAAGGTCCCCCTGCTCAAGCCAGCGCATGTCCAGGCCTGTCTGAAGTTTGCCAATAACAATCTGGATGATCCAAAGGAGGAATGGGAGGTCATGTGGTCTGATGAGACAAAAATAGAGCATTTTGGTCTAAACTCCACTCGCCGTGTTTAGAGGAAGAAGGATGAGTACAACCCCAACAACAACATCCCAACCATGAAGCATGGATGTGGAAACATCATTCTTTGGGAATGCTTTTCTGCAAAGGGGACAGGATGACTGCATCGTATTGAGGGGAGGATGGATGGGGCCATGTACAGCGAGATCTTGGCCAACAACCTCCTTCCCTCAGTAAGAGCATTGAAGATGTGTCATTGCTGGGTCTTCCACCATGACAACGATCTGAAACACACAGCCAGGGCTACCAAAGAGTGGCTCCGTAAGAAGCATCTCAAGGTCCTGGAGTGGCCTAGCCAGTCTCCAGACCTGAATCCAATAGAAAATCTTTGGAGGGAGCTGAAAGTTCGTATTGCCCAGCGACAGCCCCAAAACCTGAAGGATCTGGAGAAGCTCTGTATGGAGGTGTGGGCCAAAATCCCTGCTGCAGTGTGTGCAAACCTGGTCAAGATCTACAGGAAACATATGATCTCTAATTGCAAAGGTTTCTGTACCAAATATAAAGTTCTGCTTTTCTGATGTATCAAATACTTATGTCATGCAATAAAATGCTAATTAATTTTTTTTAAATCATACAATGTGATTTTTGTTTTAGATTCCGTCTCTCACAGTTGAAGTGTACCTATAATAAAAATCACAGACCTCTACATGCTTTGTAAGTAAGAAAACCTGCAAAATCAGCAGTGTATCTTGTTCTCCACACTGTAACAGATGCAAATACAGTTTGCTGTTATTCAAGTTAATGTCTGAACATTTAGTACTTCAGCCTTCATAGAACCATAGATCTTCAGAGAACAACCAGATTTAGTACAATGTTGAGAAAGTGTGAGTACTCAGCTTTTTCTATTGAAAATGTGTTGAAAATGTTTTTTCAGGGTACTATAATGGCAATGTATAGCCAAGTCTATTTTGATATGGTTAGTTAAAATGCCAATTGATTTGAGTGTTGAAAACTGCGCCTCTGGGAATTCGTTATTGAGGTGTGTTGCTAGCAATCATCTGTAACAGTATTTTTAAACATGGTTGCTGTTGTTCTTGCAAAAAATTGTGTCATCCTTCAGAGAAAAACCATGGTTTGTGGAAAGTTGAGAAAGCATGATTTCTTATTTGTCCTGTTAAATGTGTACAAATGTTTGCCTTTGCCAAGTAACCACGAAGGTATAGAATTAGCTTGTCAAAAGGAAATTGTAAATGGAAACAGTCATATCTACCGGTGAATGTGTGATAATGTTATTGTTTGTTGGTCTATTATATAAGCAAGCTAAATGTAAATGTTTGTCTATTGTAGCACTGGCGCCAAGCAAACAAAACACAAAATAGGATGGTTCTGAATTGACAGGCACTGAACACCATGGGCAAGATCAACAATAGTTTTGAAAAAAAATCATCATAATTTATATTTTTCTTACTCTATATACATATATACATTTGCTAGGAATTCTGGAACTTACTTGTATTATTTTTAATAGTCCAATACAGGAGATGTACATTCTGCCGTGAGATTCAAATTTGCTTGTATTTGGTTGTTTTGAGGAGATAAGTATTTAGTACATTAAGTAGTCATGCTATGGGGAAATTCCCCTTTAAGTAAAGTGTTTGATTTGCTCCATATCAAGTTGTTTGCTTTAAGCCAAAAAAGGACTAACTTGGTTTTTCTGTGACCACAGAACCCTTTGCCAAACTGCAGCTGAGTCACTTTCATGCGTTCAGATATAAATATTACTTAATTAACTGTTTCAAATTTTTATGAGAAAGCTTTCTAACAAGACCTTTACGAAATTGACCTTGACTGCATTTATGTGATACTAGATGCCAAATATTCACTAGAATATTTGACTGCTGTTTTCACCTTAACAGAAGATAGTCATGCTCAATATACTGGAATAAGAAATTGCTCTAATCCATGGTTTTATTCTGAATTTCTGATGCTATTCCTAAAAGAACTGAGGCCTGGGCAAAGACGAGAAAACAACCTTAAGCTTGGAATTTCAGACATATAAGAAATTGTAGTAAAGCAAAATCAGTGAACATACTTTCCAATTGTAATGGAAACCCAGGCAAAATGTTTAAGGTAGTTAAGACACTGAAAAACAACTGCCTCAAATGCACTGCCTCAATAGATATGGATTCTGTATCTGTTACTGGAAAAAACCAACACCTCATTTGTAGTGGACTGTCTTTGAAAAAACAGCTATGCCTAACCGATGTGATAGAAATACAGTATAGTAAAAGACAAAGCAATCAAGAAATCAGGCAGAAAAACTGTCATGATAAGTGGAAAGGGTTTAACATGTGGCTGTTCACTGAAATCTATGTAATTTATTCTTTGTTAGATCTAGTCTAGTTCAAATGATTAAGGGACAGTTTTTGCGGACACAGATTAAGCACAGTCCTGGGCTAAAATAATCAAACTGCCTTGAGCTTGCTTTTTAGTCAAGGACTAGGCTTAATATCCGGCCTTAACCACTGCCCTAAGAAATCACCCCTAAAAAAACGACTGTAGCCGATTAACTTGATGCAGACATTTTTAACCAAACATTAAGTCCTCAGATCATCCTTACATTTGGAAAACCACCATTGTGCTCTTACTGCATAAGGGTGAGGAGCCTTCTGACTTTGATAACTATCAGTCTATTTCTACAAGATCGCGGCTTGCTAAAACTTTAGAGCAATTGGTAAATATATAGTTGAATTCCTTTTGGCAGAAAATAGAATTTTAAACCAATATCAATCTGGTTTTGGACCTTGATGGGGAACGATATTATGAAAGGCCTTGGATTATGTGCTGCCAATGTTGCTCATCTGTTGAAGGCTTTTAATGAAGTTGATCATTCTGTGTTACTGGATTGGGCCCTGTCAAAATTACCAACGCGATAGAACCTAAACCATTGTAACTGGGGATTTCATCTGAATTACTTGTAGTCCACAAAATAATTCCACAGGGTTCTTCTTTGGGAAATGTATTGTTTAACCTGTACATTAATGTTATCTGTAACAATGGTATATATTGACATTTTTGTTTCTATCTTCCATTTCCATGCTTTCTATTCTCATCTGAACATAGTTATACACTTGTGTAATTAACTTTTATGTCACTGCTAGACTATGTGAATGTGCAATACACATATGCCTCAGGGTCAGTACAGAAACCTCTGGATGCATTTTACCATGCAGCCTTGTGTTTTGTCATTTTCTTTTATATACTACAGCTGGCTGCGACATATTGACCTCTACAACTGACAGGCAACGGTTGATATTTGTACATAAGCCTATCTTACGTAAAAGATAGTTGGAAAATCTATTGTTTTCCAACCTTTCTCTCAAGATCGACTTGTCCTAAAGATAACACGAGTCCAGTCATATTTGGGTGGAACTTCTTTAGATTATAAAAGATCACTGTATTCTGCATATATATTCATATACTGTAAAGGCTATATGTATTTGTCTTACCCCTTAGTGATATTTCCACTCCTATTTACTATCACCTTCTTGAAATTCATTAGCGCAAATGGTCCAGAGGAACACTGACCTCCTGC
Organism: Esox niger; assembly: GCA_016801105.1. NCBI lineage: Eukaryota > Metazoa > Chordata > Actinopteri > Esociformes > Esocidae > Esox > Esox niger. The sequence continues at coordinate 161,647 of JACXGJ010000083.1, read as the reverse complement.
ATAATTATCCAATGTTTTCAAGATTTTGAGAAGGAATCAAGGAGAAAATTCGTGAAGTCAGTAGTTGAGATCTTCTCATGCTAAATCGCAGCGCTAACTGAATGAGTAGTTCACCGCGTTGGAAAGGATGAATAAATTCGCCGTGCGTCATCTCGTGGATATTTACGGTAGAAGGGGGGGCTACTGAAACGTGGCTGGCTGAATTTGTGTCAATTTTGTTTGCAGCTCGATCGGTTCTGTACAGCCCTGAGCATAGCCAGCCGGAGTGGACAGAAGACACCGCCGCCAGTTCTCTTTGGAATCACCTCTGCGCATTCATTGCAAATATAACCGCACAGCCAGAGGGTATTCCCCAACGATTCAAATGGATTATTGTCAGGTTGCGTAGACGGCACTTAATCACCTATTCATTTCGGTAGTTGTGGCTGGTACCCATCCAGCCTGAAGGTCACAAGCGGAGCGGTGAATTTAGGCTGGAGAGACAACGGACTCGCGGCTCAGCAACCTCCGCGTCCGCCGCGCCCCTTCGGGACCTCCTCCAGGTAAATGTTTTGGAGCATTACATCGATATACATTGTGTACATTGATTCTACTGAGTAGTTGTTGAAGGCGTTGCTTTTATTAAGTTGCATAGCTTATTGCAACGTTATTGTGATTTTTTTTAATAGAAGGCTATATTGCATTTCAAGCTTTTGTCTAAAATATCAGACTGAACAGCAATGCAATTAGAAATCATTGTCAGCCTGTTTTAATCATTGTATGCCTATTGAATAAGTATATTCGGAAAAAGTAAGCTATGCTGGTTAATGTATTTGTACATTTATTTGTAGTAATCATTCCCTACATTTTCATAAATCTCATATAGGTAAACTCCATAAAGCTACAATAACCTACCTGACGCTACATGTGACATATTACATTAATGTTCCTCAATTTGCCTTGACTTAATAATAACAGTGATTAATTTGTATTAATCATTAGCTAGCCTAGCCTACGAAATTAACACTTTACAGGTATGGCCTTGTGATGAGTTTTCGTCTCTGCATCGAATTTAATATTTTTTTCATCCCATATAAGAAAATTAGAAATATGTGCCTAGATAGATATACATATCAATAAAGCAATAAGGGATTTAATCATAATAGACTTGTAGGCTAGGCCTAAATAAGTCCGATTTGTTCCTCATGTGCATATAAAATAAACCTAATGTGGAGAATTGTTGATTAGTGGTTTTAAAAAAAATCCTATACCTAATGTAATTGAGTGTTTTACTTTATTTGCATATCTTTACATAAGTCATGACAATAACGTTGAATTGTATTGCGTCTTGTAAGACTTCCACCGCACCTTCCAAGACAATGTAAGTGAAGTAGTAGCAAACCTTTGGTTGTAGTCTATTTTCTTGTCGCGGACTAACGAGCATGTTTCTACCAGCTAATGGAACGGTGTCAGCTCTTATCTTGGTAGTCATAAACAGCTCCTAAAGAGCGGATGATTAATTTGTTGGCTAAGTAATTTCAATAGAATGCCATGTTTTGGAAAGGAGTGATGTCCGCTTAGATGTTTCTTCGTCGTAGTTTGTTTAGAAGCGTGTGCATCGTTCCATATAGGCTCAGATGAAAGATAAATATAACAAAACGAATGCATACTTGGACAAAAAAATAAATCGTCAAAAAATGCATGTGTTTAACCGCTATGGACTCTGCTTATGTCCCATGCTGTCAACAAACTTGTTAAAAATAATTTCCCCCTAGGTAGTGCCCCTTAAATTACTCAACGTTTTGGGCTCAGTTTTGTCACCATGGCTGGGAAAGAAATGTAATAATTAGAATGCATTTGAGTGCAGCAATGTGGGTATTTTGTTTTTGTTAGAAAGTGAATATCAGATTTATAGAAAGAAAGTAGCCAATTCCATAGTTGTGGTTGAAACTAGCTGTGACGTAAATATTTCTGTATGAGCTTATTCTTAACCCTTAGCCTAGCTGTGTGTGTGCGCGCGTGTGCGCTTGTGTGTGTGCGTGCGTGCGTGCCTTCGATGGAGGGGGTTAGGTAGCCTAAATAAACTGTCAGATGTAGTTACCATGACAATGACCATGTATTTGATTGGAAATTTAAACCATGCAGTAGCTCTCTGAGAAAATATAAGCCATGGAGACAAAAGACAACATGTAATACACTGGACTTGTCGAATGTCAGGGTTGCCCTGCATCCTATGCAAGGTTCCAGGGTCTATTGTCTCTGTGCACACACACCTGTTTGTTGTAACCCCCCCACTCTGGGGGTGTTTGTCATCATAGCTGAACTCTGGCTGAGAGTGATTACTGGTATGTCTTGAGCGATGCAGAGACATTATTATTATTATTATTATTATTATTATTATTATTATTATTATACACTGTTTACTGTACTGTGTGTGTGTGTGTGTGTGTGTGTGTGTGTGTGTGTGTGTGTGTGCGCGCTTGTCATCAATGAACAGCACAGAGACAAAGACCACTTTCTCATTGGCTGGCACACACTGAATCCTTCTCGCCAATTCGAGGCATTTGTTGCCCGGCACAAATTGCATGCCAACCTGTTATGTCTTCGAGTGCGCATCGGTTCTTTGTTCTGGTCTACAAAAGTGAGAAAATTGAAGCTGGAAAGTACAGTGGAGGTACAGTAATGCTAGTGTACATTATTAGCATGGCATGGCCCTCATGAATCATCTCTCTGTTTTTGGGAGGACTGTGGCTCTCCCTACATTCACTCATGTTTCTCAACACCTGTGAACAGGTTTGCTGAATTCCCTTTTCATAACAGCCTAACTTGAGTGGCTTATCAGTGCTGGTTGTGTTAGTTTGACAGGTCGAGGGTCAGTGGTTGAGAGAGCCATTTGACAGAAATGCTGATTGTATTTGACAGGGACATTTCATATGTTTTCAACTGTCTTCTCTATAGACAGCCATACTTGCTATATTTGATGGAATTCAACAGCAGAACCCTGCACTTTTCTGGATGACAGTTGGAGAGACGTAAATGGCTCTTCTGAAATGGCAATTGTTGCCAATGATGATGATCTTTGATGTATACATACTGTTTGTGTATACATATTTTCATTATGTTTATAGCTAGTGGCTTTGTAATTATTGGAAGGAAAATTAAACAATTACCCCGATGTTGAAAAATAGAGACTCTACTTTTGTTGAGAATACTTGTGCATGTATTGATTCCACTATTTAGAAATTACTAAAATATTTATAAACTGTACCCTAATATTTATAGAATTGTCCAGATTAAACACTTAAGGTATGCATGTTTAGTAAACCTTTTTGCTATCAAGTAACTGCCTGAAGGCTAAATCTCATTGACCCAACCAGATGCAGAGTATATCTACGACAACACCTTGCCTGGCCTATAATGCAGCTTTCTTTAGTTATCGTTTGTTTTGATGACTTTTAGGTTTTAGTCTTCTGCAAATGAAAGACATGTTTAATTGGATTTATATCTGGAGATTAACATGGCCTGTTAAGAGATTTGATCTTCTGTTTTGGCACTGAAAAGTCCCTAGTTGATATTGTATTATGTGTTAAGTCATTATCCTGCTTCATTGAAGTGCTATCCAATGAGAATTAGCTTGAATCATAGAAGACAGCTATGGACTTCATTCACTGTTGCTGTCGGCAGGTACATTATCAACTAAAACAAGTGAGCCAGTTCTAGTGGCGGTTATACATGCTTATAATTTAACACCCCCGCCAATATATTTTTTATGATAGATAATGTGGTATGCTTTGGATCTTCGGCAATTCACCCCCCCACACATTCATCTTGCTGTCACTATGGAACATGTTTATCTTAGTCTCACCTGTCTCCAAGAACTGTTTCCCGAACTCTAGCAAACAGCAACCTGGCAATTTTGCTTTTGAAGCTAATATTTTAATGAAATATATATATATATTTTTTCATCCTGAGCAGTTTACCATCGTGCACACTTTACTTTTGCATGAGCATCAGAGCAGAGCGACAACATCCTGCACCCCACGGTTAGAGAATCAAGCCTTGGAGTGAGGTCAGAGAACAGTAACTGTTTGTGTCTGTACATATACATGTTGGCTTGAACTGTCAGTAAGTGGCTGTGACATTGATATAAAGAAGTTAGCCATCGTCTGAGCGACAAACAAAGTTAAGAAGCAAGCTAGCTAACTAACTGCCGCAAGTTGATAGCTACAATCAGCTACAATAGATTTGCGTAATGCTGGAAATCATTGAGATTTGGCAGCTACAATAAGACCCTTGATTTTCATATTTTGCCTTCAAAATAAGTCTGCTGTTTGTCTATAGTGTATATTGTGTAAATGTTCAAAGGAAAACTATGTTGGATAAATGTCACCAAAACAAAATTACTATTTAAATAATACTTAACATAAGTTAAATAATATTATATTGTGGAGCCCACTGACAAATGTTTAGAGCTTAAGTTAATGTAGAAAACATCAAATATAAAAAAATCCGGTTTTGATGTTATTGTTTTTAATTTACTTTTGTGGTGAGGGATTGTGTAATAGATCCAACCACAGTATATTTTTCCACCACCCTACTGTAAATTAAAAGGGATGCTTTTTGTGAAAAAACTATTTGGTGCCGCAATGAATGTATTATCCGGAATACTCAGGAGAGTTTGTGAAGTAACATATGCGGAATCATGGGGCACTTTTTGCTACATCCAGCAAAACTATATGTTCTACCCCCTACTTAACTCACAATGCAACACACCATACTGTACATGGAATTCATATTGCCGGATTAGTTAGTAGCTAGTGGCATTTATTAAGTGTCTGGGTGGCGGTTCATGAACAGTTTTAGAGAATGGTTAATTGAGTGAGTACTATTAGGTAATGATGTTCTGACAGTATGGTCAAATAATGCTAAGAAAATAATCAATAACACAAAAGGCTTCGAGCCTTTTGTGTTGTTGATGCCTGCCCGCAACACCCCTTAGCCATTGATCTGTTGGGTGTGGGGGTTAGGGAAACAATGAACAGACATTTATATTACTCCTTTCAAGCAATCAATTATTGCTCAAATAAGTAACATGTATTGCTAGTTCGCATTTGCTTCCAAATAAAACTGGCAATGGCAAGCATGCATTTAAATTACAAACTTTTATAGATATTAACAATGGAATATCAATTGCAATTAATGCTGTGTTCTATACAGTAAAATCTATGATATGTCCGGTTGACAGAAAATATAACAAAGTTGATAGCTATAGAACAATTACTAGTTAACTAGGGATTCTGATTCAAACTTCACAGCGACAGTTGTCACCAGAACTAACCATAAACATACGAAGGTTACGAAATAATCAAACAATCACTTGTAAAACATTGCCGAGGTTGTATTGCTAGCTAGCAACAATTACTACTGTATGTCATCTCAGCAGTTGGTAATTCCAATAATTGTTTCAAGCTAATGGCCTACGCTAAACATGAGGCAGCTGGTTAATCTTGTTTACTTCGATTACATATTGGAAAACTGATAACAACTCTGAAATGATCTGGCTTGCAGATGGACTGCCAATGGAGGCCTGACTGTAGCAGGGCACTGACATCTTGAATGCATGTTTGAGCTTGGCATTAACAATTTTAGCACCACCAAATCGCCATGGTCTGATACTTTAAAGCTTGAGGCAGATAGAATGCATCAAGCCATGTGCGTTACAGCAGAAGTCAATTTATTCTACTGGAGTGCATTCGGTATTGCTGCGACTCATCTGTTGGACTATGCTGAAGAGCTTGTGGTGTATGGCAAGCACTGTGACTCCAACTTGTGGTTGATTTGCCGTGTGGTATCAGGAAGTAGATGAACCACTAAAAATGCTGATGCTTTGTTTTCAGAAGCACCATTTGTTTTAGCTTTAAGTACAAAATCGAAGTTTATTACCGAATTTGTAGTAACCAAATATAATCAATATTAGCGAGGGCATGTTTGCCATATTTTGGGTATACTTCGGAAGGAAGTAAATATCATAAATATCTTGTTGTAAATATCATACTGGATACAGTACTGTGCAGAAGTCTCAAAGTTGTACTTAGGCAATTTTTCTAGTGTTTCAATTTCAAAAGTGTGTGTACGTGTACATATATATATAACACACACACCCCTCACATTTATTGTAAATGTTTGATTATATCTTTGTGTAATGTAAGTGTAAATATGCTGTCCCCTCAAAATAATTTTACCCACATGTCTAAACCACTGGCAACAAAACTGAGTACACCCCTAAGTGAAAATGTCCATATTGGGCACAAAGTGTCAATATTTTGTGTGGCCACCATCATTTTCCAGCATTGCCTTAACCCTATTGGGCATCAGCTTCACAGGTTGCCACTAGAGTCCATGATGACATCACAGAGCTAGAGACCTTGCACTAGAGAACTTGCGCTCCTCCACCTTCTGTTTGAGGATGCCCCACAGATGTTCAATAGGGTTTAGGTCTGGAGACATGCTTGGCCAGTCCATCACCTTTTCCCTCAGCTTATTTAGCAAGGCAGTGGTCGTCTTGGAGGTGTGTTTGGCGTCATCATGTTGGAATACTGCCCAGCGACCCAGTCTCCGAAGGGAGGGTTTCATGCTCTGCTTCAGTATGTCACAGTACATGTTGGCATTCAGGGTTCCCTTCATGAACTGTAGCTCCCCAGTGCCGGCAGCACTCATGCAGCCCCAGACCATGACACTCCCACCACCATGCTTGACTGTAGGCAGCTTGACTGTAGGCAAGACACACTTGTCTTTGTACTCCTCACCTGGTTGCCGCCACACATGCCATCTGAACCAAATAAGTTTATCTTGGTCTCATCAGTCCACAGGACATGGTTCCAGTAATCCAGCAAACTGTTTGCGGCCTTTCTTGTGCATCGTGGTTGTTGAGCAGAGGTTGTGTGTGTGTGTGTGTGTGTGTGTGTGTATGTGTGTGTGTGTGTATACAGTGGGGAGAACAAGTATTTGATACACTGCTGATTTTGCAGATTTTCCTACTTCCAATCATGTAGTGGTCTGTAATTGTTATCATAGGTACACTTCAACTCTGAGAGACGGAATCTAAAACAAAAATCCAGAAAATCACATTGAATGATTTTGTTTAATAATTAATTTGCATTTTATTGCATGACATAAGTATTTGATCACCTACCAACCAGTAAGAATTCTGGCTCTCACAGACCTGTTAGTTTTTCTTTAAGAAGCACTCCTTTTCTCCACTCATTACCTGTATTAACTGCAACTGTTTGAACTTGTTACCTGTATAAAAGACACCTGTCCACACACTCAATCAAACAGACTCCAACCTCTCCACATTGTCCAAGACCAGAGAGCTGTGTAAGGACATCAGGGATAAAATTGTAGACCTGCACAAGGCTGGGATGGGCTACAGGACAATAGGCAAGCAGCTTGGTAAGAAGGCTACAACTGTTGGAGCAAATATTAGAAAGTTCAAGATGACGGTCTCTCAATCGGTCCGGGGCTCCATGCAAGATCTCACCTTGTGGGGCATCATTGATCATGAGGAAGGTGAGGGATCAGCCCAGAACTACACGGCAGGACCTGGTCAATGACCTGAAGAGAGCTGGAACCACATTCTCAAATAAAACCTTTAGTAACACACTACGCCATCATGGATTAAAATCCTGCAGCGCATGCAAGGTCCCCCTGCTCAAGCCAGCATGTCCAGGCCGGTCTGAAGTAACAATCTGGATGATTCAGAGGAGGCAATGGAGAAGGTCATGTGGTCTGATGAGACAAAAATAGAGCCTTTTGGTCTAAACTCCACTCGCCGTGTTTGAAGGAAGAAGAAGGGTGAGTACAACCCCAAAAACACCATCCCAATCGTGAAGCATGTAGGTAGAAACATCATTCTTTGGGGATGCTTTTCTGCAAAGGGGACAGGATGACTGCACCGTATTGAGGGTAGGATGGATGGGGCCATGTATCGCGAGATCTTGGCCAACAACCTCCTTCCCTCAGTAAGAGCATTGAAGATGGGTCGTGGCTGGGTCTTCCAGCATGACAATGACCCGAAACACACAGCCAGGGCAACTAAGGAGTGACTCCGTAAGAAGCATCTCAAGGTCCTGGAGTGGCCTAGCCAGTCTCGACCTGAACCCAATAGTATATCTTTGGAGGGAGGTGAAAGTTCGTATTGACCAGCGACAGCTCCAAAACCTGAAGGATCTGGAGAAGCTCTGTATGGAGGAGTGGGCCAAAATCCAGGCTGCTGTGTGTGCAAACCTGGTCAAGTACTACAGGAAACGTATGATCTCTGTAATTGCAAACAAAGGTTTCTGTTCCAAATATAAAGTTCTGCTTTTCTGATGTATCAAATACTTATGTCATGCAATAAAATGCTAATTAATTATAAAAAAAATCATACAATCAGATTTTCTGGATGTTTGTTTTAGATTCTGTGTTTCACAGTTGAAGTGTACCTATGATAAACATTATAGACCTCTACATGCTTTGTAAGTAGGAAAACCTGCAAAATCAGCAGTGTATCAGATGCTTGTTCTCCCCTCTGTGTGTGTGTGTGTGTGTGTGTGTGTGTGTGTGTGTGTGTGTATATATATATATATATATATATATATATATATATATATATATATATATATATATATATATATATATATATATATATATATATATATATATATATATATATATATATATATATATATAAAACACTTAATATCCCAAATATTATTTTAGTTCAACTTTCAGCAGCTTAAGACATTTTGAACAGTTCTGTATATAACTGAACGTTTATCATTAATCTACAAAGAGACAGTTTTGGAAGTTAAAACATCTGGCATCTGACTACTTTCACTGAAACCATTTTCCGTGCAGCCTGTTTGGCATTACGATCTGGGTCTGCTGTGATGTGGCACATGAATTGCAATGATTGCGTAAAGTTACCGTAGGGCAACGCATCAATGCAATCTGTTTGCACAAGGCTTTACTGAGCATAAGAGTGACAGAGTTTGCAGATTTTATATTACCCTGTAATGAAAACTTTGAGAAAAATGCATCCCCATCCAATCAATTTATTCTATTAGTGATGTTGTCTGTGCACTTTAGTTAAAGAAGCCTGCTGTGAGATTCTTAGTGATGTTTTATCGCTCCCTATTTCTCGTTGTTAGACTCTATATTTGACTGGTTCATTAAGCACACTGTGGAATTATGGATACATTCAAAAATAATAAATATTACAATATTTTAAGTTGTTTTAAATAGAGCATTGCGCATGAATAGCATACCTTTTTTAATTAAACAACTGCAGTGCAGGAATTAAGGTTTGTATCAGATAAAAAATGTATATATTTGAATAAAAAATTCTGAAAAATTGTTCTTGTTTCTGGGTGTTTTATAAGATGCAGGACAAATAATATTTATCTGAAGTGATTAATGCAATTAAACTGAGACACTACAGTGTGGGTTTAGGGTACAGCCTGGTCACTCCCACTGAAGTTCTGCACATGCGCGCGCGTGCACACACACTAAATCGGGTTCTGGGAGATTACACGAGTAATGGGAAAGCACATCTGTACTGTCCTCCCACTCCACAGCAACCATCCATGTTTTTACCCATGGTCTGTCGCCAGAGATGGTGGTGTGTGTGCGAGTGTACGAGTTTGCGTGGGTATGTGAGCGAGCTGGCAGAGATGACCTGCATGGTACCTCTCCCCCTCAGAGAGGATTGTGTGTGCGGGTGTGTGTGGTTGGTGTGCTGCAGTGGATTTAATAGCGTTCTCTATGATCGATATGCTCCTGTCTCAATGTGAAATGAGTCAGAAAGGGCAATGTGGAGCCAGACTGCTGCTGTTGCTATGTTGGCGGGGGGGGTAACACTGTTACCATCAATGTGAAACATTGTTTTTTCCATCCATGTCACTGCATAGAGGCGTTGGACTCCTGTTGTGGCTTGTGGACACTTTGCGTGCCTTATCTGTGTAATATGTTTGTGCGGGCATCCAGGTATGAGAGAGTTCCTTGTCTCGCTTCTTTGGGAAGGTCTCGGTATGTTTATGTACAGTACCAGTCGAAGGTTTAGGCACACCTACTCATTCAAGGATATTTCTTTATTTAATTTTTTTAATTTGCATTTGAGAATAATAGTGAAAACATCAACATTTTGAAATGACACTTGGAATCATGTAACACAAAAAGTGTTCAACAAATCAAAATACATTTACGTTCAACCTGCTTCATGATCTAGTCACCTGAAATGCATTTCCAACAATCTTGAAGGAGATCCTGCATATACTGAGCACTTGTTGGCTGCTTTTCCTTCACTCTGCGGTCCAACACGTCCCAAACCATCTCAGTAGTTGGTTGAAGTCGGGTGATTGTGGAGGCCAGGTCATCTGAGGTAGCACTATCACTCTCCTTGGTCAAATTGCCCTTTGACAACCTGGAGGTGTTTCGGGTCATTGTCCTGTTGGAAAAACAAATGGGATAGTGTATCACTGCAGAATCAGCTGTTGGTAGTCATGCTGGTTGAGTGTGCCCTGAACTGTACAGGTCCACCAGCAAAGCACCATCACACCACCTCCATGCTTCACGATGGGAACTACACATGTGGAGATCATCCACTCTGCAGCTCACAAAGACACAGAAAGTCTTTGGATCATTTCCATCATAAAGACCTAGTTCACGCAGTCTCCTCTGATCAGTTGATGTTGACAAATGTTTCTTGAACTCTGTGAAGAATTTGGCCTGACTCTGGGTCTTCCTATCCTGCGGTGGTGCTCATGAGAGCCAGTTTCATCACAGCACTTTATGTTTTTTGCGACTGTACTTGATAAAGACATTTTCAAAGTTCTTGTAATTTTCCAGATTGACTGACCATCCTGTCTTAAAGTAATGATGGACTGATCTCTTTGCTTATTTGAGCAGTTCCTCATAATATGGACTGCTACACTACAGACCTAGTGATGGTCTTCTGTGTACCCTAACATGTTAAGAAATTCCTCAAATTAAGGTGAGTCACAGGCCATGAGGCTGTTTGAGAGAATGCCCAGAATGTGCAAAGCTGTCATCAAGGCAAAGGGTGGCTACTTTGAAGTAGCTAAAATATAGATATGTTTTGATTGATTTCACTTTTTTCTTGCTACATGATTCCATATGTGTTATTTCATAGTTTTGATGTCTCCATTATTAATCTACAATGTGGAAAATATGACAATTGTAAAACTACCCTTGAATGAGTAGGTGTCTCCAAACCTTTGATTGGTACTGTAGGTTTGTGCATATTTATGAGGAGACAAACACACAGAGACAAACACACAGAGACAAACACACAGAGACAAACACACAGAGACAAACACACAGAGACAAACACACAGAGACAAACACACAGAGACAAACACACAGAGACAAACACACAGAGACAAACACACAGAGACAAACACACAGAGACAAACACACAGAGACAAACACACAGAGACAAACACACAGAGACACACACACAGAGACACACACACGCACTCACACACACGCACTCACACACACGCACTCACACACACGCACTCACACACACGCACTCACACACACGCACTCACACACACGCACTCACACAAACACACGCTGAGAGACACACACGGAAAAGATCCAGATGTCAAGGAAACAGATATTATCTTATTAGGCTTCACTCACATAGAACACACAAGCTTACACATATTTGGGACTAAAAAAGAGCTCCACAGGGAAATTCAACCTGGCACTCAATTGACACCCAATTGAAAGCCTGCATGCAGATCTCTGTAAGAGCATTGTGAGAGTCCAGAGAAAAAAAACCAACAACTCATGCTGAGCAGAAGTAGGCCAATTCCCTCTTCTGATTAATATATCAATTTTTTTACACATTTAAAAACAAACCAGCCCCACTCCTACTACTACAAAGCCCTCCAATGCCAGGAGGAAACCATAGAGAAGAGACTCCACAAACCAATACCAAAACAGTAAACATCAGAACTGAACTCAGACAGTCTGGCCCAATCAAATTATTACAAAACAATAAGATAATGATATCACCTATTGGAAAACACCACAAACAATCAAAGCAAACATGCTATTTGGCCCTAAACAGACAGTATACAGTATCTGACCATCTGACCACTCTGACCATAAAAACAGGTCATCACAGACAGATCTGGCCTACCCCGAGAGGGCAGGTTGTGCTCCCTCTGCCCAGGGAGAGAGGAAGAGACAGAGCAACGTGTTCTACTACACTGCAAAAACAATGCATATATACGAGAAATATTTTTTCCAAAATAAAAAATAAATTTGGTACTTTGATAGAACTACGGAAATGGAGCAAATACAACTTGTTCTAGGAGAAAAACTCAGTTGTGCCACATTAGTGTCAAAATATGTAGCTTTCTTCCACATCCAAAGGGACAACCAGCTGAATAATGAATCAGGATAATGAAATGAATACCTGGACCAGGATTCTTTCCACTAATTAGTAGTAACTGTGATTGGTGCTCACTGTACTGTTTGCTTGTTTTGCTTCTAATTTTTATGTTAATATTTTTTCTGTTTCATTTGGTAATGTATGTACTGTAGTAACATATTCCATGCCATTTGAATGGAATTGAATTGAGAGACAGAGAGCGAGACAGAGAAATAAACAGAGCGAGAACATTGTGAAGGACCACATAAATCAACTGGAACATAGTATGCTGTGTGATGAGGCCAGTACAGGAGCTAAGAGCTGTGCTTTACTCTGGGTTAGAGTGTAAGTAGACATATTGCCCTCCACACAGTAGCCACTGCATTAGCGTTCTGTGTGTGTTCGCTCACAAGAGAGGAACGAACGCTATTAGGCCAGAGAGCAAGTTTGACCTTTGAACCGTAACCAGCAGACAAACTGAGGGAGATGGATGCAGGCGGGGAGAGACGGAGGGGAACGATGGATGGATGGATACTGAGAATGGATCTCCCGTAAAGCTCCCCGTTCAGACCCGCTCCCGATATGGAAGTCACCTGTTTCAATTCAACGCCACCTTGAATCACAATGCGTGCAATATACTATGTCTTACGCAGACAGGCACAGATATGACCGAAATGTAAAGACGTGCAAGCGTTAAAGCCTATAGATTATATGGTGGGCGGGGAGGATGGACAGTGTTTGTGCTGCATGGTTCCAGAGGAAAGACACTGACTCTCTGACTCTCTGTTACTGCTGCTGCATCTGGAGACTGGAGCTGGGAGGGAGAAGACCATGGTGGGAGTAGTCTGGTTCCGGTTGGTTGGCTCTGTCTCCAGCACTCAGCCAGGGCCCAGCCAAGCTCTGACAGGGAGGGAGAGCGAGAGTGAGCTAGAGTAAAGGGAAGGAGAGCGAGGGAAAGAAAGTCTGTAATTAGCGCCAGGGACTGTCTGCCGCATTCCACATCTGTAAATTACATAGTGTGTCTGTCTGTCCCTGTGTCTGTCTGCAGCGCCATTAGAGCATCCTCTGCCCAGAGACACTTTTGTTAACGGGCAAAACCTATCCAGACCCACACTCTTTCCATCTATCTTTCGGTTGAATCCAAAGAGGCTTTTACTGGCATGGTAAACGTGTATGTCCATGAGATATGCTTTTGGTTTTGCATGTTCGAACCACATTTGGGTGGTTTATTTGTCTAAGTCCTGTTCCCTGAGCATCTTTGGTTGGCTTGGTCACCTGCGCAAGCCACTAGTTTAAGTGGAGGAACTCACCAAAAACCCACTACAGTGTGCTTTTAAACTTCTAACCAAAAACACTATATATCTACTGCCATCTCATGTCTTTGTGTACCATATATGTGTTGTTTGTATCAAAACATTGAAAAAGCAGAAATATTTAACAAAACAGTTCAACTGGAACTGGTCAAAACAATGTCAAAGGTTTATCATTTGAGATTTGTGTAATTCCTGTATTACACGTAGTCGAGTGCATGTTTGTACACTAAACTGAAGTTCACTGGAAATGGCTTAAAACAAAGGTTAAATAGCTAACGTGCATTAAGCCACTCACACCTTACACAATGTGCTAGCTACTCTGTCCCCTCGTAGCCTGCTGCACCAGGTCTTTTCTCTCTTTCTATTTTATTCCTCCTGTCATTTATCCCACTGCTTCCAGGATTTCCATCCTCTCACTCATTCTTTCTCCAACCTGTCTTTTGAGTCCCACCCTCCCTCTCGTGTCTGTTTATGGTCAACTCAACTGGCAGCCAGAGCTGCATTGCCTTGTTTTTTTCCACATCACAACCACAGCGTTTTTCGTGCTGTAATTTGGAGCGAAAGGCTCCCCTCCTTCGCTCGGTTCCCCCGGGCCTGGGCTTCATTGATTTGTTTTGATTTCAGTAACTCCAGTTCTCCAGAGTGGCAGCCTGGAGCCGGCCCGCGCCGAGCCAGGCCAGACAGCGAGCAGCCATGCAGCCAAACTCTGCCTCTCTGTCTCCTTGTTTAGCCTGCATGACTTGCTGGCTTTCCCATGTGAAGTGCAGACTATATATTTTGGGGCAGAGACTCACATGTATTGTGAAGGGAGGAGATCATCGCTGCTGTGAAATAGGAGTCTTTTCCAAGCTGTTACAACATCCCACTGCTCAGTTATGTGTGTTTGCACACAAGTGCTTGTTGAAAGAGGCAAGCAGAATTAGACTTCATGTTGATTAAACCGGGTTAAAAAATTAAACAGTTTTGTATGTTTTTTTAAGCTGGGAGTAGGACAGCTAAGTGTTTTTAAGTGCGTGGACAGAGAATGTATGTCTGTGAGTCTGTGGAAGGACAATTTGGGAAGGCAGGTAAGCTCACAGTCCACAAGATTGCTGGCTAGGAAAATCTTTCATTCCGTCCCTATGCAATAAAGTTGACCCTAATTGCCTCCCACGTTGTTTGATGTAAATGAGAACATGTTCTCAGTGAAATTACTTAAAATAATAATGTCAAAAAAAATCTGTGTAGAGACTAAGTGTTTGCAGGTCTCTTGGTTTCTTGAATCTGAATACAATTGAGAGCCTAGTTCCCCACTTAAATATAAGTCATTCAGCAGATGGTCTTATCCAGAGCGACTCACGGTAGTGAGTGCGTACATTTTCAAATATTTTCACACTGCAAGCGATTCCACAACCCCAGAGTCGTAAGCGTTGTGCTTTTGCCGAGTGAGCTATGCTCGCTCCTACATGTGTGCTTCGTTGTCATGCCGGAGTGTGTCCCTGTGCGCCCTCTCTGCATGTCTATGTCTGAGGCAGCGCTAATGGGATAGCTGTCTGGGAAGATGGATGGGCCAGGCTAAGATGGTCACCGTGTCACAGGGGGCTGTCAGAGGTCTGTCTGAAGAGCCAGCACTACCGGCCCGCCTGATGAAGCACCTTCTCTGATTGGGTACCACCAAAAGTGAGCTCACAGGGACTACTCGATCTCTCTTTTTCTCCCTGTCTCTATTCCTCTCACTCCCTCACCGTCTCTCTCTCTCTCTCTGATAGTCTTTCTCTTTGTCCCTGGCCTGCACTACTATGACTTAATGAAGATGGATTTCAGTATTGTACCCATTGCCCACCGTTTGTCACTCGCCAACTGTTCAACAGCCACCTTGCCCAGTTTGTTGGAAAATGGAAGTGCTGGACAGTGAATCCAGCTAAATGTTTCCAGAGTCCAGGGACTTTATGGGATTTTCCACCAGTGATGATCAACTCATGGTTGAGAAATATTGGGCAGAGTTGTGTGTGAACTGTGTGGACATATTGGCTCCTTTTTGTTACGGCCACTGATGGGGAGGCATGATCCATTCTGAATGGACAGAAGGTGGAGCTAGGACAAGGAACTGAAAATGATTCAAAACCAAAATATTTTTGCCTTGTTTCGCCTACACAGATTTAGCCTAGTTTAGGACTAATAAAACCAGCTCAATAGAAAACTCCATTGAGCTTGTTTTTTTAAGTCGTAGACTAGGCTTGATCTGTATCTGTGAAACCAACCCATAACCACTTATCGCAGGCATTTTGTTGACATCGGTGCAGGCATTTTCTTGACTGTTGACATATGTACGATAAGTTGCATAAGATTTCAGTACCCTCCTTAATATTGGGACAGTACCTTTTTTTTATAAAAGTTTGGATCCTAATTAACCAGGCAAGCCTATTTCAACTATCCCCTGATTAGAAAGATTGAATCCAGCCAGGGCAATAACATCCAATCTGCGGTTTCCTATGTGACAGACCATGTCTTTAACCGCTACGTTATTTGAACACCGGGTATTGTGGCACATTATATGTGTGTAGAGATGTGGTGTCTGTCTACCACCTGCATTGTCAAACCAATTGGTCAAAACTCCATGATTCTCTAAAACTAGTTCCCTACATTACCTGTTAACATCCAAACCAACGACCGACATAACAGGATTGCAACACTACATTCCACATGTGAAATTAAGAAGATTTGTGTAGATGGCTAGCTAGTAGCTGTATAGTACCTATAATGAAAACACTGAATCCAATCACTCCATGGCTGGTTGTTTCTATAGAAAACAGTGACAGTTGAATAGCCAACCACTACGCTATGTGAACTACACTATGTAAATCAAATGGTTCCTTGTCGGTGCTGTTCGTCCATCGCATTATAACTGTAGAGTTTTACTTTAGGCTTACTATAATGAAGCTAATGAAGCTTGTAGCTAGCAAAGCTTTAGCCTATCCTGAACAAACCTGATGTCTACTTTGTTTGGGCCGTTGTGAGGAGCGAACCCTGGTCGACTATGTGGCAGTCCGTGTCTCTAACCACCAGAGGTGTGATCACGACTTAAACTCGAGTCACAGATCTTTTCGACTTGACTTGAAAAAATCCAACAAGACTTGCTACTCGACTTTGACTTTAACACCAATGACTTGTGACTACTTTTACTTGAGCCTTTTGACTCGAACTGACTTGATACACTCCCCAAGCACATATAAAAAATAATGCTAATAAAAACATGTAGCACATCAACCCTTCATTTAACTGATTACTGTTTGAATCCAACAGCAGCCAAACAAATTGTGCCTGCAGAGAAAAAGTTGCGCGTGGTAGTGCAGAAGAACGTCGGCAGGTGAATTCAATAATAATAGAAAGACGCTGTAGTCAACAAAAATGTATTGCAACTTGCAAAATATGCAGGGAGAAAGTTACAGACAGAGGTGCAACAACTTAAAAATGTGTAACTGCACAAAGAACGGTTAATCATGACTAATTATAGCCAACACAGGTAAATATAACTTTCCTAGTGTTGCGTGTAGGCTAACGTAAAATTGAATCAGTGAGCCTCCACAGTCAGACATTGCGTGAATGTGATCATTGCACACACGATTGAGCTAGTCAGTTGGTAGACTGCATCCTGTCTGACGTTACTGGTGTAGTGGAGACCTGGGTTGGTTGGCTCACTTCACTCTGCCGTATTTCTCTGGCATAACTGATGTAAAAATATTCTAACCAATAGCTAATGAAAGGTTAAGGTCACTTGCAAATTGAACCACTGCAAATTGAGTGCTTCTGTTCCTCACTCTCAATTTTTTTTCCGAAGCTGTATGTCCTTATGATCGATGGAGTATCTGGCTTCATTGTGAAACAAACTTTTGACTCTGTTCGTCGGAGAGCGATATGGTTTGCTACTGGCAGTGGTGCCGGCATGAGCTGTGATCACCCGCTAGGGAGGGTGGTGTCATAAAACTCTGTATGCTAGGGCTGCAACGGTATACGTATTCATAACCGTATGGTATGGGGTGCTATTCACAGTTTGCACAAGAACCCGAATACATGAAAAATAAAAAATAAATAAATAGCTACTGGGTATTGAATGACTCTGTTCAATAAATCAGATTGATATGAATATATTTTGTGTATATAGTTATTCTGATTAAGTAAGAGTCATTGCGCATATCGTAATTAATGTAGGCATTTGTTGTAGGTTAACCTTTCCAAATTACAGTACTGTAAAACTGAAATGTTACCATCACCAAAAATGTGCCTGTCTTGACTTGAGACTTGAATTGTAAGACTTGAGACTTACTTGTGACTCTGCTATTTTACAGTGGGTAGTCACTCAATCACTTTCTTTTTAGGCTAATTTACATCTTGCAGTGTCTCCACTAACGACAACCTCAGTAGTTCTGTTCGTTTTCTATGGATGATAGTGACAATCATCCATGCCTACTTCCTGGCTATTGTTCCTGATCTGTGAGCATTCATCAGATAAGTCTTCACTGTATCTTCCTTTGTACCAGGCTGTTTGCGATTTCTGTGTTAACCAGGGCTTTCCATCTTGTTAATGATGTTACAAACTGTGGTGGTTAGTAGGTTTTGTTTGTTTCTGATAGGACAACTTCACCAATCCAATTGTTCATGTTTAAAGTGGCTTCCATTGAAATAACTTTTGTTGAGACCTTCTAGGTCCTCATGTTGACAGACACCAATAGCAGACACCGAAGACAGAAGGAAAGCCTACAATCGACACTCATGCTTGTAACAAATTATATGCTGGGACACATCTGCCTAACAAAAACAATGCCAGTTGTCCAATATGCTTGGTGCCATTAAATAGGGAGACTATTTAGAAAAGGTTTTGGCACTTTTAAATAGTGATGACAAAATACACAAATATCCTCAGGTAAAAGCTGTAGAGTGAATCTCTATATTACCCTCATGGTGCTGCAACAGAAGAAGCGCTTGCTTACTCACTGTAAGGTTCTTTAATTAGTGATAGCCAATTGGACAATTGAATGCAACAACAATCTAGATTAATTAATGGGGTTGTATCTGCCTCACTAGCATCCATGGGATGCTAGAAATTATAAAATGTTCTTGAATCGGAGACGGCACATTTGAGCTCAGAGGGATGGACAGCAGTTGTACTTGGTGTCTGGTTCATTCTACCATCTTGTCTGTCTTTCTTTATGCTCTGAAGAGTTGAGCTCAGGAGTGCTCTGAGCATTTACAGACGGTCAGGCTAAACTTTAATAATTGATCCTGTTGACACTGAGATTCACCTGTGCGCATGGGTGGGTGTGTGTTTGTTTCAGATAGGAATTCACTTCTGCAAACTTCAGCTCCTCAAGGTTATCTTTTCCCCAATCTTTTCACCTTGGTTTTGTCCAAGTCTTCTCTACATTGTTTATTGCTACCTGGCTGTCTGTTTGTCAGGCTGTCATTTTCTCCTAGCGCCTCTCTACATGTCTCTAACTATAGGCTGTCTGACAAGAGGGGGCAGGTTTAACCTATAGTTTCAGGTAATTGTGTGTATGCATGTTTGACAATTTTCTCTCTCTATCATTTTGGATTTTCAAATATGTTTTCCTGTTCCCTGTTCTCAGTTTCCTTCTGTGTTTGACCCAGTTTTTACTGTACATGTGAGTTGACTGTCCCCATGTTCCTTTAGCTGGTCAGCTATAAAAGGGTATTTCTGTCTTACGGGTTTGGTTTATGTCAATAGTGGTATTAGTGTTAAGATTTGTGTCACTCTTTTACAGGTTTTGACATTATGGGTTATGTTAAAGACATGACCTAAGTTTTAGAGAAGGTTATTTGAAGGCTCCTTTTAATCTGAATGGGGACAACAGAAAGGTTAAACTGCAGAACTGTTCTATAGTCCTGAGCAACCTAAACATTTGTAAAGCTATGTCATTAGAATAAATACAAATAATCATGAAAAAATATAATACAAATGAATAATAATGTCTTGTGAGGTTACTGATATCTATTTGTTGGTGGGCTGAGGGGATTTGATATGCCATTCAGCTTATTGAAATATTCAGAGGTGTTTTCAACAGATCTGTCTTTCCAAGTCCTTAAAATCTCGATTGGACTTGAAGGATTCATGAAGGTTGAGGAGCTTTGGTTCTATAGAGGTTGACACTGGTTATGTGTCCGTGTTCACACCGTATGTGGATTCGTTTTCTCATTATCTGTTAATGTAGAACACCAACCTCTTTTCAGACGCATTGCCCTAACCAGACAAACTACTGCCTGTGGAAAACATGCATACAGCCTAAGGCTGGGTGACAAAACTATAAAAATAATGATTACATTTATGTTTGATTTAGTAATGATCGTGTATAGTGATACAGATAGTTTTACATCTAGCATCCCCAATATAAAAGATTTAATGGTACTGTGTCAGCAGAGATTTTTAGATTTTCTGTAAGCGATTATTCTGATAGATAAAAAAGCTTTCCCAAAATTGTTCTCAATTAAATGTTAACTACAAAGTACCCTTTTTCCAACTTGGCTTAATGATGTCTTGATCATTAATTAAAATTACTTGCAAACACTTTAATCACACTCTTGCTGGAGCACACTTTAATTAATAATAATAATAAATTATATAATAATATGTATTTGAGTTATATATGTTTCCTTTCAAAAGTTTGGGATCACTTCGAAATTTCGTTATTTTCAAAATGTCATCGTTTTTTGTCCATTGAAATAATATCATATTGATCTGTGTAGAGATTGTTGATACTGTACAAAAGTCACCTCTCCACGATTGTACTATTAAAAGCTGCCAGTTGAGGACCTGTGAGACGTCTGTTCCTCAAACTAGACACTAATGTATTTGTTCCCTTGCTCAGTTGTGCCCCAAGGCCTCCCACTCCTTTTTCTAATCTGGTTAGAGCTAGTTTGTACTTCTTTGTGAAGTAGTGCACAATTTGTACGACATCGTCTGTTTCTGGGCAGTTTATCACATGGGATTGCCTTCATTTCTCAGTTTCAGAAGAAAGTTATTTGTTTCTGGTCATTTTTAGCCTGTAATCGAACACACAGTTGCTGATGCTTCAGATACACAATGAGTCTAAAGAAGGACAGTTTTATTGCTTCTTTAATCAGCACAACAGATTTCAGCTGTGCTAACTTACTTGCAAAAGGGTTTTCTAATGATCACAAAGGATAAACTTGGATTAGCAAAAACAACATGCCATTAGAACACAGTACTGATGGTTGTTGATAATGGGCCTCTGTATTTCTATGTAGATATTCTATTAACAATCAGCCGTTTCCTGCTACACTAGTAAGTTCCAACATTAACAATGTCTACAATGTATTCATGATCTATTGGATTTTATTTAAATGGAAAACAAATGTTATTTTCTATCAAAAACAAAGACATTTCTTAGTGAAAGAGTGTGTATATTTTGAAGGTGTGTCCCTTAAAAGGTGTCTCAATGGGATTCATGCATTGTGATTTATTTTCTGTTAAAAGGGTGTGATTTTAAAAGTTTAACAGGAATAATCAAAACATTTACCAAATACAAATCTTCCAACATAACATTTTTTGGTGGATTATAGTGATATCATCTTGGCCATATTGCTCAGTGTTAATTCATCCCCTCTCCTATTTTTCTCTCCCTCTGACAATCTCTCCTCATTGGTTTTTCTTCCTCCACTTACCTCGGCTCCGTCTCAGAGAATGTCTCCAGCTTTTTAGCTATTATTACATGTGGTGCCGGCGCAGTGTGGGATTGATGTGTTAATGGCATGCATGTGTGTGTTGAGTGAGAATCTTCAAAGCTCTGCACTTAACAGTCTCTGACATAACACCTCTCTTCAAAACCTCTAAGGGTCTTCATTTTTAGGCATATTTATCCTGTGTTGTGACACATGCCATGCAGCCAAAAAGTGCCGAGATTATAAGTCTGTAAATCGGTGGTTGCTTGTGACTCCTCATCTGCAGAGACACATTGAATATTGACTTTCAGTCCGTTAAGCAACGAGAGTGTGCTGTATGTGCATCCCATTTAGGAAGTCATGACTATGTGGCCCAGAGCCTTTATCTGGCAACATTGCTTGGGTTCAGGGCTAGTTGCCCACTCTGTCATTCAACCAATGTCTCCGTTAAAACGCAGTACCGTTTCCTGGATCTTTAACCTTCAGCTGCATTCGCCTATTTTCTGAATGTACATATTTTCTGAAGCGACATGACATTTTGGAGATGATTTTCAGTTTTAGCTCTTGCGTCAGGCATGTTCACAGCTCATTAGCAGTGCCGCAGTCTCCCACCATGCTGACTAGCACACCTTCTGTCAGCTATACAAGCGACGAGCTGATTGGCACTGATGAGTCGAGAGAGAGGAAGAGGCCAAGTGATATAGAACACAGAGATGTACTGATAGGCTTCGTAGAACAGTTGACGTCTTTCCTCTCGGCGTGTTCGTGTTTGCTCGCGCATACACATTTTTGTCTGTAGCATGGGCGAGGGTGACTGCACAGCCGTGTGTGTGTGTGTGTGTGTGTGTGTGTGTGTCTGCGCGCGCTTGTTGAGGTGCATGGTCTCTGATTAACATCTTCTGATCAGATACGAATCTGGCCTCATCACATTTCCTCTGTTGCTCTCAGGCTTCGCCTCATCCTCGGTCTCCCAGGATGTGGGTCTGCATGTCTATCTGTCCATGAATGTGTGTGTGTGTGTTCTTGGTGTTTTCCATGCGTAGTACTGATTGCATGATTGGCCTTGTCCTTGGGATGGCCAGATACTTATATCAGCCCATGGAGATTGAGACGTTGGGAAAACACTCAACGTAATCTCTGTTGTCTAGACACCATATCTGAAGGTATGCCCTCACTGCTCTTTCCCATTAGTAAGCGGCCTGGCCGGCCTTGTCGGAGGTTGTCGCTGAAAGGCCCAGAGCTCAGGAGCACACGTTCCCTTTCCTTCCAGAGTTTTTTTTCTTTCTAACTTTCTTTAATGCTCTTTTCCATTTTAAATTGTATGAAATGTTCTTTATTCCTCAGTTTTTGTCTTATTCAAATTATTTTACTTATTTTTCCCTAGCATATCAAATTTTGTAATAACCAATTGTGCCTCATCCCATCCAGTCACAAAAGGAAGTCATGTCAGTGCATATGGATATGGTCATCGTTTTGATCACTTCAGCTTTTGGAGGTGTCCTTACCCCACCTGAGGGAGTTGCTAGAGAGTGAAGAGACAAGACAATCCTTACTGACAATCAATCCCTGGACACTGCTTGGCCAATATTCAGATTTTATATCTATTTTTCCTCTGGAATTTTTCTGTTTCATTTGACAGGAAACTGGAGATGTATATAGGAAATAGTTTTTTTTGACCGACCAGAGAGACAGATTCAAACCCATACTCGAGCAGTCACCGTAGACAGATGCTTAGATCACTGGACAAAGCCACATATTCTAAGATATTACTTTCTATTTCCCTATTTCTCTCTTATTCAAGTTCTGTATATTTCCCTTTCTTTTTCCCCTATGTCCCTCTTCTAGTGCTAACATTGTTACTCAAGCTACCTAGTTTAATCCTTAAAGAATGTGTGTTCCATTATGAGTAGTAGTGTCATCCCTATGTTTATGCACAAACACCCATACACAAACACACAGCAACGTCTTCATATTTTTCTCACACACACACACACACACACACACACACACACACACACACACACACACACACA
>JACXGJ010000083.1:68727-138103 GCA_016801105.1 Esox niger | reverse complement strand
ATGAGAAAATATGTTTATTAAAGACAGGAGAACGATTAGATTATGTTTGCCGAGCCATCGCTCCGACAGTCGGGCTGGTCGCTGAGCTGTGCGAAGGGAGTCATGGGAGGAGGGATGAGGAGGGATGAGGAGGGTTGAGGAGGGACAGGGGCGCTGGGCCTTTGACTCTCCCAGGCTCTGGATCGGCTCCAGTTTGGACGGCAGCTTGACCGTAAGGCTCTGGATTGTGTTCGAAATTAGACACTGCTCCAGAGATTTAAGCTCTATGTGCAAAAGTCTGCAGTCTGAACAGCCCCCTCCTCGTGCACACACCCACATGCACGCACTCACCCTCACCCTCAAGGCGCCAGTCTCTCTGTCAGGTCTGGGGGCTGTGCTGTTCCCTGTCCTGGGCTTGGCAGATGGTATTCATTTACTTGAACGCAAAGAGGCCTGATAGGCTGACTGAGACGGCAGCACTGAGGTTCCCTAAACATCTGCACAGATACTCTGCTGGGCTGACCGGGGTGTATGTGTGTGTGTGTGTGTGTGTGTGTTTGTGTGTGTGTGTGTGTGTGTGTGTGTGTGTGGCCACGGGTGGTCACCGGGCGCTGTGTACTGGGGTGTTGAGGTGAGAGTCAGACCTAGGGCGTCTCAGCACGGGTGAAAAAGATCATGTAACAAAGCTTTTTATTCTCTATCCCTCCCCATGCTCTCTCTCTCTCTGGCTTTCTCTTTTCACCAGGTTGCGCTCGCGCTGTTCCATTGGCTGTCATGTTTCCAACTGTTTTGCCCCTCTGCCTTCTCTCTTGTCTGGGACGGCCAAACTGTTCACTTTACAGCAACAGCATGAGCCAGACCTCAAAAGGTCTGCGGTAGATTCAGGAGGCTTTACCAAACCTCACTGCATCCATAACTATTGGGGCCAGCGGATCAGCCCAATACTTTGTATTCCCTCATATCCCAATACTGTGCAATTGATATTCTATAAGATCTTTC
Organism: Esox niger; assembly: GCA_016801105.1. NCBI lineage: Eukaryota > Metazoa > Chordata > Actinopteri > Esociformes > Esocidae > Esox > Esox niger. The sequence goes on along the minus strand of JACXGJ010000083.1, from coordinate 137,125 downwards.
TCATTAGCTACTTAAATAGATACCCTATTGGACTGTCATGCGAAATGACAGGACGGATCCCAGGATTAAACCGTTAACCAGATGGAAGTCTTTGCTGAACGTATTGAGCTGTAGCAACAAGAACAGAAACACTTCAGACAGAATGAGTGTATTGAAAGAGACAGCGTGTGTGTTCAGGGCTCTGACTGCTGAGTGACTTGTGTTTTCTTCTCGAAAGTAATACAGCTTGCTGAGGGCTAAACAAACTTTGGATGAACTCTATTCACTTTAAAGTTCTCTCTAGGCAATTAAAATGCCAGTTCTGGGGTTGGGAGCAAATTGGGGGGGTTCAGGCTTCACGGGAACATTTGGGGGAAAAACACCCGCAGCACCAGAGAGCAAATATCACTCGGACTAGATGAAGAGCATAGTTATATTTTAATTGTACTAGTGAGCTGGGCAGAATTTTATGGAGTCGTAATTGAAACTCCCTACTCTTGTGCTATTTGTGTGAGGCTGGTTGTAAAATAAATTCCTAAATGTATTATGAAAGTAAGATTAGATTCTGGGCTGCAAAATGATGTGTGAGACAGTTCTTTAATACATGGATGAGTATAAATGACAACTAGTCCCACAGCTATGTTTAAAAGGCGTTTTCATATTCAAATGGATGTCCCTAGTCAATCTGGTGCAATTTAGGACACAAGTGTAGGGGCAAATTCACTCCAAGGTTAACCTGAGTACATGAAAGTATGTTACTACACAAGTGTAGGCTCTTTATTTTTGAGTATATGGCCAGTGTGTGAAGGAAACTGTGCATGAATGTTGTCCAATGCAGAATAGATGACCAAGTCTCAAATAAGACATTTTAGTACCCAATCCATGACACTACTACCATCATATTTAACCATTGTTATGAGGTTTTTACTGTGGAATTCAATGTTTGACTTGGTCCCTGCTTAGCGGAAAACATTCACTTTTAACTCATCTGTCCATTGAACACTGTGCAAGAACCTTTTAAGGATCATCACTGGCTAACTAAAGTAAAGCATGCATGTTCTTTTTAGTGAGCAGAGGGTCGTGCCATGATTTCCATTACTGCATAGTGTCTTTCTGATGATTGAGTTATGAACACTGACCATGGCTGAAGCGAGGAATGCCTGCAGATATCTGGATGTTGTTCTTTATGACTGCCTGGATGATATTACTCTTTGCTCTAAGAGATGAAGTCCTCAAAAAAGGAAAATGACAATATATGTAAAATATAAACCGTGTTTCTTTTCTGTTAAACCAAGCATTCTCTTTAAAGGAACATCTTATGTTTTGAGATTCTCACTAACTTCTGCGATTATGTTCTCTATCCTCAAAAAAGATTGCCATAGACAATATTTATAAGTCCACTTTTGGGATCTCTGGGGTATGCAAAATAATGTTTGTTTTCTCCATTCTTCTCAGTTGTGGCTTTGCATGCAAATAGAACACCTGTAATGGTGGAATTGCCTTTAGGGATTTTCTTTTTTAGTTGTATGCAACATACCTGTGTCTTTTTCCCACACTCCCACTGGCAATGACCCAAGGCTGTTTTCATGGGACATTAAAGGGCAGGTGGCTATCTGTGTTTGTGCTTTGGCTGCAATGGTTGGTTATGTTTACCATCTCAATACAGCCTTGAATCTATCTGATGATGGTTATCATCTCAATATAGCCCTGAATCCATCTGATGATGGTTATCATCTCAATACAGCCCTGAATCCAACTGATGATGGTTATCATCTCAATACAGCCCTGAATCCATCTGATGATGGTTATCATCTCAATACAGCCCTGAATCCATCTGATGATGGTTATCATCTCAATACAGCCTTGAATCCAACTGATGGTCACCATCTCAATACAGCCCTGAATCCATCTCAGACACAACTCTGAATAAAGAAGGATGAAAAGAGGATGCTCTTTTATTGGGGCTTAAATGGGTTTGCATGGTATTCTTAAATTAATGCATGTTATTTTGTGTGTGTGTGTGTTTTCACTATATATGTCTATTGATAGGCTAGGTTGCCAACCTGCCGGCAATCTCCCCAGTCAACTGTCTTAGCATTCCGTCTAGATAAAGGCTCCATTTTCTCCCTGTTTACGTGTGTGTGGTGTGTATGTGTATGAATGTGTTTGTGTGTAGGCCTTCGCTGGCTACAGGGCATTATCTGATAGGACCCGCTTTGAGACAGAGTGTCTCGACTGTCTGTGGGTAGGGTGTTGAGGGATCTGTGTGTGTGTGCTTGTGTATGTGTTATCTGTGACAGATAGTAGACGTGAGCAGACAGTGCGTCGCGTCTGTCATCGTTCCCAAGTGCTGGCTTCAGGGGAAACGTCTTTGAGGGCATGTGTGTTACTCTGTGTGTATGGTCGCTAGTGTGATTGTGTGTCTTTGGGTTTGAAAGCGAACGCTGGTGCCTGTAAGGGAGAATGAGTGAGTGTCTGTGCATTCATGTGTGTGTGCCAGCATGCATCCTTAGACAGGGCTTTCCATGTCCACGTACAGTATACTGCTGTCTGGACAACTCCTCACAAGGCTGTGCTGAAGCCCAGGTGGGGTTGGGTGTGTCAGTCTGTCAAATTTGGGGTCACAGACAGGTGAAGGGAGACCTGGGGGACATCTGATTCTGCCTTGGCTCCAATCCCTCTTGTCCCAGAGCCACCAGTGACATAAATCTTCCCCCTGCAGGTAAAACAATGGCAGAGAAACCCTATCTTGTATTTCTTTGTATAGGAAACATTTGTATTATTTAATAATGAACCAGCACAAAGAAATCTGAAATGTGTTTACATTACACACTATTATATTTCAAAAGGAGGATGTCTGAAGTTTCTGGCATCCTACCAAGTTTCAAATTTGATGTTTTTAGCTGTGTGCATTTTTGTAACAATGTGCCAAAAGTCTCTTTCCCAGTGTTTCTGCTGCCAAGCTGAAGGGGCAGTATTAGCAACCAGCTTACTTCACTGCCTCATCGTTTTCATATTTTTGGTTGTGGATCTTATTCCACAAATGTTTCCTTTTTTTATATCTATCCTTCATTCCCCCGTTTTCCATTTCAGTTTTTTTCATGTCTGTTTTCTTTTCTCCCTCCTTTATGTCTCCTCTTTCTATCTGAATCAGTTATATTGTTGTCTACATAGCTATGGTGATTGGTGTGTTATCCTCTGATATATAGTGGGAAATGTGAAGCTAGCCTGCCTCTATCTCCAGACCATCTTCTTTGGGTGATACGATAAATGTGCTCTCTCTGCTGTCATCTTTATTGCTCATTTAGCACTTTGGTGGAGCGTTTTCCCCATTTTAGCCCTTCTCCCTCTTCTGTTCATCCTCTTTTGACTGAGAGTTCAGAGCATTCTGGGTTGCATGGTGGAGTAGAGAAAGGAATTTGATGTTGACAGTGGCCAAAGTGCTGTACTGGAGGGTCGGCTGGAGCAGGAAGAAAGACTACTCTGTATTTTTATTTACTGCTGAGCGGCATCAGTACTCCCTGTTTGTCATGGCCTAAGCTGCCACAATTAGACTAGATCTGTGACCAACCGTTATGAATGATAGCTGTCATGAAAGGAAAATAACTGTTGTTTTTTTGTTGAACAAACTGTTTTCTACTGATCGGACAGTCAGGCATTATTGTTGTTGAATCAATTTCTGAGGTTTCTTAGATTCTTAAATAGATTCTTAAATAGACCCTGCCTCTTAACTTTTTTGACAATACCGCTCCAGCTGCTCCGATTCTCCGGCCAATCTCCAACTCCATTTTCCCTCACTCGTGAACAAGACCCCATGATATTTGAACTCACTTACTTGGGATAAAACCTCATTCCCTACCCGGAGGAGGCACTCCATCGGTTTCCTGCTGAGAACCATGGCCTCAGATTTTGAGGTGCTAATCCTCATCCCAACCGCTTCGCACTCTGCTGCGAACCAGTCCAGTGACTGCTGGAGGTCATAGACCGATGATGCCATCAGGACCACATCATCTGCAAAAAGCAGCGATGAGATCCCCAACCCACCGAACTGTAAACCCTCCACAACCCTTACAAACAGGATTGGTGACAAAGCGCGGCCCTGACGGAGGCCAACCCCCACCTGGAACGAGTCTGACTTACTACCGAGAACCCGAACACAGCTCTGACTTTGGACGTACAGGGATTGGATAGCCCTAAGAAGGGACCTCCTCACCCCATACTCCCAAAGCACCTCCCACAGTATCTCCCGGGGGACCCTTTCATACGCCTTCTCCAGATCCACAAAGCACATGTAGACCGGATGGGCATATTCCCAGGCCCCCTCCAGGATCCTTGCAAGAGTGAAGAGCTGGTTGGTTGTTCCACGACCAGGACGGAATCTGCATTGTTTCTCTTCAACCTGAGGTTCGACTATCTGCCGAACCCTCCTTTCCAACACCTTTGAGTAGACTTTCCTAGGGAGGCTGAGCAGTGTGATACCTCTATAATTGGCACACAGCCTCTGGTCCCCCTTTCTGAACAGGGGAACCACCACCCAGTCTGCCACTCCTTAGGCACTGCCCCCGACTCCCACGCAATGTTGAAGTGGCGTGTCATGCAAGACATCTCCTCCACATCCAAAGCTTTCAAAATTTCTAGACGAATCTCATCAATCCTCTGAGCTTTGCAACTGTGCAGCTGTTTAACTACTTCAGTGACTTCTGCCAAGGAGATTGACGATGCTTCCCCATCAGCCTCCAGCTCTGCCTCTACTAAAGAGGGCGTGTTAGTGGAATTTCCATCGCCCCAATACCTCCTCAGTGGAGGTCAACTGTGTTCCATCCTTACTTTACACTGCTTGGATGGTTCCCCGTTTTCCCCTCCTGAGGTGGCGGATGGTTTTCCAGAAACACCTTGGTGCCGACCGAAAGTCCTTCTCCATGGCTTCCCCAAACTCCTCCCACACACGCTGTTTTGACTCTTTCACGGCAGAGGTCACAGCCCTTCGGGTCCGCAGGTACTCTGCAACTGCCTCCAGAGTCCTCCGGGATAACATATCCCGGAATGCCTCCTTCTTCAGTCGGACCACTTCCCTGATCACTGGTGTCCACCAAGGTGTACGAGGGTTACTGCCCCTTGAGGCACCTAGGACCGTTAGGCCACAACTCCCTGCCGCAGCTTCGGCAATGGAATCTTTGAACATTGACCACTCAGTTTCTATGCCCCCAACCTCCACAGGGATGTCAGAAAAGCTCCGCCGGAGATGTGAGTTAAAGATCTTTCGGACGGAGGCCTCCTCCAGACGTTCCCAGTTCACCCACACTACACGTTGGGGCCTTCCTGGTCTGTCCAGAGTCTTTCCCCACCCATTGACCCAACTCACCACCAGATGGTGATCGGTTGACAGCTCCGCCCCTCTCTTTACCCGAGTGTCCAAAACATGCAGCCTCAAATCCGATGACACGATCACAAAATCGATCATCGCCCTTTGGCCTAGGGTGCTCTGGTACCACGTACACTTATGAGCATCCTTATGTTCTAATATGGTGTTCATTATAGATAATCCACGACTAGCACAGAACTCTAACAACAATCAACCACTCAAGTTAAGATCAGGGAGGCCATTCCTCCCTATCACGCCTCTTCAGGTGTCTCCATCATTGCCCACGTGTGCGTTGAAGTCCCCCAGCAGAATTATGGAGTCCCATACTGGAGCCCCGTACAGGACTCCATTCAGGGTCTCCAAGAAGGCAGAATACTCTGAAATGCTGTATGGGGCATACACACAAAGAACAATCAGAGTTTTCCCCCCTAAAACCCCAGACTTCCTCTGGGCAGGATCACTCCTCCTCTTCCTCGTTTTATCATATGGTTTTAGCCACAAAGTCCCTGATTTTAAATTAGGGATGTCCCGAAACAAGGGTATCTTTTTATTTGAGCCATTTTATTGGTTGCAATGTTGTAATGCAGATTTACAGAACATAAGCATACTGTGTAAAATCACTGAACTATTGGATGAAATAATTAGATACACAACTTACCAGAGTAGAAGCCAGAAATCACTATAACAAGGAATAGCAAAGATAACAAAATAAGTGTTGTTGGTACAGCATGGGCCTTGCAACAGTAGGGTTGTGGGTTCAGTTCACATTGGAACCAGTTTGAAAGTGTATGTACTGTATGCAGTACTAGAAGTCAATTCAGATTTTTTTTTGCTGTATTACTCACATGAAAAAAACAACAGTGACCCCTTGAACTTCTCTGGAGTCCGGAGTGAGCAGTCACATGACCTGCCTTTATACAGCCCTGGTTATAGGATTGTCAAGCGGCTACATATCCATAGTCCCTTTAACAACAAAGTATATTTGTTTGTCTTTGCTCAAACAAACAAGATGTTGTAGCAAATGAGACCCCTCCACGCAGCAGCTACACAGAAATCTAATGCATTTCAGGAGTGGGGCTGAGGAGTAAATGTGCTTCTATACAAAAATATAGAGAGCAAAGATGAAAAGATGACAAGTTCTGTGAACTAAGCTTCCTGTGGACTGTCTGGATGGCAAACATTTACTTTTTTCAGCTTTCTTATTGTGAATCATCTCCCTCCCTCACCAATTCTCAGATTTTTCTATCCCTGTGTTTTTCCCAGCGAGCCAGGCATCATGGGTCAAACCCCACCAGCAGTAGCCGAGCTGTATTAATTAAGAGCAACCTCTAACTTGTTCTGAAGTCAGCTGGGTTCCCTTTGCCCTCAGCATTGATTCTTCCAGCTTCCTACTGGGGGATAAAGATGTATTAAACTCCAGCTAGAGCAGAGGATGAAACCAGAACAATCATTTCACACCACCTCTTCCCTCATGTTCTCTTTGTAGAGGATAAGCAGATGTGTTTGTGATTTTGTGAGAGCTTCGGCAGATAAGATTTTTTATTGGGATATGATACTTAAGAAGGATTATGAGCCAGTGGGATGTGATAGGAGGATTAGGAGGATGAGATGGAATTGGATGGGGGCAAGATGGGGGGATCTAAAGGGATATGTGGTGAAGAGTGATATACCCCAAACTCTTTTATAAGTGTGCTTTGATGGCATTAATTGATTTTAGTAAAAACATGTGTGGCTTTGAAACCTGCGGTGACAACTTCAATCTTTTAATGTATACACAATGTATAGATTTTAGTTTTTATAATTTTCCTGTTGAGGGAGCTGTAAACTAATGTAAAATATTTTTGTAGTTGTTGTTTCAGTACAGTTTAGATCAATTACTTATTGTATATAGTAGATTTTTACACATAGATTTACTGTATATATTAACTAGATAGCATTACTGCAAACAAAAATATTGGGGAAATGCAGTCCACACTATCAATTGACAGTCACAGAAGCGGTGGTCGGAGAAATGTATTTTCCCTACTCCAGCCGGCCAGAAGGGAAGTTCAATCGACTATCCACTTTCACTTTTCTTTTTTTATCTATTCTCCTATTTTTTCCTCTCAGTCCTCTCAGCTTGTTTTATCAGCATGCCCAGGTCAGCGGTGGACCTTTAGGTAATTCTCTCTTTGCTGACAGTGGAGACAGAGCTCCGGGCCGACAGAAAGCCACTGTCTACAAAGACGCCATTAAATGTCCTTGACCACACAAATGGCAGAGTGAATGAAATGCGTAACAATGCAGCTGAATGCACCTTGACCTTGTTCCTTTTGTCTCTTTCTCATCCAATCCCACTGTCATTAAAGATGAAGTCCTGTGTTCCGATAATTGTCCTGAATTCCTTCAAACCTTGCACTTTTATGTTACTGCATTAGCCTCACTTGTCACTTGTTTGTGCCCTTGGATTCTATTGGCAAGGATTTCTTGGTTAAACTATTGTTTGCAACATTTTCTAAATCTCTGGGGAAAATGCTTTGCATTGCCATTCTTTTCTCCTGCCCAGTGAGCAGCCAACCTAATGCTGCACAGCTGTTTGTATGTCAATATCTATACCAGAACCTAAAAGGCTAGTTTAATAAACTGCTGTGCATTCGTCGATTCTCACCTTTACATCCACATTTCATTGGCTTTCTGGGTCCCAGAAGGACTGGCAGGCTGTCGGATTGAATTGGACTGAATACCAAAATTACCTCCACACTCCTTGGCAGTTCTCATTCACATATTCTAAAATCGGCAGAGTTCAATTCCAAATAGAGTGGGGCAATTGATTCAAGATCAATTATTCTAATCTTGTTTAGGCGGGGATCGATCATATTAATGACTCGTGATTGGCTGGTCTTAATTAGTCCAGGTCCTGTTCCACGCTCTGCTTTAGGCAGGGGTCGTTATGCGACCCCGTGGTGATTCCGATCGACCATATTTAGGTTCCGGTTTCTCTCAGAAGAGCAGCGCTAACGACCCCCCAAGACAACGTCTATACCAGCCATTAGACGTCAAGTCTCTGTCATGTCCTATGTGTCTTTTTTAGGCGACATACCAGCACAGCATAATCCAGCCTGTCAGACAACGTGAATGTCCTTTCCCATGTTAAAAGACAGTTTCAGTCCCAGTGCATGTGTTTGCGGGGCTACGAAATTACAAGCTAAAGTTGGTTTGGTGTTTTAATAGCCATTGCTGTGACAGCTACCTTACTCTCACCTCAAGATGTGCCTCATCTTTCTAAGCTCTTTGTTCTCCTTGTTTTTTCTTGCTTGTCACATCCTCCCTGACCCCCCTCCCCCGCCTTCATCCACAGTAGTCCTTCCATTCTCATTAAACGAGCCGAGAGAGGAGGTGGCACGAAGGAGAGAGCGATGGAGGTAGTGAGATGGAGATGGAGATGGGGATGTAGAGGGGGTGGGTCAGGAAGAAAGAGAGCGCGTTAAGGAGGGGTGAAGGCAGTTGTGGGGACTTTTTTCCCTGGGCTTTTAAAGCTTTCTTCCTGGGGGAAACAACGTTTGTGAAGTGAATTGAATATTGGTGTGTGTGTGCGGGCGTTTGTGTTTGTCTTTTGGAGGAGTAAGGTTAGGGCTTTGTGTGTGTGTGTGTGTGTGTGTGTGTGTGTGTGTGTGTGTGTGTGTGTGTGTGTGTGTGTACAGTCTCTAATGCTGGTAGTCTGAAGTAACTGCAGTGTAGGAAAAGAGCTGTTGAAAGGTTGGAAGAGTTCCTCTTCTGAGACTGCTGTGACGTAGACGTCTGCGGTGTTGGTTTGACTCCATTAATGATATCAAGATTGAGTGTGCAGCCTGCCGAGCCTCTAACTGGATCTTATTAGAACAATGACAACAGTGACTCACTGACCTTCACAAGTGGAAGCTCACCGTTTGGCCTATTCCTGTCTACCTCCTCCACTCTGCCTTTTCTCCCTCCTTTCATTTCATGGAACATTCATGGGTATGTTTAGTGGGCCATCCACCTCCCACTTGGCTGGCGCCCCTGCCATCTTGTGTACCAGCTGCTTGTGACTTGCCCCCCTGCGTCGCTGACAGCCGTCTGCTCCGGGGAGAGGTCTGTGGGGAGAATGCCACCCCATCACGGTGGCCCTTCTCCCGGGGAATGGCTGTCACGCAAGTCCCTGGAGGTGTGGAGGGTGACTCATTATGATAAGGGTCCCATATATAGACCCAACCGGACGAGCAAGACACAAGAAAGCGGAGATAGACTTATGGACTAATCAGTGGTGACGAGAGAGAAGGGCGACTTTGACTCGTGGCTGAGTCAGAGATAGAGGGAAAAGGAGGGAATGCGAAGTGTCTTTTCTTCATCTCTGAATGGATGAAGGCTGGCGTGTTCAGGTTGACACCGTGGCACATCACAAAGAAAATCTGTCAAATGTCACTGACCCATGAAACTGACTGAGGTGAAGTTATTAACTCTGCGAAGACACCCACACACATGTGCCCAACAGCACATGCACACGCACACGCTAACACGCCCAAATACACACACACACACAAACACACACACAAACACACTGTGTCGCCACGGTCCTATGCACATCTCGTTACCACCCAGCAAGGGCGCGCTAACTCCAGAGGGCCTTGGAGAGCTTGTGCCAGGAGACGTGCCAGGGGCAGGGGCAGTTAGGAAGGCCACACCCCCTCCTTCGCACACTGACTCTCATAAAGGATGATGACCCTGGGACCTCACCTTCTGCCAAGTCAATCCTGCATCAACAGCCAAATGCCACCTCGTCTATGTTCTAATTTATGTAATACCATTTCGTTTTTTGTTTCTTTCATCCAGTTTCTCTGTTATCTTTAGTAAAACGTCTAGTCTTTCACGCAGCCTTGCGCTCCGGTAACAATGCACCAGCACACTCAACCCCAAGCAAGCGCCGGAGCATTGGGCCAGGCTGCCTCCACTCGGCCTTATCCATGGCTGGAATGCTCCATTCTCACCCCGCAAACTCTCTCAGGGAATCGGAGTGAAGTAGCTTGTGAAATCGACACGGTGACAGTCAACCTCTTTTTTATTTTGCTCTTGCTCTTGCTCACCCCCCCCCCCCCCTTTCTGTCCCATCCCTCTCACACTGTGTCGCTCGCAGAGAAAATTGTCATATCTGGCTTTGTCTTGAGCCTAATGTTGCATGACCTAATTCTGCTGAGATAGGCACACCTGGCAATAGATGAATCTGCCCTGGGCACACCTGGTGCTCTTGGGATTTGATTAAGCTGGGATGGGCACAGCTGAAAGAGAGATGGGGACATGGGGGAATTGGATTCACAAGAGACAGCAGTTTCAAGCAGTACAGGCTGCAGCTCTGCGCCACTGAGCTCAGCTGTCAGCTTATTGACACACAAAGAGAGAGACAGTCCACCTTTTGGAGTACAGATGAGTGGTGTCCGTCTATAACAGAAACTGATGTGACGATGCTGTAGCCACTCCCCTTCGCACGTCAGTTTAAATGCTGTACCCCCAGATAATTACTAGCCCTAAACCCCTCGACTCCAGTTTAAACCAAGTTCTTTAACACAGTTTCCTTCTTAGCCTCAAGCTAACTGAGAGAGTACCACAATAAACATGCCCTTGCTTATAACACCCAAACTTGACACGGGCCTCTATGCCTACACATATTTTGCCCCAAGCAAGCGCTTACCTTCCTACATTCTCTCCTCCTGCCAGCGAGTCAGCCATCTCCCAATGACTGAATGTAGGTGTAGAATCTCTTTCCCTGCACTGTGAAATGCCGTTGACTTGCCCTTCTGATTTTTCAACGTTGTTTATGCCGGATCCTGTGTGTTGTTGGCTCAGAATGATTCTGAGTTGTAGGGTAAAAAGCTAATTGAATTGGCATAAACTCTCACTGATATGTTTAACATACATGCCTTACCCTAACCAACCCCTCTCTCATTGAACGGGTCAAACATAGCTTCTGGCTTTCCCTGTAGTTGTCTGCCCTCCTTCAACTAGGCAGTGGAATACATTTTGAACTCTGGCCTCAACGAAACACCACCGAGGAGAAAGAGCCGGGATGGTCGGTTATTTATTGAGAAGCGAGGAGGGGGAAGTGCATTTCACTATGTACTTTTACAGTAAAGTTTGTCTCATCTTTCCTTTTCCAAGATGACAATATCAGAGAAAGACGATCTAGTGATAAAACATTCACAGATCGGGCACAGTAGGTTTTGCACTGCTGATGGGTACATGCAGGCGTCTGAGAACAGACGTCAGACATGACAAAGCTCCTTGTCTTCTCTGCATTGGCTTCCCTGGCTGGCGCAGCGTGCTATAAGATCTGGCTCCACAGGCATGCCAGGGTTCGTATTGTTATTCAGAGCACGGCATACCTCCCCGCTTTCCGACCGTGTGCTTTTTATTGTATTCTCTTTTCACCGATAGCATAGACAGGGCGTTTTGGGAAGACACGTTGAGGTTCCCATGGCTACAGTGGATTTACTGAATGGCGTTTTGAACCGTTTGAATTGAGCTTATTTCGCGTGGCATTCCCCTTGCTGGTTGAAACTGGTGAAACATTGTGGAGTCACTCTGTATGCCGTGCAACTTCCGAATTCCTGCGGCCGAGAGAAGCGGATCTTCTTTAGGAAGAGCTTTTTGGAGGCCAGCTGTGTGAAATAACTCGTCCTCTAAGAGAAGTGGAGAACAGACAACACCCGGCAGGCTCTCATCAAAGCAGCCTGTTATCAAGCCACTCTGTTCCCAGAGACAGGCCTGTCTGCAAGCCTTTTGTCTCAAGCTACACTTACAACCAGAACAGGTGTTCTTGCCTCGCCTTCATTAAAACACCCTCCCTGGCCTCCCCCAGCTTCACTCCCCTCAACAAGATGTTTGTTGTACCACATTCCTTGGGAGAGGGGCAAAGTGGGATTTACTCATCTCTGAATTAATTATCTGTCTATTACCATCCCGGGCACCTGGGTCCCAGATGATACTCCCCCACCATCCTAAGCGCGCGTTACAAACTAGTGACTATCTGGCTGTCGTCCTGTCTGGCTGTTCGTTTTGTTCCTCGAATCCTGCCGCCAAGCTCCGCGCAATCCTGGTGGCTAAGCTCCGTCACATAATACACAGAGGACAGAGTACAATGGAGCGGGGATTTCAGCGCTGAAAAGATGACGCGTGGGCGGGATAACGTCTCCCCGTGTGGACAATGCGAATTAGACGTTAATGCAAATGTGTTGCTCACCGATACATCACCCCAGAGCGTTTGGCTGTCCCGTCCATCTCAGGGAGTAAAGCTGCTGATGTGTATCGATCGTGAAAAGGGTAACTCAGCACATCTCCATGATTATGGGGCTGGGGCGGGGGAACGGAGGCTCTGGAACGGGGCCCCTGGTGTTTAGCTGTAGGGGCTAGCATGGAATCAATTGGCCCAGATCACAATCAATGGCTTGTCCTTTTGTTATTTGCTTTTAGTTTTGATAAGCTCATCCTCATTGTGCACACTATTGATCTGCCCCCATGGCACAACCCCCAGGCTACGCGGACCATCACACATGTTTGTAATGGGTAAATGTAGCTGTGATGTGTGTTCATGTCCAATCACCCTCCACTTGAACGATGCTACTTTGTTCACCCGAGCTTGGCCCAGGGAGCTATTTTTATCTTGACAGGGTTTGTGTTTGTCTCATTTGAAAAGCTTTCATGGAATTGGATGGCCTTCCACCAAGACATAATGGCACATCAAGTGTGTCTCAAACAGCTTCCAGTATGCTAACATTGAGACAGTCTCACCCGCGTACGAATCCTCCGCTCATCTAGCCAACCTATATTAATCTTGTTTCCAGCCGCGTGTCTTTGCCAAGTACTACTTTCTTAGAGTGATGAGCTTTGCAAGCCAGGTTAGTGACTGTGGTATCACAAACCGCACAAGGGGGACTGGAATAGAACCCGTCTGCAGTGTTTCAGCTCAGTGTACTGGATGTGCTGGCGTTTCGAAATGTTTTAATGAGTATCTATTTGGTCTGTAAGGTGTTTGTGCGTTTCAGCTCCCTCCCCATTGTGTGCAAGACACTTTGCTAAACCAACAGTGCTGTGACTGATTAGCCTGGCTCTGTCCTGGCTAATGAGGTCCTTGTTAAACTTTAATGTCTCTGTTCCGCCGTAGTCAGGGAGATTTAGCGCCAGCTCCTCAGGGGAAGATGCACCACACTGATTTGTGCCCCAGCGAGCAGAACACTGACATTGGCGTCATGTGGTCATAGCAGATACTCTGCCTGCCTGTAATGCCCCTAGGGGTGTTTATGTCTGTCTGTGTTTATCTGTGTGTCTCTGTTTTTATTTGTGCGTGTCTTTGTGTGTACATGCTGTTTCTGTGTGTGTGCGTCCTTATGTTGTACTATCCTCGTGAAGACCCAAAGTTCCCTGCAGATGTTTAGGCAGTTACAGTTGAGTGTTGGGTAAGAATTAGGGTTTGTGTAGGTTTGGTTTAAGAGTTGAGGTTAGAATTAACATCACGGTTACGTGTTTTGGTTTCTGCTTGTTTAATGGAAAAAATAATATTTTGAATGGGATTTATGTTTGGGGTCCTTACCAAGTACTATAGTAATATTTCAAATGGATGTGTGTGTTTGAATGTCTGCGTAGGGGCAATGATGCCACCGGAATTAAATGACTAGAGTCCCTCTACCCACATCCCCACGCTGTAGAGCTCAGCTTAATGCATGGCTGCTCTCAATACTGGGTCAAATACATCTGGCTCATTTTAAGAAATCTCCATGATGGATCGCCTAACCAACCAATGTTCTTTTGATTTCTGTTGCTCTTAGAGTAGCTTTTTGGGTTTTTCAGAATGCGTTCAATATAGTGATTAAGTAAGACGGTCTGTTTTGGTTTAAAGAGCTCCTCATTACACTGATGGTTTCATTTTGCTTGACTGGGAGGGAAGGTCTCTGAAACAACCTCTGCTTTCAAGTCTGTTGTATTTGCCATTTTAGTCATTTAGCAGACGCTCCTTTCCAGAGCAGCTCACAGGAGCTGTTTGGGTTCTTTTTCCAAATTGTTTGCACAGGGATTTGAACCAGCAGCTGTTTTGGTTGCTGGCCCTGCACTCCAGCTACTAGGCTACGTGTCGCCCATTCTAACAGTAGTTTTTGTGGCTCCAACACAGACAGTACAGTGTACAGTACAGCATGCAGAATGATATGTCACAGAAGCCATGCTACGTACTTGCCCTCAATAATGGTCTCTGCCAAAAGCAATGAATAATGAAGCTCAGTGTTGCGTGTGTCTGCAAGCCGCTGCCGCCATTCTCTCATGTCACTTCAATGAATAATGGATCTGCCCATTTCTTCTCCCTTTCTCCCCTTCTCTCTGTCTTCAGGGACCGCCACCCAAGGAATGACGAGCTGCGACAGAGAAGGAGTGTGGCGGGGAACATTGTGAACCACAGCAGGACCTGAACCCGGAAAACGCGGCCGATTTTGACGAGGGGAGGAGGCGGCGGAGGGGTGGGGCTGGGGAAAGAGGAAGACTACGTGCAGGCCGTATTGAAGGACTGGATGCTAGCCCCACTGGGCCCCAGCAGGTCCCAGCTCCCACAGAGATGGCCTCAAACTTCAATGACATCGTCAAGCAGGGATACGTGCGCATGCGCAGTCGGAAACTGGGGGTAAGTCGAATGCCAAGGTTTTTTTATGTGGTGGGGTTCCAGGACGTACAGTTCTGTATTAGTGTGTCTGCCGATAGTATGTGTTGGGGAATAACACACAGACGTTTCTCTGTCGTGAAATTCATGTACTCATTGATTTTTCTCTTCATCTCTGCTTCGGGCTATGAATATGAACATGAAGTATGCATATCAGTAGACTATACAATATGCTAATGCGTATGAGTCAGAACTGGATGACGTGAGGATTTTTTAAATGAGACTTTTGGAAATGAGTCAGATGAATCATATGTCAATGAAGACAAATTAAATCACATACTAATACACTTATGAGAATGAGTCAGATTTGCCGAGGCTGCCTGATTACATTGGTGTTGTTATTCTCCAGCGTTGTGCTATTTGTTTTGGTGGAGGGTCGCAATTGCTTTGTTTTTATACTTTTCTTAATCTAAGTTTATAACGTGTACAGGTGGATGTAGATTATTTAATATCATTATAGAATTCGCTTGAATGCATCCACCAATGCAGTCTTTGCCTACCGTCACTCACATGATTCACATATTTAGCCACTTTGGGCCCGCAGTCTGCTCATATTCAATAATTGTCTGTTTACACTTTGGTGTGATGCCCATGTATCGCAGGTAGCTAAATATGGATGTCACTGCATCGTAAGTTATGACCTCTATGCTCCTACTTGTGGTAACAAGATTAAGGATACAAAATGTAATTGTATATTTTCAGGGAACAGTATTCTCAGACTAAGACAGTTTTAAGACAGTTTGATGTTCTTAACTTAACTCAACATCTTAGTATATGAAACCATTTGAATGGTAATGACCACTAAAAAGTCACAGGGGTGATGTAGTTTATGTTTTTCGAGGAATATTCCGAATGGTTAGTATTGATTCCCTTTGATCAAGGCTATCTTTAATCAATAGAAGATGGAACTAAAGGTAAAATGTAACAGGACCAAACAGGTAGATTTGCTATTTAGCTATGTATCTGATTGTTCGAAATTATGAGTCCATAGGTGGAATTAGTATGTATTGTTAGAAGTTTTGTGTTCTCAGTTAGCCTGGCGTGAGCTGGCTAAAAACAGGTAGCTAACATGTTTTCTTCTGAAAACCCTCAAATGACATGTATTCTACCAAGGTTCCCAGGACTTTTGGAAGCTAAACTGCCCGATGGCATCATTTATCCAACAGCATACTTCAGTTTAAGATTAAGTTACTTTCTGCATGACCATCCCTTTTTACATTAAACCCATCTCTGGTATTTGTGGCCAAAATATATTTATATATTTTTTTGTCTTATCTGACCTTTGAACCCTGTTCCAGTGATGGTTTCCAGGTTGGTTGCCCATGTAATTACACAGATCGCTTATGGATGGATGCTTATGGAAAAATGTATAAGTGGCAGAAAATCCATCATGGAAGAACAAATGTTTCTTTGTGACGAGAGTATTCCATGCAAATGACATGACTTTGTCATGGGGTGAGAGGCATGACCTTCCAAAATTTGCATATTCAATACTCCAACTCCGTTAATTATTGTAAATCTGTAAATTCCAGATATTTTGGTATTCACCTTAATTCCATGCAAATTGGTCCAGTGGTGTGACGCACAATATATACACACAGATGATACACACCCCACCCACTCACTACACCACAAGTATTTTCTTTTACCGTCATCAGGATGACTGCCAAGCACAATACATCTGATTCAGTTTTAATTATTCCCCTGGAAGAGGATTTTCAGTGATGAAACACATTATTCATTCAGAAACAATTCTCTTTTGAATGACTCATTTTGGTTTCCCTCATTTGATGGTATTGTTTCATCTGTGTTAGCGGGGACACAGACTGCAGCGTGTTCTAACCGGGAGGTCAAGTTAAGGCATTATCAGCAGGAGACTGATAGCATAGAGACTGAGATGGTGTGACATGCTGTGCATATTTGGAATAATGAACTGCCGTTGACTGGCTCTGTTAGAAAACACCTTTATCAGACAAGGAAGCTATATTGTCTTGTGAGGACTAAGGCTGGTAAAATAGGGGTAACATTTGTATGGCAGTGCTGTTTTTCTGTGTGGTCTTGTCAGGGCATTGCCACCCTGGGGTTTTAACAACAGTTAACTGCCAACATAAATTAATCACTGTCTTAATAGTAGGGCTGGGTATCGCCAGGGACCTCAAGATAAGATATTATCTTGCCTGTTACTATTTTCACTATTCTACTGTACTATTTCCAAGATTCTCCAAAATAGTTTTGGTCAGGAATGGGAACAAAGTACTGAAAACATATGGAGATGGAGAACAAGGTACAATGGGAATTTTTTTTTTTTGTGCTGCAAAAATAATATGATGATATTTTGAAAAGCAAAATCGGGATATATATACCTGTATCAGTTGCCCCACCAATATGTACTTTATTGTGCATTGGGCCACAGTGTCTTGAATCATTAGCGATGCTCCTGACCAATATGCCTTTAAAAATGTATTGTCTTTCAACAATAGTAGCCAAAATGATGTGCAGTTGGGACTACATAGCCAACGTTTTATACAAGTGCCTAAGTATGATGGGAGGTTAATTACACATGTGAAAATAAATATATTATGCTTTCACTTTGTGTCTCATTTACTCTGAGTTTTCTGTGTTTTGATACTTCCATACACAGTGCCTTCATATCCCACATTCTCCAAATTTTCTTGTGTTATAGACTTAATTAATACATCTATAAGTCTATACAGATTATCCCATAATGACAAAGCAAAAACATGTGTTTACAATTTATGAAAAAGGAAAAAAAACAATATTTTGTGTGAATTCACACTGTAAAGCTGTGGAAGCAGATACATTAGGCAAGTCAACAAATACAAAACATTAATGTGTGCACCTACCCATCTATGGCCAACATTGTATCCTTTCGTTAAGCTTTTGGACTGCTTGTCCCCCAAAAATATATGTAATATTTTTGGATAATGGTTGGTAATTGTAGGTAATGGATTTGACAATACGCTCCTCAACAATAAGAAAGAGGAAGAATGTTGACACCTTGTACATTTCTAAATATATGAGCTGACAGGAATATTCAGTAGCTCTATCAATCAAGGACAACTATGACACATATAACTACGCAAATTGTATAACATAAAGGCTTATTGAAATGAATCAATGTGTGACTACATTCATTTTTCAGCTCACGTAACCCTTCAATCCACACAGTGATGTAATACTGTTGGGGGTTGGATTCACAAAAACAATTGTCGCTCCTTCTGGCCAATTATGTGTGAAACAGATCTCACTGCCTTAGAAATCTCTCATACATCACACACTAAGGTCCCCTCAGGGTGAAGTGCCCCCTTGAAGCCTACTGTGGACTGGGTAGTAATCCTAGCAAGAAGCTTGGAAATTGCACTTGTGTATGCATGAAAATAGCCACAAGGTGTTGCATGATTGGGATTCATAACAAATTGACTTTTGTTTCAACTTAGTTTTTTATTTATTGTAATAATTTTCCATGCAGCAAACTAATAACACATTTTTCGTAACGATTCACGGTTTTCATTTATGATAATGTCAAATAATTTTGCCTCCAAAATAAGACTTCTGTGTTATTTTGGAGGCTTAAGCCCAATTTCCTGTTGAATATTTTTTGGCCATATCGCTCAACTATAATACAGACACTTTTTTGCCGGGCAGCGTAAGCAGGGCCAGCTAAGAAGAGCGAATCTCTCTTACTGAGTGACACACTGACTGACTGACTGAGTACTTAAATAGAGTAGTGGTTAGTGAAGCGGACCTGCAAACTATAGGTCCCATGTTCGGATCTCCTCACAGGCAAAGCGAAGTATAAACGATATTTATAGACAAAAGCTTTGCTGGTAATAAGTCTGAAATTAAACAGTTTACGATAATAATGCAAGTGTTTCTGGTGAATTTTTGAAGTATGCATCCATGCAGGCTTTTTGGGTCAGGATAGACAAACACATTTGCTGGCTACAACATACAGTAGTTACGTTAGTAAGCCTTAAATAAAACTGTATACGGTTATATTGTCACTTTCTGGCATGGATAATTAATCTTCAGTCTGGTTAGCAATTGCTGAAGTTTTATGAATATTCCTAGGAAGTTAGTATATACTAGTAAGCGAATTACTGGCTAATAAGCTGTTTAAAACGGCCAGTGGCAAAAGCCATATTGTTCATGATGGAGTTACATTTTATGAGAAACATTAGTCAGTTTAACACAATGCAAATAGTGTCTAGCGACTCCTGAAACATGTAATGCTTTGGCGTAGTGGTTAAAGACAGTGCCTTTCACGTGGAAGACCTTAGTTCAAATCTATTGAGAGCAACATTTATACATTTAATTTGTGGTCCACAATAAAACTACGGTTATACAGTATTGCAACTATTTTGGTAGATTCCACGAATCTCTCCTCATTTCAGTTGATGAAAAAGTTAGTTATTGTCACCTCTGTTGATAGTTATTGTATCAGTGCCATTCACGAATGAAAGAAGATGTTTGTTGTTATGCCATGAAAGATAAAAATACTTTCTTATCCCATGAAATGAAATAGCTTCGGCAGACCCGCTAGCAATTGCTCAATTCTTGACTATTTCAGTAAGTTTGTAGATACTGGAAAAGCCTATTACTGGCTAAAATGCTGTTAAAACGACCAGTGGCAAACACCATACAGTTCATAGATGCTATTTGTGGTGGAGATAAACTTAGTAAGAAACTTTGTCAGTTTAACTGTATCAATATCATTCATGAATGGCCGATTAACTGTTGAAACGGCCAGTGGCAGAAGAGGATTTGTTTATGGTAGACACAAGGCTATACTGATATCTGTCAAATGTACAGCTCTGTGGTGTAGTGGTTACTGACCTCGGTTCGAATCTCGGGAGGGCAACACTTTCTATTGCAGGTTGGCTGAACTAGGCTTGCCTGGTTTCTTTTTTCATTACATTGTAGAAACACATTTGGCAGAGATCAGAGCTTTAAGTGTTCTTGGTTACAACTCTATTAGCATTGCGCGTCTATATTTGGGCAGATTCTCTCATTCTTCCTTGCAGACATTCTCATTCTGGAGCTCTGTTAAACGGAAGTGGAGCATCGATGAACTGTGTTCAAATGAGGTCCAGGCTTTGGCTGGGCCACTCAAGGACATCCACTTCAGCGTTGTCTTGGCTTCGTGTTTTGGGTCATTGTTGTGCTGACAGACAAATCTTCAGCCGAGTCTGAAATCTCGTTTGCTGCTTTTCTAGTTTGTTTTCCTCTAACCTCTCTGTATTAATCTCTGTTCATCAATCAGTCCCTGCGGTTGAGAAGACTTCCCATAGCATGATGATCCTTACCACTATGATTCAATGTAGGGATGACACTACGTAGGGGATGATCGGCACCTTAATTTCACCAGACTTAGCTTGACATTCAGGCCTAAAAGTTTGTAGGGTGACCAGGAACCGGAGCCACTGATCTCAGCTCTGTTTGAATGGCTCTGACATGCCCTGTGGAATCTGAGCTAGGAGTGTGCCTGCCTAAATCATGTCCAATCAATAGCATTTGCCACAGGTGGACTCCAATCAAGTTCTAGAAACATCTCATGGATGATTAAAGGACACGGGATGTGTCTGTGTAGGTATTATACTTACAAGGTAGTGTCTATTTATCATTATTTCATTTCTTGTTCAATTATAACCGCGGCACGGTAGTTAATTAATGATATTTCAAGAATACTGCTCTTTACCATCCAATCCATAATGTAGTTTATTAATGGTTGAACAGATGGCTGTAGTATGAATAGGCCTTCTGGGATTTCTCAAATAAACAATATTTCATTTATGAACATAATTTTTTTTTCATAACGATTGCAGAGTAAATTCCTGACCTTTTCTGGGCATGATTGTTGATATTTGTAGCAATAGATGGCCTACGACAAATTGCCAAGCACAACTCTCATTAAATTGGGCCTGTTAGAGAGGCTATTATTTCAAGTATTTTACACTATGCGTCAGAAAAGAAGTGGGGTTAATAACTTACAATCGATTTTGACATGTGAACAGACAGTTGATCTTTTGCATTGAAGTGTTTGGTTAACCCTGTAAGTAGACAATATTCCAGAATTCGTGTGCAGGTAAGCATATAGACCAAAGAAAAATTTGAATATAACATTGGGCCCTATTCAATTCAAACAAGGTAATTTGTCATTGTTTGTTCACACCGAAACTACCGCTACCTAAATTTTACATTTTCAAAGTAAATCTCGAATAAGGATTTTGCACTTATACATTTACAGTTGTGTTACCGATAAGGCCACAGATTTTATATCATTTCCACCAGTAGTTTCGTAGTGCTCACAAGCCAAAACTGTCAAAATTCCATTTTGTAGAGAGTGTTACGAATTTGTTGTGCTGAAGATCCTGGAGTCTTTAACACTCAGTACCTACCCCTAGGAGACTGGAATTACAGCTGGGATCCACCTCTAGGCTTGATTTGATACGCTACGCCTACCTGCCTACACAAGCTTACATCACACACACACACTCACATACACTCACTGCATTCTCTCCCAGCTGGTGTTTGCCGCACTATCTTTTATGGTGGTGTGCATGCATGTTCATGATGCTCTGGGGCGTTGTCGAATAATCCTTAAGAGAGCCTCCAGTTGAACCCTTCTGCCCCAAACCACATTGACTCCCCTATCACCTCTTCAGTCCACCTAGTTCCTCCTGCAGCATCCCCAATCCCCGCTCTGAACCTCACTCATCCCTCCGGCACCATTTATCTCTGTGTCCTGGTGTCTCGTATGGCATTAAGTGTGTTCTTGTCTCTGACTGGAATTTTTACGGGATGCAAGGTCTTGGGTTTCTGACCCAAGCTGAACCCCACACCGTTGTAAAGCTTGTCTCTCAGTTTTCCATGCCTTCTTCGTCTCACTCCTTCATGGGTCTTTGATGGAGTCGCTAGGAAGTGTGCTCTCAGCAAGATTGTGGTTACCGTGGCAGCGTGGGGGTTGTGACACATAGCTCCCTGGGGAACGCGAGCAGTGGATTACCTGAGTGTAGTTTACACTCTCCCTCACCCTGTCCGTTCTTTGCTTTCTATCTCTCTGTCTGCATTCTCTCTGCCCACCCTGCCATTTTGTCATGGCTTTTTTCGCCTACAATTCTTTAGGTTCTGTCTCATTATCTCACTCTTGTTTGTTTTCTCCACTTTATCTGCTCCTTCTGTTGTCTTCCCCTTCTCTCTGCCTCTTCTTACAGTAAGCACGCAGTCTTTCTCTGTTGTTCCCTCTTTCTATCGCTCTCTTGTTATTTCACATATGGTCTTCCTAATTGTAAGTCAATTTTCCCCAGCTGCTTTGCATTATGACAGCGCACGTAATACAGTCACAATGTCATAAACTCTTGGTTATGTTGCTCCAATGATATTTTCAGACGTATTCCTGCTTGTTCTAATGCTCACCTATGCCATGTGTGAGTCTACATTAGCGGCAGAGAAAAAATAGCTCTGTTCTGTTAGCTGTTGTTATGCGAGCTTGAGGGACAGAGGCCCAACTTGCCTGGCCTCTTAGACACCATAGTTGGCCTGTTAAGTCTTCAGAAATCTGTCTTCTTACCATAAAACATTTCACAATTTCCTGATTATGTAGTTTTATGCTTTTTAAAGCCTTATGGGTTTTAGGGGGAACATTTCTCCACTACTATAGCACATGCATACCAACAGTAATGTGGGAATAACACATGCCTACACAGATTCCAGCTCTGAAAATATGTATGCTCACCCCAGTCAAACAGACTTGTGAAGTAATTATGTGCACACATTTCCTAAACGCTGTGTAAACCCAACAGGTTGTTGTGCAATCCGACCAGCTCTCTCATCACGAGCCTACTCTGTCCACATTGACTGAAACCAGCACACAAACACACTGGCTCCTGTCCCTGTCAAACATGTACCTGGA
The DNA here is from genome assembly GCA_016801105.1 of Esox niger. NCBI lineage: Eukaryota > Metazoa > Chordata > Actinopteri > Esociformes > Esocidae > Esox > Esox niger. The sequence goes on along the minus strand of JACXGJ010000083.1, from coordinate 114,163 downwards.
CAGTCACCTGCCTCTCCTGCCAAAACCCTGCGAGTATACTGCCACTCTGGGCTCCTGAGGCTAAACAGCTGGCCTTGCCATCTTTCTCCTCAGCAGCCTAGCGGAGAGGTTCCGGACCACTGCTCTCCTCTGTCACCGCCCATCGCCTCTACGACCATCCTCCCCCCCTCCCCCCCCCCCCCCCCCCCCCCCCCCCCCCCCCCCCCCCCCCCCCCCCCCCCCCCCCCCCCCCCCCGTTCACGTTTTTCTCTTTCAATACGAAGACCCGTCAGGCACCCCCACAACCACCCACCCACTCTTGTACTCCTCTGTGGAGGCTAATTAGCTCCCTCTCTTCCTCGTCTCATCTCCCCTCACTCTGTCTCCCTTTCACTTTCTCCCTCTTCGCATCCCCCTCCTGTTGTGTTTTAGTTCAATCACAGCCGACGAATCAGGCTAATCCAAGGCTGATTAGCATTCTGCTCCCGTTCGGCGCTCGGTCCGGAGCGGTTGTGCTGCGCAAGCTGGCCCTCTCCTCGCCTCTTCCAGCCGCTGCGGAGGAGCGCCCTTAATTGCTTCCCTGCCACCCCACTTGACTGTGCCCTGATTCATAAGCAGACTATGAGGAACATCTTAAGACACCCAATTAAGGGGGGATCTGCTGATTTGATAAGCCAAGGTTGACTAGGGAGAAAGGAGAGCAGCCAAGGAGATCGGGTGTAGGCAAACACATCTGCCAGGATGTATTCAATGTCAAACTCCAACCTGAAGAAGGCAGGTTCAGCTGATTCACAGCAGACTCAGACAGCGCAGAACCTTCTGGAAGACTATCTTAGTATCTATGTCCTAATCTCTCCTTGTTCAGACCTTCCATTGTCTTTTTACAGGTCAATGTTGGTATGACCATGTAATTACTAGACTGATTACCACACATAATGGGAGCTCACAAATGACCTCTGGATGTTTCTATAATCATAACCTCTCCATTGTATGAGCAGAGCAGACGGCACAATGCGTAGATTGCCCCTAGCTGGATATTAGGCTGACATGACACTGATTTCTGGTTCTGTTCGTTCACCACTTCAAACTGGCAGTGGTGTGGGGGGAGAATCGTCAGCAAAAGCTCAAAACATTGTTTTCTCAAGTTCAGACAATTCTTAGAGATTTAAGTCAAACTAGTGTGGGCCGAGCTGGGCTGCTTTGACAGCCTGGGCCTCCTGGGAGCTAGGGGGATTAATGTAGGCTAACTGCCTCTAGCACTGGCCCCTTAAGGGGGAGCAGCAAGCCAGGAATGAAAAGGAGAACAAGGGTGGAGCCAATTAGTCTAAGTACAGAAGCAGGGTTATACAGGCAGATACACTAGTGGTGCAGGATGTGTGTGTGGGCATAGAAATGGAACCAATAGAACCGGTGTTGTAGTTCAGTTGAATGTAGATTGAAAGAGTTTGATGTTCTATTTGTTCTATCTGTATGTCTGTGGGTCTAATGCATGAACTGTATGGATTTGTTGTTACCGATCATTTCAAACAAGAACTCCGATATCTCTCCGTGAAAGGATTCTTAAAGGGGTGTAATGGCTGCTGTATTGATCACTGATAACCCTTGAAGGAATGCTGAGCCGGATCCCACTATCCTTAAGTGTGTGACTAGCCTTTTCACATTCTCTTATCGGCCACACAGGGGAGATAGGAGATCAATAGTTCCTTACTCATGCCCTACTAATTAATGTCCCGCCTCTGAGTCGCTCACACTCACTCGCACTCTCTCTCTCTCTCGCTCATTCTCCCTTTCAGTTTAAAGGGCTCTGTTGGCATGGGAAACATTACTTTACATTGCCAAGCAAGTGGAAAAGAAGAAAGATTTATTAATAAATCATAAATATAAATGTAAAAAAAGTTACCATTACGCACAAGTTTAAAAAAGATTCCCAGCTATGCACAGTCTTGTAACAATCTGTAAATAGTTCAGATACTGTATGTATGTATCTACAAGAGAAAATAAATGAAGAGATAAGTGTTGGTTTTGTTTGCTGTGTTGTTTGTTATCCGCTGGTGACCCTTCTCATCGCAATCTTGCTGCTGTGATTTCGCTCAACAGAATCAGAAGATTATTAATCTTTCATTTACTTTCAAATAATTTGTGGATCTGGATGATCTGAGAGAAATATCTGGTTGTACATTTGGCTGTTCTCCACCTCATTCTTTGGGTGGTGGGAGCCCTGTCTGCCCATTGCAGCCACTTTGTATTGCGAGGCATTGCTCACTGATGTTGTATATGATATTTTTGGGGGGTCAGCCAGATAATCATGTATTCTGCTCTGTAGGGAAATGTAGCATTCCAATTTGCTCTTTTATTATTGATCCTTTACAGGTACTTTCTTTCCTTGCCCATGTCTTCTGTCACTCCCCTCACTTAGTTTTTTTCTCTTTGTCTGTCTGTCTGCCTCCCTCTCTCACACCACCTTCTCTTTCCTCTCTCAGCCCACACCTCCCAGTTTGTTTACAGGGGATTAGCTCCACCTCAGGGGAGAGAGCCATGCAAACAAGGGATCATGTCAACCTGCCCGGAATATCAATCTGCAAAATACAAAAGTCCTAGGATAAAGCTTTTTGTTCCTTAGGAGGATTGAGCAGAAAGAGTAGATGAAATGAGAGTGCTTTTCAACATGACTGTAACTAACAGAGATCAATCTTGAGATGGAGAGGGTGGATTTTGAGCTGTGACGTGGGGAGGAGGAGACCAGCAAGGTTGGCTTTTCTGAGTCCATGAAACAGCCCTGCTCGATTCAGTTGGACGTGTTCCGTTCTCGCAGCTCGTCTCTCCACAAAACGAGACGGGCCTGCAGCACGTCTATCGGAATGGGAACCGATGACATTGTGTACACAATGGGAGGCCATCTCCGCAAATTGCATTTGTACAGGCCCCTCCGCTATCAACAGATGAAGGTGATAGAGAGGGACCCTGCTTTAGCAACCGGACAATAGGTCTCTCCCTTTCAGTCGGTCTCTCCCTCTTTGTCTGTCTGTCAGTTGTGGTCTGAGTAATTCACAGCTAGAGGGGAGCTGACAGGGCCTTTGCTTTCTGGCCTGGCTGGATGGCTGGCTGGGTCAGCCTGTTTAAAATGCATTAGGCCTGGGTCGACAGGGCAGGGAGCATCGCTCCGCTTTTCTGGGGGACAAAGACCCTTGAAATTGGTGACAGCAGAGGTGGATTAGGCAGCTAGCCTGTGCTCGCGGGTTGGCAGTGTTCAGGAGGAGGCGGCAGCGGAGTTGTTGGGTGGCCCTGTATGATTTGTCTCCTGTGCCACAGCTATTAAAGCCTTCCACTGTGCACATGACTTGTTATTTAGATTAGGCTTTTGTGGGCATCCGCATGTATCAGTTCCCACCCACATGCTTGGGATCGACTGGCTGTTAAGTTTGAGCTTCTGATGATGATGGTAATGTGCTTCTAAATGAATGATGACATGATAACCCAGGTGACATCGGCCCAATCTAAATAATTAATGACGCGGTTATGGGTGTGATATGCGTGCGTGTCAACACGTCCATTTTGCCAAACCGGAATTTAAATGAGTGGAGTGGGCATGATGTTTTATTCTCGGTTGTTTTTGATTGCTTACATGTTTATAGAGAAGGACTAATACAGCATTGGACTGTTCATTTCAGTTCTGAGCGGGTCGTCCCTTCATTAAGTGAACCATTGGTCCTCTTACCAGGATCTCTGAGCAGAATGTACTGATCCCACTGCCCTCTCAGTCTCCCTAGATGCCACTGACTTTCTCACTCGCGAGCTGTGTTGCTGTTCCTCCACCCACTAGCTTAATTGCCAGGCTTCACAGTGAGTTTGTCTGGCGAGGCCTGATTACTTTGAATACTGGAGCTGTGGACCAGGATGCTGGGAGGGTGGAGGGAAGGGAGAGGGATGTGATAGTAGACGGCAAGCTAGCCAACACACGCGTACACACACAGCAGGATTTACTGTCCTTGTGGGGACCCAACAAATTATTCCCATTCAAAATCCAGTTTTAAGCTAACACAAAAAGTACGTGCCCTGCATGCACATTCACACATTTGTTTTTCCATCTTTGTGGGATGATAACCTTGACCCAGAAATCCATGTTCCCTATTTCCATGCCCTAAACCTTATTCTTACAATAACCTTAATCTCAATATCCTAACCCAAACTGGTAACAATTCGAATACTATTTTTCTTAAACCCAGATTCTGAAATATAATTTTCCTTAATGGAGACTATACAAAAACCTTATGGGGACAGTTTGTTCTTCTATTTTTGCAGGGACATCTGGTCCCCAAAATTACACAAACCTGGATCACACATCCCAGACCCTGTTTCACTATTGTTTCAATATATTATTAAATCATAATCCTAAACCTGAACACTTGACCCATATCTACAGCCCTCTCTCATCTCACTCCCTGCTAAAAGGGAACATTTGAAGATTGCAACCAGCTTTTATCATAATTCATAAATGCCAACCTGACTCTTCTGGTTAAATAAAAGTTAAAAAAAATCCATATGAAGTGTGAGCAATAAGTCATTCTGCTTATTCTACACTGGTCCTTTAACCAGAAAGTAACATCACTCAATGTAAGGGAGCACTCACTTACCTGATCTGTTCAGTTAGTTAGTTTAGCAGGCTCCCGAGCCTCTTGGGCACAATTGGAGAAGGAAATTGATTTAGAAAAGCATCTGGAGAATCAGGAGCTCGATTGCAGATATACAGAGTTAAATCTCTGTTGAATAGCTTAATATCATTGAGACATGATAGACTGGCATGTGGAGTGAAGGCATAAATACACCAGTTCTCACCATGCCGTCAGCTATCCCACTGAAGGGAGTGTTTTCATCCCGCCGACAGTAGCTAAGCGCTAAAATCGCTAGTTTCATCCAGAAAAACAGCCATAGAGCTGCCAAGGCTGTCTCTTTGAAGGGTTCCTTTCTCTTAATTAAAAACACATCTGAGCAACACTTCAGTTCATTGTGTCTCCATTTGAGCATCACGGCAGCCTTTTGTTGATGGCGCTCTTGTTTAATCTCTCAAACAATACAATTGCATCTTTAATTGGTCTTGATATCTCTGTAACAGTGAAAAGTGTCTGTCTGTGAACCACAGTGAGACACTCACTTTGTTTGGCATCTTTAGGGCTTTAATCATAGGAACTGGATTCTCTGTATCAAATGTGCACTTCAACCCTTTCAGTGACCCACACTCAAGTTCCTGGCTCATGGAGACCTCGGAGAGGCGAACCAATGGGTTAAAGGGTGAATGTGGGGAATAGTTTGGGTATGGTTGGTCCTTGGCTGCTCCATCTTGTTCTGGACCATTCCTGAGGTTGCCCTGGCAACAGGAGGTTTCCTTCAGAAGGACATTGGAACATCAATAAAACGAAGGCCTTTTTATCACACAGACGAGGGGGATAAACACTGCTAAAGCAATATGTATCTTATTGGTGCGTGTTTGTTTTTGTGTGTGTTCACTTTCTTGTGTTTGGGTGTGTTTTCCTGTATGCCTGTTTGTATTTTGTCAATGAAATTTTCATTATTCAGCCAGGAGAGTTTATCTTTGCCTTTTAACTCAATATCATATGCATATTAGAATTCTCTTGCGTATACAATGTTTGACTGATGACGTTCCTGGCGCACATCTTCTAAATGTCTCTTCCTTGTTCTTGCTGTCTTTCTTTCAGTTATTGCTAAACTATGCTGATTATTACTGACTGTTATTGTATTTCCTGATTATGTTTCCTGGTTCATTGGCAAGGTGAGCCCAAGACAACCACTGGGCGCCTGCTTTCAATAGCAGAAGACCATAATGTTGTTAACAATTATGCTTGAATGTGGATGATATGTTAACTTAGCTTTTTGGTGTTGGGTTGCAGTATATTAAACAACTGTTGTTTTTCTGGTGCAGATTTACCGTCGCTGCTGGCTGGTGTTTAAGAAGTCTTCCAGTAAAGGGCCGCGCAGACTGGAAAAATACCCTGACGAGAAGTCTGCGTACATCAGAGCCTGTCCCAAGGTAACCCCCCATCTCTAGAGCATTGCATGATAAGTACAGTGGATATAAAAAGTCTAAACAGCTCTGCCAGGTGTTTGTGATGTAAATGAAACAAAGATAAATCATGTCAGAAAATGTTCCACCTTTCATGTGACCTATAATGTGAGCAATTCAACTGAAAAGACAGAAGATTTTCTTACAAAAAAAACATCCAAGCATGGCTGAAGTTTGCAAAAACAAACATCAAGTTTCCCAAAGGCACATGTGAAAATGTGTTATGATCTGAACTTTTTGGCCATAATTCCAAAAGGTATGTTTGATGCAAAATCAACACTGCACTTCCCCCAAAGAACACCATACCCACAGTGAATCATGGTGGTGGCAGCATCATGCTTTGGGGCTGTTTGTCTTCAGCTGGAACCGGGGCCTTAGTCAGGGTGGAGGTAATTATGAACAGTTTCCAATACCAGGGAATTTTGGCAGTAAACCTTCAGGTGTCCGTTAGAAAGCTGAAGATGAAGAGGAAGTTCACCTTTCAGCACAACAACAACCCAAAGCACACATCCAAAAAAGCATGGTTTCACCAGAAGAAGATTAACATTTTGGAATGGCCCAGCCAGAGCCCAGCCCTGAGTCCAAGAGGGCTGTGCACAGGAGATGTACTTACAATCTGACAGATTTGGAGCACTTTTGCAAAGAGGAGTGGGCAGATGTTGCCACGTCAAAAAGACTGAGTGCTGTAATAAAATCAAAAGGTGCTTTAACAAAGTATTAGTTTAAGGTTGTGCACACTTACGCAACCAGGTATTGTGAGATTATTGAATTTTTTCTCCCCTCAAAGATTTCAGTTTGTTTTTCAATTGAATTGTTAACATTATAGGTCACATTAAAAGTGGAAAAAGTTAGGACATCATGTATTTTGTATCATTCTTAAACACCACAAGAACCTGGCACACCTGGGGTGTGTAGACTTTTTGTATCCACAGTAGCATTCCAATTAGAATGTTTTTGTGTGAAAGAATGTCAGCATTTTTGTGGTCTGTATGTGGTGGCCATTATAGGATAAGCTTACATTATTTCAGAATATAATCTTTGTAATCAAATCAAAATATATTTGTAGGATGTATAATGTCTTTACCAAGTTTTTTTCAAGCCAACCGGATTTGCTATTATTAAGTTATATGTGTCCAGGTGGTGCTACATTCTGGTTAATTTAGTTGCAGAGAAAATAATCTTTTTTATGGATTTAAAAACAATTATTTCATAGCTACATTTTTTATAAAATCATAATATTTTAATACATTACCATTTTACTTGAATGTTAAATATGTTTTTTCACCTGAAACTGGAAAGCCATCTCTCACACCACATTTCACAACCAATACAATAGCTACATAGTTTAGGTCTCTGCAGTAACATTAGATTTTAGACTCACATTTTCCTAAATATTTGGTCCTATTTTACTGGTAAATTTTACCTAAATTGTTAGGTAAAATGATAAGATAATGTCCTGAAATATTTGGACACTGACACAAATTTCATAATTTAGGCTTTGTACGCCACCACAATGGATTTGAAATAAAACAACCAATATGCAGTTGAAGTTCAGGCAATCAGCATTAATTCAAGGGGGTGAAGTAAACAAACATATATGAATTGTTTTGGAATTACAACCATACACAGTTCCCTTCAGGGTCTCAAATGTATTTGGACAAATTAGCAAAATCATAAATGAAAATCATTTTTTAATTCAGGGGGAAAAGGTATTTGATCCCCTGCTGATTTTGTAAGTTTTCCCACAGACAAATAATTTATATCAACAGTGAGAGCCAGAATAACAACAACAATATCCCCACAAAACGCATGTCAAAAATATTATAAATTGGTTTACATTTTAATGAGAGGCATAAGTATTTTTTTTATTTAAAATTTATTTTATAAAGCCCTTTTTACATCAGCAGTTGTCACAAAATGCTTTTACAAAACAGTTTTTGATTCCCTCTCAATCAGAATTATTTCTGGCTCCCAGGTGTCTTTTATACAGGTAACGAGCTCAGATTTGGAGTAAACTTAACGGAAGGGCTCCTAATGTCAGCTTGTAAAAGATTATAGACCTACCCAAGGCTGGAATGGGCTACAAGACCATCGCCAAGTAGCTCAGTGAGAAGGGGACAACAGTTGGGGCAATTATTCTCAAATCTCCCTCGGACTGGGGCTCCATGCAAAATCTCACATTGTAGAGTTTCAATGATCATGAGAACAGTGAGGAATCAGCCTAGAACTACATGGGAGGATCTTGTTAATGATCTCAAGGCAGCTGGGAACAAGAAAACATTGGGTAACACACTACGCCGGGTAGGACTGAAATCCTGCTGTGCCCACAAGGTCCCCTGTTCAAGAAAGCACATGTACAACCCGTCTGAAGTTTGCCAATGAACATCTGAATGATTCAGAGGAGAACTGGATTAAAGTGTTGTGGTCAGATGAGACCAAAATCAAGCTCTTTGGCATCAAATCAACTCGCTGTGTTTGGAGGAGGAGAAATGCTGCCTATGACCCCAAGAACAACATCCCCACCGTCAAATGTGGAAGTTGAAGCATTATGCTTTGGGGGTGTTTTTCTGCTAAGGGGACTTCAAGACAACTTCACCACATCAGAGGCACAAGGGACAGGGCGGCCATGTACCATGAAATCTTGGGTGAGAACCTCCTTCCCTAAGTCAGGGCATTGAAAATGGGTCGTGGATGGGTTTTCTAGCATGACAATGACCCCAAACACACAGCCATGGCAACAAAGAAGTGGCTCAAGAAGATGCACATTAAGGTCCTGGAGTAGCCTAGCCAGTCTCCAGACCTTAATCCCATTGAAAATCTGTGGAGGGAGCTGAAGGTTCGAGATGCCAAACGTCAGCCTCGAAACCTTAATGATTTGGAGAAGATCTGCAAAGAGGACTGGGACAAAATCCCTCCTGAGATGTGTGCAAACCTGGTGGCCAACTACAAGAAACATCTGACCTCTGTGATTGCCAACAAGGATTTTGCCACCAAGTACTTGTTTTGCAGAGGGGTCAAATATGTATTTCCCTCATTAAAATAAAAATCAATTTATTACATTTTGACTTGCTTTTTTTGTTATTGTTCTGTCTCTCACTGTTCAAATAAACCAACCATTAAAATTATAGACTAATCATTTCTTTGTCAGTGGGCAAACATACAAAATCAGGAGGGGATCAAATACTTTTTTCCCTCACTGTAATTAGACAATGTGAGTGTGGGTGTGTGTGTGTGTGTGTGTGTGTGTGTGTTCTCTGATCCCCTCTGTACAGCTGTAGAGTGCAAGGTTGCATAGACATTGCTCACATCAAAGCCTGCCTCCCACTCTCAGCCACTCTCCCTCAGTGGAAATCAAAATCTAGGCCTCTGATGTGTGTGAGTGCAAGGTGACCTCTAAAACCCCCTCCCCCCACCACACCTTTCTACAAAACTTCCTCGCCTCTCTTTTCTCGCTGGTAACTGAATCCAACCAACCGGCAGCGGATCATAGAGGTTCTACAGCTTGACTGACCTTTCAGACTACTCTCTGTGATTGTCTGACCTGTCAACCTCCCCCGTTGCCTAGGTGACAGAGATCAGCAACGTAAAGAACATCACACGGCTTCCGAGGGACACAAAGCGCCAGGCAGTAGCCATAGTCTTTACCGATGACACCTCCCGCACGTTCACCTGTGAATCAGGTACTCACACCTGTTTTCCAACAAATGCTTTGTCACAATGTTCTCACGCTTGAAGGGGTTTGTGGTTCATTTATATATTTTTGTATCCCATTGGTCAACACCCAGAGCTAGAAGCAGAGGAGTGGTTCAAAACCCTGTCAATTGAATGCCTAGGGACCCGTCTGAATGACATCAGTCTAGGCGAGCCGGACCTGCTGGCAGCAGGGGTTCAGTGTGAACATACAGGTGAGTGTCTGCCTGGTTGTGTAGGAGTAGAAATTAAGGGTCTGCCCAGGGTCTTCCCTTAATTATGATCTTAATGTCCAAATCCTGAAAAAGCACTCTAAATAAAACACCTTTTGGAAACCAGTCCTGTTTTCTAATGCACAGGTCTCTTATAGTATCTGAACTTAATCATGCTCAACCAGTATTTGAAGTTGGCCTTTAGGGAGTGACAGTGTCATTCTATGGGAGTGACCTTACCAAATAGATGAGTCATCTTTTTATTGTAGTGATCAAACTAATGCAAAGAGAGGCATCAACTGAAGAAGTATTTCTGATGTAGATCATGTAATGCAACAGTTGTCAATTTTATCCAGCCCTAGTCAGAGCCAGCCACTTCATCAAACAAAAGAGAAGCTCTACCAGCTAATACTATACCACACTAAATACAATATACAACACTTCCTTAAATCTGCCAACTAGCAGTAATATCATTTTATCACAATTAATTTAATAAAGTAAGAGCTGCCCTGATCTGCCCTGGATCACTGAATTATTCCACGAGAGACCTCTGATGCCCCCGGCAACCTTACAACTTAGCAGTTGGTGTTTTAATGCACAAAACCCGTAAGGACGTTGTTTTGGGAGATGACTATTTGATGGACCACGCTGACTAAGGCAATGCACAGATTTTTTAAAAACGTATTCAGTGGCTAATGAAGGCTAGGTTTAATAGACTTGGCCATCTGTGTCCTTAGCACATGTAAAATATATATAATTACATTATAATAATAATGATTATACATATAAACCAACCATAGTGAATACATTGTAGGTCATATAGTAGGGTTTCAGTACAAATTATACATTTTAGTTTACACACGTATGTTATTACATTTGTTGCCAATGTTTGTATCAAACTAGTTATGTAAGGCAAAGGTTTTAAGATTTCATAATTAATGACATAATTTTTTGCCATCTATGTTCATATTATCCTCTTAATGAAAATAGTACTTTCTATAAGCGTTTTTTGGCTGTGGGCATGCATCTACCAGCTTTGCAGCCCTGGATATGAGTCGTTTCTCTCATTTAATGGGTTTCAAGTCTGGGCTTTGGCTGGGCTACTCGGGTTTGTCTTGGATATGTGCTTCTTTGACTGTTGTGTTGAAAGATTAATCTTTATCGCATTTTGAAATCCTGTGAGCCCTGGATCAGGTTTTCTTCAAGGAACGTTCTGTATTTTGTTTTGTTTATCCTTACCTCTAGTCTTCCAGTCCCAGTATTGAGAAGCATCCCCATAGCATGATGCTCCAAGCACTATGCTTCACTGTAGGGATGGTATTAGCCCGGTGATGATTGATATCTTGCATTGAAAGCCAGATGTAGCGCATTGCATTCGGTCCTAACAGTTTTGTTTTGGTCTTATTGGACCAGCGAGTAATATTTTTTAACTCCAGGGTGGCTTTTGTTCAGCCACTCTACAGTATCATTAAGGCATAATTTATCAAATGATCAAGCTCTATTAGAGTAGCCACTGGGTTCTTGTTCACCTTCATGTTACTTAATTTGGCCGGACAACCAGCTTAAAGATTAGTTTTGGTGTTTTCCAGTTTCTGTCACCTTAAAATGATATAGCAGATCTATACCATGACACCATTCTATCTCAGATGTCTATAGAGAATTCCTTTGGCTTGCAGTTTTTGCTCTGACATGCACTGTGAGGTGTAGGAACTTAAAACACTGTTCAAAAGTTAGTGGTCACTTAAACATGTCCTTGTTTCCAAAAGAAAAGCACACTTTGTCCATTAAAATAACATCAAATACATTTTATGGAGTATCTACATACTTGCGCAGAGGCCTATGATCAGCATCCATCCGTCCTGTGTTCCAATGGCACATTGTGTTTAATAATCCAAGTCTATCATTTTAAACGGCTAATTGATCATTAGAAAATGATATAACAATTACAACCCTGTTTCCTAAAAGGTTGAAATGCTGTGTAAAATGCAAAGAAAAACAGAATTCAATGTTTTGTACATTATTTTAACCCTATATTCAATAGAAATAGTACAAAGACAACATATTAGATTCTGAAACTGAGAAATGTTATTGTCTCATGAAAAATATATGCCTATTTTAAACGTGATGCCAGCAGCACATTTAAAAAAAACTGGGACCAGTGCAACAAAAGATTTGAAAAGTTGAGTATTGCTAAAAAACTGAACTTGCTTGAAAATTTCACAACTACTTATGTTAATTGGCCAGAGATTAGTAACATGATGGGGTATAAAATGACCATCCCAGAGAGGATGAGACTTTCAGAAGATGGGGAGTTGTTTACCTCTCCATGGAAGACTGTGCAGGCAAATTTTGCAACAGTTTAAGAATGACCTTTCTTAACGTAAAACAGCAAAGATTTTGGGGGTCATCATCTACAGTACATGATATCATTATAAGATTTGGAGAATCCAGAGAAATCTCTGTACGGAAGGAACAAGCCCAAAAACCAATATTGGATTGCTGTGATCTTCAGGCCCTCAGGTGGCACTACATGAAAAACAAGATTATGTAGTCAAAATCATAGAATGTGCTCCTGAACACTTTCCCAAACCATTGTCTGTGAACACAGTCTGTCGCTGCATCCTCAAATGCATGTTGAAACGCTACCATGCAAATAAAAAACATGTATAAACAAAATTGAGAAAAGCCTCTGCCTACTCTGGGCCTGACCTCAAGTAATATGGACTGAGGCGAAGTGGAAAACTATCCTGTGGTCTGACAAATCAAACATTTTATTATTTTGGGGAATTATGGACATCCTCCGGACTAAATAGGAGGGGGACAATCCAGCTTTTTAACAGCGCACAGTTCAAAAGCCAATAACAGCGATGTATGGGGGTGCATGTGTGCATATGGCATGGATGACTTGCACATCTGTGAAGGAACCATTAATGCTGAACCATATATACAGGTTTTGGGGCAACATATGCCGCCCTCCAGATTTTTTTTTGCAAGACAATGCCAAACCACATTCTGCACATATTACAACAGTATCACTCTGTAGTGAAAGAGTCCGAGTGCTAAACTGGCCTGCCTGCAGTCCAGACCTGTCACCCATTGAAAATATTTGGAGCATTATGAAATGAACATATGACAAAGGAGACCCCAAACTGCTGAGCAGCTGAAATCCTATACTAGGCAAGAATGGGAATACTTTTCTAAACTTCAGCAGTTGGTCTCCACAGTTCCCAAACGATTGTTGTTTAAACAAATGATAAACAAGCACCTATCTCAACTTTTTTGAAACGTGTTTCTTGCATCAAATTCAAAATGGCAATTAATTTTTCAAGAAACAATAACATTTCTCAGTTTCAACATTTGATATGTGGTCTTTGCACTATTTTCAATTATATATAGTGGTTAAACAATTACACATTCTCTTTTTTTGCCTTCTGTTTTCATTTGCATTTTTATTTGCATTTTACACAATTAAAATAATGCCTTGTCTGCAAGGCATTATTTTATTATTTATTTTTTGTCAATTTATTTCCTATGAATTTTGCTATATTTTCCTAGTCATGCTAATTTCATGTATGTTTCATGGAAAACAAGAACATTTCTAATTGACCCGAAACCTTTTGAATGGTAGTTTATATAGACTGATATTTGCGCTTCTACTTCATCCAATAAATAATTTGCCACAGCTGAACTTAACAACAAAGTTGTAGAGACATATCAAGGTGGATCAAAGGGTGCATTAGAGTTTGATTCGGAGTGTCATGGCAAAGGGTCTGAATATTTATGTACTGTACATGAGATATTTATATTTTCAATCAATTGGCAACATTTTCAAAAAATGTGCCTTGCTTTGTCATTGTAGGATATTGTGTGTACATTTTTCTCAAGTAATATATACTTCATAAATGATAAAATAGTCTATAAAAAAGACTGATATAAAAATTATACTATTTACACAAGTAGATTTGAGAAAAGTTATTGTATACAGTGGGGAGAACAAGTATTTGAAACACTGCTGATTTTGCAGGTTTTCTTACTTACAAATCATGTAGATGTCTGTCATTTTTATCATAGGTACACTTCAACTGTGAGAGACTGAATCTAAAACATAAATCCAGAAAATCACATTGTATGATTTTTATATAATTCATTTGCATTTTATTGCGTGACAGAAGTATTTGATACATCAGAAAAGCAGAACTTAATATTTGGTTCAGAAACCTTTGTTTGCAATTACAGAGATCATACGTTTCCTGTAGATCTTGACCAGGTTTGCACACACTGCAGCAGGGATTTTGGCCCACTCCTCCATACAGACCTTCTCCAACTCCTTCAGGTTTTGGGGCTGTCTCTGGGCAATATGGACTTTCAGCTCCCTCAAAAGATTTAATATCGGGTTCAGGTCTGGAGACCGGCTAGGCCACTCCAGGACCTTGAGATGCTTCTTACGGTGCCCCAGACCGATGGAGATTGACCGTCATCTTGAACTTCTTCAATTTTTTCTAATAATTGCACAAACAGTTGTTACCTTTTCACCAAGCTGCTTGCCTATTGTCCTGTAGCCCATCCCAGCTTTGTGCAGGTCTACAATTTTATCCCTGATGTCCTTACACAGTTCTCTGGTCTTGGCCATCGTGGAGAGGTTGGAGTCTGTTTGAGTGTATGGACAGGTGTCTTTTATACAAGTAACGAGTTCGTACAGTTGCAGTTAATACAGGTAATGAGTGGAGAACAGGAGGGCTTCTTAAAGAAAAACGAACAGGTCTGTGAGAGCTGGAATTCTTACTGGTTGGTAGGTGATCAGATACTTATGTCATGCAATAAAATGCAAATTAATTATTTAAAAATCATACAATGTGATGTTCTGGATTTTTGTTTTAGATTCCATCTCTCACATTTGAAGTGTACCTATGCTAAAAGTTACAGAGCTCTACATGCTTTGTAAGTAGGAAAACCTGCAAAATCAGCAGTGCATCAAATACTTGTTCTCCCCACTGTAAATTAGCAAAGTGACCAGAGATGGTCAAAGCCTGTCAAATACCAATGTGACTGAGGGGATAAGTATCAATTGTCAGTGGCTTTGGAATCCTGAAACTAATCCTATTCCTATTTTGTGTTCTTGTCAGAGCGTTTTAATGTGTTCCTACTGCCCTGTCCTAATCTGGACATCTATGGAGAGTGTATGATGCAGATCACCCATGAGAATATCTACCTGTGGGACATTCACAACCCACGAACCAAACTGGTCACCTGGCCGCTTTGCTCCTTGAGACGCTACGGAAGGGATGCCACACGCTTTACCTTTGAGGCTGGAAGGTGAGGCAGATATGAGGGAGAAACCCATTGAGGGAGGGGGTAAAAAGAATAGAGTGAGGTATGGAAAGTGAGTTATGTAGAGAAGAATGCAATAGCTATGGTAAAGCAGGTGCCTAACCAGGTTTTTGTGCTTGGCTGGTCTCTGAATAGAACACATAAGGACCGTAAACACATACACTCTGCAGGGTTGGGGTCCATTTCATTCCAGACAATTCAGGAAGTGCAGTGAAATTCAGTTTATGTTTTGAATTTAAATGGAATTGACCCCAACCCTGACACACACTAACTCACTCACTCAATGAAAAACACACACACACGCCCGCACACACACACACACACAAATGCAGCAGACATGAGCATTGGCCCGCCTAGTCTCATAAAGAGATTGATTGAATAGATTCAAGAATAATCAATGGTGAGCGAGGCGTTCTTATCTCCTGCGCTTTGATAAACGTATAAAGACAGCATTCGGTCCGCTTGCAGGGTGCCCCTCAAAGGACAAAGATAGGACTCATGTACTGTTGCAAGGAACCACACTGCCCCCTACTGGTGGTGGGTATGTATTATTAAACGCTGTTTGCCTGGCTAACGTAACTCCTTGTTCCAGCCAAACAAAATGTCTTCGCCAATATCTGAACAGCTACCTTAGGACCCCCCCTTTATAACTAAAACTACAGAACCTTCTTATTTGTCCCAGAATCTAATGGGTTCCATGTTCTTGGTGTTGGAAATCGATTGGTTGGGCCAGAGTATACAAGGGTGAAGCAAGGTCTTGAAAAGTCGCAATTGCCTTCAAATTTCTAACTAGCTAGAGATTGTCAAATTCCTGTTGACTGTAGTGTATACTATTACACTGTGGTCATGCAGCCACTTTCATGGGCTTTGGCTCCCTGCTCTACTGTCTCAACCACACACGATCAGTACCCTGAGCTGTGTATTGCTTTGTTCCAGGATGTGTGACAGTGGAGAAGGCCTATACACATTCCAGACGCGGGAGGGAGAGCAGATCTACCAGAGAGTCCACTCCTCCACCCTTGCCATCGCAGAGCAGCACAAGAGAGTTCTTATGGAAATGGAGAAAAACAGTAGAGTAAGAGACGCTTACTACGCACACACTCTGTCTCTCACTCACACACCATTCTCCATTGAGTTGACTAATACTTTATTTCTAATGTGTTTTCTCTCTGCCAGTTAATGTCTAAAGGTTCTGAGGCGGGATCCTACCCATGCACCCCCACGGCCATCCTCCCACGCAGCGCCTTCTGGCATCACATCACTGGCACCCAAGGGGCCATGGAGCCAGGCCACGGTAAACCTCAGCCTAGACTAACGCCTCAGCCACACTGCACTGGGGCTAGAGCAGGAACACTGGTCTGAATTTGGAGCGTAGTAACGTTTGAACGCAACTTCTGGCGTATAACGAATCATACGGAAGCTAATGGGGTAGGCTACACCTGTAGACATGACTCTTTGTCGTCTGTCTCCTGTGTTCTGTCCTGTCCTGTTCTGTAGGTGACATGTACGGCGGTTCTCAGACTGAAGCCGATGCCGAGCTGCTCTCCACCCGGCTTCCCTCTGAGCCACGACACGCTACTGTGCCCCTGGCTCACAGCCGACATTCCCCTGCCCGCTACCCCACCTATCCCAGCCAGTAATCGTTGGGGTGCGTTGCAGACCCCCGTCTTCACCGCCACAACCCACACTGCACCCGGCACCTCTCCCATTCGCCTTTCTCTGCCGGAGTCACCTGGAACCCCATGCCACCCCTCATCTACCCTCATGCCAAATAGGGTGGGGAGAGGGCTCCCCCGTGGGGTCATAGGGACCTTGCCTAACATTGGGAACTCTGTGAAGCAGGGCCTGATAGCATCTCCGGTCTTCTCTCCAGTAGATGAAACAAAGGGCTGGTTACTTGAAGGAACTTCGGCTCCCAGAATCCCTCACTCTGGGGGGGGGGCTAAGTGCATTGTGGTGTAATGAGCAGACATTGTGGCACTGTGCATCTCTTGCTGTCTCCATGCATACCATGGAGGAAGAAGAGGAGGAACTCTGCTGTGGGTGTGGAGGAGCAAGAGGAGAAGTGATGCAAGCAATGAGGACTGGATTTATGTGGGCCTCATTCTGAACCTTGTTTTTTCTGACAGGAGTCAGTCAACTCTTTGGCACCTCAACCCACTTTCCAACCTCTACATGGCCCTCATGTCAGCTCCTAGCGTTGTTCACTGTTAGGGGCTCAGGACATGCCCAGTATAGCTCTGATTTTGGGGGCAGGACATTAAGGACCCCAACCTAGCATCCCTGCTCTCCAGCATGATAATGATTGTGGCGCTCGCTCCAAACCATAACCTCAATCTGACAGACACGTATGTAAGACAACAGCTTCCTCCTAGCCAAGAACTGGCCTTGGTATCGTCCTTTAACTCTGAGGGCGTTCCTGGAGGAGAGACTGTTACTGGACTATCATCCAATCTAACCTGGTGTACTTCCACAGAGAAACAAAGGAATAATTGTCTTTCATCTATTTGTCTTTGTTATTTTTGTAGCAAACATAACAACCAACACCCTGACCTTGCCTTGTATTCTGAATCTGTCTGATAGAGAAAATAGACTTCTCTGGGAGGATAAAGGAGGTGATGAGAGAGAGAGAGTGAGAGAGAGAGAAAATGAGAGAGAAAGCTGTTGAACCATATGCCTCTGAAGTTGTGACTGAGACCTTGGTGTTGACGTTTGTTCTTTTCTCTTGGTTTCCTGCCATTGGGTTCTGAAGGCTGTTCCTATGGTAATAGAAACCCTGCCCTCTGTGTGTACTGTGTAAACGGGATACACGGTTACTGACATTTGGCCGTTCTAAAACCTATGTTGACAGAATTTACACCTTGACCAAACCGGCCATGAGCGTGCGTCTTGCATGTGCCGTCATACCCAAGTTGATTTTGTCCATCCCCACCTGATGCGATCCTGACATGTAGGCAGTGTTAACCAACTATATTATTTGGTGACAGAATGAAAGATGCATGAAATATCCATGGAGATTTAGATTGAGTTCAAATTAGCTGTTGAAATTAATCAAACATTGGCTTGTGGTTTCCTTTTACTTGAAATTAGATATTAATATAGTCCCTTGGCTTGATCCATATGTCGACCCTGTGAAAATAATGTTTCTCTATTTACGATTAATCCAATTATGAAAGGGGAAACCTAGTCATTTTTTAAATTTGATTAATCTCTTGTTGTTTATCTTTCAGTGTCCTACGTGGGTTAGTGTGCTGTGAAAATGAATGGGTAGAAGGGAGACGGCAAGCTTGCAGCTAGTTCAGTGTCTCCGATATAACCAAGTTCTATTTTAGACTATCATTGACAGGTGCAAGCAGTTTGGATAAAATTATTAAATAACACAGACTTGTACATATATTTTTGCAATGCTTGCGCACGCAACATGAACGGTCTAGTCAGGGTGTTAGACATGGAAAAAAAGCAAGATTTTAAATGTTAAAAAATTCACGTCACAAAGTTAAAGCCATTCCCCTCATACCTCGTTATATTGTTACAATTGTGTAGGTCCTTTATCAAGACAAACTGTCACAGTGTGGATCCTCGTTTAGATTGCTGTCAGACACAAAAGTGTAATGAACTAGTGATATTGTGATAATCATTATTAATGTTGTGTGGTTTTAGTTTTTCAAGGTTCTGGTGTGAGGTGGGTTAACACCTCGCCAAAATGTATTTTTGACATGATGTTTGCACTTGAAGATGTTATTTCTTATTTTTAAATTATGTTTTGATGAATCAAATGCTCTTTATATTGGTTCCCATGGGGGATAATCCCAGATGGAGGGTGCGTTCTTCAGTTGCCTGCCAGGACTCTTTCCCCCCAGAATAAAATTCTAGAAGCTTCTGCACAATGTACAGATAACGTTCTGAGTTTCTTCCCCTCTGATTTACACACTCATTGGTAGTGGTCACCTTAAATTTCTCACTTTCTACTGGTCTGTCATACCTATACTTTTCATGGAGATATACCGTATAGTTAGGCCTTCCTGAAATGGCCTATTTGTGTAATTTTAAATTATGTATGGTTTTAGAATGATAGAAAAAAAGAGTTGTAGCATTGTCTCCCTGTGTAATCTGAAAAGCTGTTGTGTTTTAGCCACAGGAGATAAATCAGTACAGTGACATTAACAATGCTACTATGTTGTTTTCTGTATTATCATTGTGATCTTGCAGACACTGATTCAGCTTTGATTTAACTTGATTAAAAATGCTGCATTTGCTAGAGTACTATGTTCTCTACAAGATGAGCAGAATAGAGAATAATAATTTGTTTGATTCCCCAGGGGGGCCTGTATGAAAAGTTGTGAAAATGCATGGACTCACTAATCTAATTTGTTTTGGATAATAGCAACTGCTAAATGACTTAAATGTAAGTGCAGAACATGATCCGCACATCCACAGAAGCTTCAGGATCTTTTATCAGTGGGAAAGAAAGGTTCGCTCCACAGCCTCTCCATAAGGATCTGAATTAGAAGATACTGCTTGGTGGGCTAGCTAGTTCCTACCTAGATGGCTGTTGCGCGGACAGAGAACATGTTTATATATCTGAAAGTCTAGAACCTGCCCTCTGACATAAGAGTTAGATTATATTAAATACAACTCCTTATTGAAACCCATCTCAATATTAGGAAATGTAATTGACTTTCCAGGTGTGTATTCATTTGTGACATTGGATTTCATCCATTTAATGCACACTAGTTAGAGATTGGGCTCATAATAAATATATATATAATCTCACTACTGCAAAGGTCATTTTCAGCTTTTTATTGGATTTGGCCAGAGAAAGAAATTCTCATGTCTGAGGCTTGTAATTCAGTGCTGTATTCCAGTATAAACCACATTCAGTTTCTATATTATTTATCCCATGTTGACATAAAGGGCTAAGCTTTTTGTTAAACACATCTCTACCCTATGTATTTTTAGTATGTGTGTGTGTGTGTGTGTATGGAACCTGAGTTGTTGCTGCCCTGTTGTATGGCTCTTGTATATACTGCTATTTATTTGACGTGTGTGTGTGTGTGTGTGTGTGTGTGTGTTCTGTAGGAGATGACAGGCATTGTTTAGGAGTGTTCTTTTAAAATGCATGCACTTAACAAATGTTTATGCTGTGTAATGATGATAAGGCTGAAATGTTTTGGACATGTTCGTGTCCAGATATGTGGATGGAGATGGGCACAGGAATAAAGGATACACCTCATCACTGTTCATCCAAGTGATTTATTGGTGGGATGAGTCAGATGTTACCATGATTAAGATGTCTGGAGAGGAATTACTGATCCAAGTATTCTGGAATGGAAGGATTATTTAACTTCTCCATGTTTTCTTGTAGTAGATCCTAAGTTGACATGTTTTATTCCACCTCACGGCTCTACTCAGTCAAACCCACATTGCAGTATTTACGCAGAAGCTCTTCTCCAATGGGCAAATTAACTGACTCCCTGATCTTATTACTGTACAAAAGCAACAAATACTACCCGGGCTTCAGAAGTTTGTGTTCACAAGACTAATGTTGTAAACAAAGGTTGAAAACAAAAGATTTAAAAAATATATAACAGATGTGAAATCAAAAAATTTGTAATTCAAGTAATTCATTTCTGAACAAATATACAAAATGTATTTAAATACATTTATAGCTGCTTAAAAAATCTTTGGACAATTTTCTAAATGTCACGTATCCTAAAATGTATCCAAAATGTTTTATTAATAATGTTGTATTTCTTTTGTATAGAGCATGGCGTAAAGATTGCTATGGTTGGTCTGAATGAATCCCAGCTTTAATCCCCTATTATCTTCTTTCCTAACAACTCAAGTGGTTGCCTTACACACTCGCTCTGTGTTTGTTGCTGATCTGTTTCTTGGTTGTTCTTCTGGAAAGTGCTTGTCGTTTTGTTAACAATTCAATGGGCCAAACAACAGCAAATCCCTGCTGGAAAAGAATTGCAACAAAAGACTGGTTATTTCACAATGAACTGAACATCTGTTTTTTCGGTGATTCAAATATTGTTTTATCTCATTGTTTGTTCCTATGTCTCATTCAGCTTTGTGGTTGATGCTGGGTTGTTTTCACAGAGATCTCAATATGCATGCTATTCAACATGAAAACTGCTACTTTGCAGATCAGGCAGACATTCAAATGTAACTTTTCGTATTATAATTCACTTGCATATTTGTAATGTATATTTAAGAATACAAATAAAGGATGACCGCTGATAAGTCTGGACTGAAGGCATACTCAAGCCATCTGTCAACAAAAAACAATCCATCAGGATTTTTTTGTATAAAACTTGTTTAGCTATCTTTGCTTGCCAGTAGTATGGCATAGTGGTGTTAGGTTAAGCTGGTGACAAATAGCTAGTTGAGGTACACTTATTTCAATGTTAATAACTCAATTAAATATATTGAGGTTTTATGAGAGTTGGATTCTTCAACAACAAAACTGTACAGAGACAAAGGCAATTGTCTTCCACCAAACAATTATTCATTGGAGACATTCACCAAAATGTGACACCTCAGTAAGACTTATGACAGTATGGAAACACTTAGAGACAACAGACAACCTCACTCAATATTAGACAGCAGCCTATAGGAAAACCCAGAAAGAAAAGACAGACTCCTCTACACAAGCCATTACATTACCATCACTGAAAACTGTTCATGTCAAATAATGGATTCCTGAATTGAATTTTGTGTTATATTATTCCCGGTATTTGTGTTTTCACCTAATGAAGAACTCATAAACCCCTTCTAGTCTCCGCACTGTCAATTCTTCCAGCTTGGGCCATGCTACTGCAAGCTGTGAGAACACAGACTGAACAATCCTTTAACATGCTCATCTGTTTGAAATCTACAGCCCCACAAAGAACATTTGGGAATAATTCTTGAAATAAATTAACCAATCTTTAAATTGAAACAAACAAATCTCTGTACTCATAAAATTATTTCGTCAGTCTCTGTTCTTGCTGCATTTCCTTTATGTGAGGTGTTTGGTGGGATTTAGGGAGATCACATTAAACAGGATAAAATGTATGAGAACTATAGTTCTAAATGTGGGCCTAGCCCAATGGTGTTTGGGGTTCCAGTGCCTAGGGACCTAAAGGATTTCTGCTATGTTACCATGGAAACACCTCTTGCATGAATTCCTTTAATAAATGCCATAATGTGTCCTGTTATGTTTGTGGTACAACATTTTGTAGTTTTTTTTAAATGAAAACTCATTAAAAATGTTTTAACACTAACTAAGGAATGCTTGTGGTTTCTTTCTGTACTGCCTCATCACACTTAATTACAATGAAATAAAATAATGGAAAACCTACACAAAATGTAAAAATAGATAGCAAAACTTTAGCATACAATATACATATGAAAATATGTTTTTACAAGCTTTACTTGTTATAACAGCGAGAACAGATCCCCTTATATTGAACCACCTTCACTGGAAACGTATCCCCCTACACTGATCCACCTTCACTGGGAATGCATCTCCTTACACTGAACCACCTTCACTGGGAATGCATCCCCTTACATTGAACCACCTTCACTGGAAACGTATCCCCCTACACTGATCCACCTTCACTGGGAATGCATCTCCTTACACTGAACCACCTTCACTGGGAATGCATCCCCTTACATTGAACCACCTTCACTGGAAACGTATCCCCCTACACTGATCCACCTTCACTGGGAATGCATCTCCTTTCACTGAACCACATTCACTGGGAATGCATCCCCTTACACTGAACCACCTTCACTGGGAATGCACCCCCTTACACTGAACCACCTTCACTGGGAATGCACCCCCTTACACTGAACCAGCTTCACTGGACACATATCCCCCTACACTGAACTACCTTCACTGGAAATGTATCCCCTTACACTGAACCTCCTGCACTGGGAACATATCCCCCTACACTGAACCTCACAGTAAAGCACATTGGTATTGCTTTGTTGTTATGAAATAAAAACTGGGTAGTAGTTGTTGAAGGTTTTAACCAAAGATAAATTTTCAGTATCAGTCTCTGCAACTGGACTTGGCTCAGTTGAATAAACTAGTGGCTTCAATGAAGATAGATGCATGCTCTGGTCGAGTTAAAGTCCAATAGTGTGGAAATACAAAGACAAATACTTTGTTGAAGTACCTTTTGATTTTATTACAACACTCAGTCTTTTTGGGTAGGAGTCTATTAGCATGGCACATCTGGACACTTTGCAAAAGCGCTCCAAATCTGTCAGATTTTGAGGACATCTCCTGTGCACAGCCCTCTTCAGATCACCCAACAGATGTTCAATTGGATTCAGGTCTGGTCAATGACTAGGCCATTCCAAAATGTCAATCTTCTTGTGAAGCCATGCTTTTGTGGATTTGGATGTGTGCTTTGGGTCGTTGTCGTGCTGATGTGGACAAATATTGCCACGTCAAGAGGTGCCTTGCTAATAGACTCCTATCCAAAAAGACTGAGTGTTGTAATAAAATCAATAAGTGCTTCAACAAAGTATTAGTTTAAGGGTGTGCACACTTTTGCAACCAGGTAATTGTGAGTGTTTTGTTTTGTTTGTTTTTCAATTGGATTGGTCACATTAAGGGTGGAAAAAGTTCTGAGATGATTTATATCTCATTCTTATACATGACAAACACCTGGCATTTTAACAGGGGTGTGTAGACTTTTTATAGCCACTTTATATAAGATAAGTAAATCAATTAATCAACCATAATGTTTAATGAGTTTCTACATCAACTCACCAGAAAACGGTTTTGCAAGAGTGGATGGAAAAATAAACCCAAAACTAAATAGCCAGTGATTGACATAGTGGAGCTAGAAGCCGAAAAACACAGATGAATGGGTGGTATATTATATGGCAATGATACCCAGCAAAGATAGTAGTTAAAAACAATGTATTGAATAATAAGTGTCAGCACGCCTATAAATTTCAGTCCTAATATTTCCGAAGGCTACAGTTCATTGACTCTTAACTCCGTTCAAAGTTGTACATGGTTATTTCTTATTCCCCTCTTAAATGGCAATAAGTTATAACAGAAACACCTATTGTGCATATAATGATCAGGTTAAAACAGAAAACCAGTAGCTTTCACTTCCATAGGTCAAGAGCCTATGGCAGCTCTGAAGGAGTTAGTCTTCTGTGACTGATTTAGGACATTTCATACTGTTACAATATCCTGGATGCTTCAGAAAAGTGGCCTTTACTTCTCTTATAGTTAGTGTGAGTGTGTATGTCTGTGTGTATGTGTGTGTGTCTTTGGAATTTTGGTAGAATATTTTGAATAAAGACATTGCTTGTGTGTGTATGTTATTGTGTGACTTAGGGACTGTGTAGAACAGGAGTTTGTAGGACATACTGTACTGTTTATGAATATTCATGCAGGTTATGATTGACTCCTTCCACTGATGCCTTCTAATTTCAAAACCCATGTTTTTTAAGATTTTGTAGCAATGCTTATCACTTCACACAAGGTGGCAGTATGCATCTGCGTCTTGGCATGCACTCCACCAGTCTGTCACATTGCTGTTGGGTGACTATCCAAAAGGCATAAAAGCATATCTGAAATTGTTGTGTTTAAGTTTATGTTCTTGTATACAGCCTACTGTGGTTTAGATGAAAACAAAACTACACAGAAGTTAGTTTATAATTCTGTGATAGAAAAATAGTAGCATCTTTAAACAGCTTTACAAATGTTATTCAGAGATTGGCCTTTAGTTGTTGGTGTCTGAGGGCTGCAGGAAGTTCCTCACTTAGGTAAAAAAAATATCTTGTTGGGCAAGACTGTTATAACCCTAACTGCTCATAAACACTACTCTTGATAAATAAAATTTTTTATAAGAAATGTGGTCCATAGATCACTACATCACTATAGACATTCAGGACTCAACCCATCCAAAAAACAAGGTCTGAATATGTGGACTGTCATGCAAATGATATATGCTACATCTGTTTTAAAACCATTTAACCTTTTTTAGTTCCCTTTCAACGTTAAATCTCTCCTTCGTACTAAAGAACTGTTAGTATGGAGAGATGTGGGGGTTGAATGGGATGAGGATTCCTTGTGGGGGCTTCAGCAGGGCGCTGGGACAGGTTCCCAAGGCTACGGATACATCCGGTCACACGGTAACATTCCTGTAGGATCGGGTTTACAGGTGAGGAATGATTCCTTGCCCTCTCCGAACCACGAGCTGTGTGGAGAGCTAAATCACAAGAATCTGTTCCTTTGTTTCTGGTCAACGGAGAGATCTCCATGCTTTTAATCCCACTATTTTGGCAGCTATTTCAAGGAGTATAAATGAAACAGAGGTTCAAGCATTTCCCCTAGAGGTCACAAAGTGTTATTGAAAAGGGGTGTTTCACCTCCACTATCACATTCATGCAGGTTGTAGTTAAATTTTGTCGGTAATATGCGCTATGTGCACGTTACTCCGATTTTGGGGTTAGTTACGTGAGGTGCTTAGTGTAGATAATTTCATCCTTCACTCAGTTGGACACAAAGACCCTGACCACACCCAGGCAGCAAGCATTTTGAAAGCTGTCCTTTTTGGCAGGCTGTACCGATGGCCATTGTTGATAAATATCATCAACGTCCGCCTCATCGTCCACAGATGCACCAAGCAGCAATCAAATGGGTCATCCACATGCACCCGAACATACACACTGAAGGACAGATGGGGGGGAATGGGCCACACTCCACAAAGGAGGAGAGGACGCGCGTCCTCCTTGTATGATTACAATAACTGACCATTTATACAGAGGCAGCGTGCGGGTGACAATATGAGAGGTTCCTGACAGGAAGTGCCACTCATGAGTTCCTCTACATCTGGTGATTGCAATCAGCAGGCCAGAAGTAATTTGCCCTAACACGGCACTGGAAATTGTAATGGCAGTTCTGATTGTCCCAGCGGAAAGTGGGAAATCTCTCTTTTAATCATCCTCTGGGCATTTCTACAAATCTTAATCGAAAATGTGTATTGCAGATACATAATAGGGGAGTGGCAGGAACCTATTATGGCTTGTAAAGCACGTCCCCTTTAAATGAATTAAGAATGATTTATTCACACAAATATACAATACAGATAAAACATGGAAGGTCTGTAACAAAATAATTGAAAAACATAGAAAACAGAAAGCACAAATCATAACAAGGCAATAAACATAAACTGTCCATGTCGAAGTATTTGATACACTGCTGATTTTGCAGGTTTTCCTACTTACAAAGCATGTAGAGGTCTGTAATCTAAAACAAAAATCCAGAACATTTATGATTTTTAAATAATTAATTAGCATTTTATTGCATGACATGAGTATTTGATCACCTACCAACAAGTAAGAATTCCGGCTCTCACAGACCTGTTTGTTTTTCTTTAAGAAGCCCTCCTCTTCTCCACTCATTACCTGTATTAAATGCAAATGTTTGGACTCGTTACCTGTATAAGAGACACCTGTCCACACACTCAACCAAACAGACTCTAACCTCTCCACTTTGGCCAAGACCAGAGAGGTATGTAAGGACATCAGGGATAAAATTGTAGACCTGCACAAGGCTGGGATGGGCTACGGGACAATAGGCAAGCAGCTTGGTGAGAAGGCAACAACTGTTGGCGCAATTATTAGATAATGGAAGAAGTTCAAGATGACGGTCAATCTCCCTCCGTCTGGGACTCCATGCAAGATCTCACCTCGTGGGGCATCAATGATCATGAGGAAGGTGAGGGATCAGCCCAGAACTACACGGCAGGACCTGGTCAATGTCCTGAAGAGAGCTGGGACCACAGTCTCAAAGAAAACCATTAGGAACACATTACGCTGTCATGGCTTAAAATCCTTTTTGGTCTAAACTCCACTCGCTGTGTTTGGGGGAAGAAGAAGGATGAGTACAACCCCAAGAACATCATCCCAACCGAGGAGGTGGATACATCATTCTTTAGGGATGCTTTTCTGCCAAGGGGACAGGATGACTGCATCGTATTGAGGGGAGGATGGATGGGGCTATGTATTGCGAGATCTTGGCCAACAACCTCCTTCCCTCAGTAAGAGCATTGAAGATGGGGCGTGGCTGGGTCTTCCAGCATGACAACGACCCAAAACACACAGCCAGGGCATCTAAGGAGTGGCTCCGTAAGGAACATCTCAAGGTCCTGGAGTGACCTAGCCAGTCTCCAGACCTGAACCCAATAGAAAATCTTTGGAGGGAGCTAAAAGTCTGTATTGCCCAGCGACAGCCCTGAAACCTGAAGGATCTGGAGAAGGTCTGTATGGAGGATTGGGCCAAAATCCCTGCTGCCGTGTGGGCAAACCTGGTCAAGAACTACAGGAAACGTATTATCTCTGTAATTGCAAACAAAGATTTCTGTACCAAATATTAAGTTCTGCTTTTCTGATTTATCAAATACTTATGTTGTGCAATAAAATGCTAATTAATTATTTAAAAATCATACAATGTGATTTTCTGGAGTTTTGTTTTAGATTCCGTCTCTCACTGTTGAAGTGTACCTATGAAACATTATAGACCTTTACATGCTTTGTAAGTAGGAAAACCTGCAAAATCAGTAGTGTATCAAAAACCTGCTCTCCCCACTGTTCCTCTGAATTGGATTTACAAGTGTCAGAGAAAGTTTCAAAGTAGTTATGTTTCACCAATAACCAGGTATACCTTTTTACAAAAGGGCAAAATCCAGTTTTGAAAACATGTAATCATGTCTATACAGATAATGTACTCTCTTACCATAATCAATGTTAAGCATGCTGGCAAACTTTATTTAGTCAACTAAAATGTTAAAAAATGGTTCAGACCAAAAAATCCATTAGACACAATTTCAGACTTGCCCACATTGTATTATATAAAAACATCATATGTTCTAATTAAAACAATTTCCTTGCACCATGCCGGGAATGCAGTTGACATCTATCTTACCGTTGTTGTCTCATTTGGCCTAGAGCCTAGAATAATGTACTTTAATTCAGCCATCCCAACATCCCAGGCAGAAATGTATTAAAAATGTTGACTGCAACAGCAAAAATGCCAAAAAAAAGCATTACAGCAAGGAACACAGTGTGCAGCAACCATGTCACCCGACTGTTTTTCCACATTTCTACCTGTAAACCATTGGATTTGTAACAGATGGTAGTGACGAGGAGGTACCAGGTGCATGCAGAATTGTTTCCGAATGTCGAATTTTATCAAAAAACAAACACTGAATACCAAAACGAACTGAATTAAGGTAAAGTACTGACTTTCAACACAAACCACTCACCCGCTACATGTGACATACAAGCAACAACAACAATCCACAACTGAGGGAAGTGGTTGAGAAACATTTAAACACAAAGTGATAGGAAGATTGGGACCTGTTGTGCATGATTATGGGAGACATGTAACACAAAACAAGTCCGGGATGTGTTTGTGGAATATGGGAACCGGAAGTACACGGCACGGCGGCGCTGATCCTCACCGTACCGTGACAGGATTAGTCAGATTGACCTCAGTTGTTTGAGGTGTAGCTTCTCTCTATCTACCTCAGCAACATGATTCACGAATCACTAGAGCCTGAATGTACTTGTACAGTGGGGCAAAAAAGTATTTAGTCAGCCACCAATTGTGCAAGTTCTCCCACTTAAAAAGATGAGAGAGGCCTGTAATTTTCATCATAGGCCCACTTCAACTATGAGAGACAAAATGAGAGAAAAAAAACCCAGAATATCACATTGTAGGATTTTTAATGAATTAATTGGTAAATGTTATATACCCTTTGTTGGCAATGACAGAGGTCAAATGTTTTCTGTAAGTCTTCACAAGGTTTTCACACACTGTTGCTGGTATTTTGGCCCATTCCTCCATGCAGATCACCTCTAGAGCAGTGATGTTTTGGGGCTCTTGCTGGGCAACATGGACATTCAACTCCCTCCAAAGATTTTCTATGGGGTTGAGATCTGGTGACTGGCTAGGCCACTCCAGGACCTTGAAATGCTTTCTTACGAAGCCACTCCTTTGTTGCACGGGCGGTGTGTTTGGGATCATTGTCATGCTGGAAGACCCAGCCACGTTTCATCTTCAATGCCCTTGCTGATGGAAGGTTTTCACAAAAAATCTCACGATACATGGCCCCATTCATTCTTTCCTTTACACGGATCAGTCATCCTGGTCCCTTTGCAGAAAAACAGCCCCAAAACATGATGTTTCCACCCCCATGTTTCACAGTAGGTATGGTGTTCTTTGGATGCAACTCAGCATTCTTTCTCCTCCAAACACGACAAGTTGAGTTTTTACCAAAAAGTTATATTTTGGTTTCATCTGACCATATGACATTTTCCCAATCCTCTTCTGGATCATCCAAATGCTCTCTAGCAAACCTCAGACTGGCCTGGACATGTGCAGGCTTAAGCAGGGGGATACGTCTGGCACTGCAGGATTTGAGTCCCTGGCGGCGTAGTTTGTTACTGATGGTAGCCTTTGTTACTTTGGTCCCAGCTCTCTGCAGGTCATTCACTAGGTCCCCCCGTGTGGTTCTGGGATTTTTGCATGCCGTTCTTGTGATAATTTTGAACCCACAGGGTGAGATCTTGTGTGGAGCCCCGGATCGAAGGAGATTATCAGTGGTCTTGTCTTCCATTTTCTTATAATTGCTCCCACAGTTGATTTCTTCACACCAAGCTGCTTACGTATTGCAGATTCAGTCTTCCCAGCCTGGTGCAGGTTTACAATTTTGTTTCTGGTGTCGTTTGACAGCTCTTTGGTCTTGGCCATAGTGGAGTTTGGAGTGTGACTGAGGTTGTGGACAGGTGTCTTTTATACTGATAACAAGTTCAAACAGGCGCCATTAATACAGGTAACGAGTGGAGAACAGAGGAGCCTCTTAAAGAAGAAGTTACAGGTCTGTGAGAGCCAGAAATCTTGCTTGTTTGTAGGTGACCAAATACTTATTTTACAGAGGAATTTACCAATAAATTCATAAAAAATCCTACAATGTAATTTTCTGGATTTTCTTTTCTCATTTTGTCTCTTATAGTTGAAGTGTACCTATGATGCAAATTACAGGCCTCTCATCTCCCTCTTTTTAAGTGGGAGAACTTGCACAATTGGTGGCTGACTAAATACTTTTGTGCCCCACTGTAGGTAGTTTGTGCAAACCAGAAAGCCCTGGTCCCATGTTTGGTGTTCTGAAATGAAAGATCCCAGAAAACATCTATAACATATTTCATAGATTATGGCCACATGACTTAATTTTAAGCTTACGTTGAAATTGTCAGGTATCGTCTTGATCTGCAACACAACCAGGAGGACTTTAGACAGGGACCGCAATGAGTCAAGCCTGTTACTCTCTAGGTGTGGGCTGAGAGGAAGTAGGCTTGAGAAACTTAACACAACACAGATGTGCTGACTAACTCTGAGCAAAGGACTATAGACAGGACATGTTGCCTGATACTGATGGGCCCCACACATCCTGTCCATACCTCATCCTAGGAGTTGTGCATGTGACTGTTATAGGCTTGATGGATAGGACCATTGACCATAGGCTGGAACATACCATGCAAGGGTCATTTGTAAGATAAACATTTCTTATTGGAGGGTATTTGACTGTGTAATGGCTGGTTATGACCATTGGCCACCTCCCTTGTATTCTGGTGTAAAGATTGTGTTCTTTCTGTATTCATTGGAGAGAGAAAGGAAAGAACTACGGAAGGTTAACATCGACTTCTCATGCTGAATAAAGATGGCTCTCCCCTGACTTCTGGTTGCTTTACTTTTGTTCATGGATATCACCTGAACGGAAGCTAACAGGGCCAAGACCTCATATCCTCTAAGTTGAAAACAGAAGACAGGTAAATTTAGACCCTACTCCCCCAGCACAATAATATAGCAGCGTAAGACCTTGGGGCTGAGACGGGTGTTCAGTGAGACTGTGGCCCTATCAGGAGGGGGCCCCAGACAGAGCCCAACAGGCAGACAATCAATCCACCCACATTGCCAAGCCTCAACCAAAGGGATACCCACCAACAGCAATCATCCTGAATGAGGACTGAGTATTGCCAGCTGAGTACAGCCCAATTGCACAAGTGCGCAACAGAGAGACAACAACAAGCCAGTGACTCCACCCCCCAATGGCATTGGAGGGAGGGCTTCCCAATGGTGATGAGAGCCCACCGAGCAAGACAGCAAGGGTGGACAGCATCAGGCCTTTCTGGTCACCTTCATGCCCCTGGGCCAGACTACACTTAATCATAGACCAGGCTGAAGAGATGAGAATTTAGTAGACACTTGAAGGTTTGAACTGAGTTTGCATTTCTAACTTTGATTGGCAAATCATTCCAGAAGTGGAGCTCTATGAGAGAAGGCCCTGCCTCCAGCTGTTTGTTGAGAAATTTTAGGCACAATTAAAAGGCCTGCATCTTGCGATCTAAGGTTATGTGCAGGTATGTATGGCTGGATCAGATAAGTAGATGCAAGTCCATTTATTGATTTATAGGTTAACAATAAAACCTTAAAATCAGCCATAACCCTAACAGGCAGCCAGTGTAAAGAGGCTAATACCTTGAGTAATGTGTATAAAAAATTGTTCTAGTTAGGATTCTATCAGCCGTGTGCAGCCCTAATTAAAGTTTTTATTGATTTATCAGGGTAACCAGTAAAAAGAGCATTGCATTAATCTAATCTTGAAGTAACAAAAGGATGGATTTGTTTTTCTGCATCGGTTTTTGATAGAAAGTTTCATATTTTTGCAATGTTTCGAAGATGAAAATAAGCAGCTCTTGAGATATATTTATAGTTCGTCAGGGTAATGCCAAGCTTTCTTTCAGTCTTTTGGGATACGACCATGCAGCCATCAAGGTTCACAGTGAGATCTGCCAACAAAACTCAGTTTCTTGGGTCCTAAAATTTGCATTTCTGTTTTTCTTGAGTTTAAATGCAAGATGTTCTCTGTCATCCATTTCCTAATATCTGAAACACATGCTTCCAATGTAGCTATTTTTGGGGCTTTTCTATGCTTCATTGAAATATATAACTGTGTGTGCTACAAGTCAACTTTGTGTAGTTGTGACAAATTCTGTTGGATTTTCGAAGTACGCATCCGCCCATGCATTTTGGGTCAGGATAGACAAACACATTTGCTGGCTACACCATACAGTATTTACATTATAGTTAGCCTTATCTAAATCTTTATATGGTTATATTGCGATTTTTTCTGGCATGGAAGTGTTCATCTTCAGTCTCGCTAGCAGTTGCTTAATTCCTATGATTATTCCTAGGAAGTTAGTAGATACTAGTAAGCCTATTACTGGCTAATAAACTGTTAAACGGCCTGTGGCAAATTCCATACAGTTCATTGATGCTATTTGTGGTGGTGGTAAACTTAGTAATTAAAGTTACTCAGTTTAACTGTATCAGTATAAAGAAGTGGAAACAGAGCCCTGTACAGTCAGGCCAGAAACACACTGACAAGGGAAGTCAAAGCAGCAAAGAAGTGCTATGATGAAAAACTGGAAAAAAAACTTCACAGCCAATGACCCATCGTCGGTGTGGAAAGGTCTGCAGGTGCTCACCAACTACAGGAGACTACCCCCCACACTGCTGGATCCCAACGACAGGCTGATGAGCTGAATGCTTTTTATTGTAGGTTTGAGAGGCCCCCAGTCACACCTCTCCCCCACTCCAACACCATCTTCAAACAGTCACCTTCCCCCACCCTGACCTCGCACCTGCACACAGGTCTGTGGATGATGCTGTCAACATGTGACTGCACTATGTCCTGAAACACCTTGACTCTCCAGGACATATGCAAGGATCCTGTTTGTGGACTTCAGCTCGGCGTTCAACACCATCATCCCAGACATCCTCCATACCAAACTCATCCAGCTCACTGTGCCAACCTACACTTGTCAGTGGATCACAAACTTGTTGACCAAAAGGAGTCAGCAGGTGAGGCTGGGAAACATCATATCCAGCACCCGAAAAATCAGTACCGGCGCCTCTCAGGGTTGCATGCTCTCCCCACTGCTCTTCTCTCTCTACACAAACGACCTCATCCGGGACGGTGACGAGTCTGCCTACAGACAGAAGGTTGAACAACTAGTCCTCTGGTGTGGTCAGAACAACCTGGAGCTTAACACGCACAACTGTGGAGATGACTTTGGACTTCAGGAGGAGCCCCCTGACTCTGCCCCCAATCACCATTCTCAATAACCCTGTGTCTGTAGTGGAATCCTTCAGGTTTCTGGGATCCACTATCTCCCAGGATCTAAAGTTCGAGCCCAACACAGATGCCATATTTAAAAAGGACCAACAGAGGATGTACTTCCTGTGCCAGCTTAAGAAGCTTAATCTGTCAAAGGAGCTACTGAGCCGCTTTTACAACGCCATCATCCAGTCTGTTCTCTACACGTCCAGCACTATTTGGTTTGGATCTGCCACAAAAATGGAAAGGAACAGATTAAAACGGACAATTAGAACTGCAGAAAAGATCATTGGTACCAACCTGCCCTCCATCCAGGACTTACACAAAACCAGAGACAGTAAAAGGGCAGGAAACATCACAGCAGATTCATCACACCTTGGATACAACCTGTTCCAGCCCCTCTGCTCTGATAGGCACTGCAGAGCACTGTATGCCAAAAGGAACAGACACAGGAACAGTTTTTATCCACAGGCCATCATTCCGATGAATGGTCAACTTCAGTCACTTAGTGCCAGGCACAATCCCTGTATAACCACCCAGTAACTCTGACCCTAACATCCACCTGTCTACTATTACTCATTCTGCAATTCAGTGTTGTTCATACTGTATATATAATTATATCATGTATATATCATATCCACCTACCTCATCTACATTACACCTGTGCTAAAAATGATTTATTCATTTCAGCATTGTTTGAGATATATATATATATATATATATATATATATATATATATATATATATATATATAGATCACATCCACTGTCATTATGTAAATAATAATACCGGCACAATAATATTTATTTCCAGTACCCTTTATTCCCTGCTCATTGCACCACTGTCTCATCAGTCTTACTATGTTGTTGTTTGGTTTATTTTGTGTATTTATGTGTACTGTTTATTGCAGTCGGTGACTCATGCTGAGTGTCCTTTGTTTAAGTCTTTAATGAGTAAGCACATTGCAAGTCTGTATAGTCCAGAGTCAAGGAGGAGGAGAAACAGGTGACCTAATTGGGACCTGGTGTGAGAGACAATTGGAGACAAGACAATTGAAGGGGACCGGGATGAGTTCATGGCAAGTGGAAAGATGGAGAATGCGGGAGATGGCGGAACAGTCCGCCACTTCACCGTCACACCTGGTTGTCAAATGAGAGAGTTATTCAATTATATATTGCAGCATTCAACAGTCTATTGTTCATGATGTCACAGACTCGATCTTACAAACTCAATCTCACTGTAAAGGTGGTTGCTACCTATCAGAGATTGCACCTCAAACCCCCATGCCGGATGGTCAATGTAAACATTTTCCCCCAACCCTATTGTTCTCTTTATCTATGCGCATTTAACTCTCATATTACATTTAAAATACTACATTATAACACAAATTCCACATCATACAGGTTTGAACTGGAATAGGCTACTGTACGACAAATTTAAAAGACAGTGGTCACTGGATACATTAAGATTTTCCTTATCAGATTTGGACCACAACTATTCAATAGGACAAAAGCGGCAAGTAAGTAAGTTAATTTTATTGATTTGTCCCTTGCTTAACAAGAAGGTTGTGGGAATTTGTGGGAAAAAAGACCATGTATTTGTGATGTAAAACAATTAGCCAAAGGTAAATCATGTCAGAACTTTATCCAGTGACCTTTAATGTGACCTATAACATGAACAATTCAATTGAAAAACAAACTGAAATCTTTGAGGGGAAAAAATTTGTATTATCAGACCATAACAAATTTTCCCACATCCTTTTGGGAGACTTGATGTTTGTTTTTGCAAACTTCAGCCAGGCTTCAGTGTTATTCTTTGTAAGAAAAGGCTTCCGTCTTACCACCCTACCCCATAGCCCATTCATATGAAGAATACGGGAGATCGTTGTCACATGTAGCACACAGCCAGTACTTGCCAGAAAATCCTGCAGCTCTTTTTATGTTGGTGTAGGCTTCTTGGAAGCCTCCCTGACCAGTTTTCTTCTCGTCTTTTCATAAATTTTGGAGGGACATCTAGTTCTTGGTAATGTCTCTGTTGGCAACATTCTCTCCACTTGATGATGACGACTGTCTTCACTGTGTTCCATGGTATATCTAATGCTTTGGAAATGTTTGTACCCTTCTCCCTCTGATGCTTTGGAGGCTCTCTGCGGACCATGGCTTTTGCTTGGAGATGCAACTAAGAAAATGTCAGGAAAATCCTAGAACAGCTGAACTTCATTTGTGATTAATCAGAGTCACTTTAAATTATGGCAGGTGTGTGACTTCTGTTTAACATGGTTGTGAATGTGGTTAATTCTAAACACAGCCTATCCCCAGTGATAAGAGGGTGTGCACACTTATGCAACCAGGTTATTGTAAGATTTTTATTTAAAATGTTTCCCCCTCAAAGTCATCAGTTTGTTTTTCAATTGAATTGTTTATATTATAGGTCACATTAATTCTGACATGATTTATCTTTGTCTCATTCTTTACATCACAAAAACATTGCATTTTAACAGGGGTGTGTAGACTTTATATATCCACTGTACTCTAAAATGTATAGCTTACTTTTACCTATGTTCTGTTACTGTCATTACAACAGCAATTGATTTGTGTCTTGCTTATTGAAAAACATGCCTGTGGGAATTGACAACTGAGATCTGTAGTGTTTGATCAATCAACTATGTAATGTATGAACAAACTTGTATACTGTTTCTGTTCTGTTATTTAAGCAGTGACTCTGCTGCCCTTCATAGAACATATTTAGTGGAAAAGCAGGAATTCTTTGCAAATTCTAATGGTTAATGTGTGATTAGATTAGAGTGTGGCACAAGGTGTCTTCAGTATTGAAACTTTTCACAATATTCTAATTTTCTGAGATACCGAGTTTGGGGTTTTCATTAGTTGTCAGTTATAATCATCAAAATTAAAAGGAATGAACACTTGAAGTATATAAGTCTGTGTGGAATGACTATACATTATGCAAGTTTCACTTTTTGAATGGAATTACTGAAATAAATAAACTTTTTGATGGTATTCTAATTATGTGACCAGCACCTGTACATTATAATTTGGAACAGTTATTTCTACTGGTAAATGTTTGTTAATGTAATTGTCTGTTGGTATGCTTTTTAAGTGAGATAAACGAGAATGTGGTGTTTAACAGTGAGATCTGCAGTAGTTACTTATGGGTGCTTTACAGGCAGTGCCACCAAGCAAACAAAACATGAAAGAGCTTTTTCATCATTGGCTTGTAACTTCAATAGGCACAGAACCCCACACTGGCCTGATCAACATGGTGTTTGAAATATAGCTACTGTTTAAGAAGTGTATTTTTTTCTTTGTTAGAATAATTTTTTTGATCGCCATTTTATTAATGAGTCATATCCACCTTTTGAATTCTGGAACGTAATTTAGGAACAGACCAATACATATTACAGAAATAAAGACATTTGCTCTTTCAAGATTGTGTGGAGGAGATCTTGGGATTTTTTGACACAAACATCTCATTGCTAACTTTAGTAATTGATACATTAAGTAGCTGTGCTATGCTGAAATTCTCTTTTACCTTAAAACATTTAGTGCAGAGGTCTTCTGGTTGTTTAAGCTTGAATTTATGCTAGTAGTTCAGCACAAACAGGGCCATCTTCCAAATTGCCCTTTTAATGTTAATATTAGTCCCAAATCTACAGATCTCATATTAGAGAATAAAGCTTTGCTGTAAATGGTAAGCTTTACATGTGTTTATATTTTTGTTCAGTATATTTCACTTTTTGCCAATCATGCTATGCCTTTTCATACTTCCAAATTCACCACATCCTACCAGGCCCCGTTTAAAAAGAAGGTATCTGTGGAAATGGATGTTGAAGACCCTGATGATAAGCAGGTAGAGGTGGAAGCCTTCCAGGGAGAACCAGGTGAGGGTGCATAGAAGGGAGTAGTGTGTGGCTGCTGCCGTGACAACACACAACCAATGGATGCACAGCGTGGCCAGGCTGTTGTTAATTAGGAAGGTCAGATTGAGGCACAACAGTGATATACACAAGTTGATGTGAATGTTTATGGAGTCAGTGGATTTACCCCTGGAGAAAGGAGAGAATGAAATCTCATGTCAAAATCCAGATTCCTGTACATGTCAATAGTATGGAAGTTTCTCTCTTGCTTTCTTATACTTCTGCTTTGGGGATAGGTTGCTGTGAATTCATTTTCTGCCAAAATGTTATTTAAAACACTGTGTTTTCAATCAGGATGTTCTGTCTGAGTGGCATTTTGATAGCTAGGTGTTTTCATGTGGCATTAACGTAAGTGATATATGTTGGTAGAATTTAAACTCAGGTGGATGACAGCCAGACACAGGAAACCAAGGGATGTTCCACAGCCTGGGCAACAATGTCAGTGGATAAGGATGTCAGGCTGGCAACTGGGAAACTGACAGCAGACATATTGCCCGGAGCCTACAGTTTACAATACACATGGGAGAACGGAATACAGAATGGTAATTGTATCATTCCACATTCTCAGAGCTCATCCTTCCTATGGAGAAGCATCAACAGTTCATTTCAGTTCTCAGCCATCTCTTGGTGAAATATTACCCCTTAACCTCATCCCTCACCATACCTCTAGTCAAGTATATGCCTACTAATCAAACATCACCCCTCTTGGGAAGAGCTGTGCGAAAAATGTGCAGTTCTTAATATGTATTTCATAATCAAGGGTAAGATTGCACTGTAATTACTCCCATTTAATTAATCCATAGAAAAAATAACTGGTGGCAAACATTTTCAAAAGTCAGATTAAGAAATGATTGCTCACCAAAAGTACAGCATAGAAAGAGAGATGATTACAAGAGCACAATGTTCAATTTTTTTATGTCTTATTGACACATTCAGAGGAATTCCAATGTGCAACATTATCTGTAAAAAAAAGATATACAGTAAAACATTGAATTAATCCGTTTTGATAATGTGCCATTTTTTTATTGAATAAAAATATACTACCATTTCTAACATCCCAGAAAACACAATAGTGTTTTGCTTACCAATCAGAGAGAACAGAACCTAGTTAGTACTCACTTATATTCCAATCCATATTTACATGTATGCTATACCATACAATAAACAGTAGTTACAGTGAGGGGAAAAAATAATTTGATCCCCTGCTGATTTTGCATGTTTGCCCACTGACAAATAAATGATCAGTCTATAATTTTAACAGTAGGTTTATGTGAAAAGTGAGAGACAGAATAACAACAAAAAAATCCATAAAAACACATGTCAAAAATGTTATGGATTGATTTTAATGAGTTTAACTTAAATAAACCTACAATTAAAATTATAGACTTATAAATTCTTTGTCAGTGGCCAAACGTACAAAATCAGCAGGGGATCATGACACGGACACTGGTAAGGATCCAAGTGCAGACTGGATTGGTGTAGCGAAGGCACAGACGAGCGGTAGGCACAGTTGTCGGGGACGGGCAGGAGGTCGAGAACCGAGCGGGCGGCAGAGGGACAGACAGGGAACAGGCAAAGTAGTCGGAGACAGGCAGGCGGTCGGAACACAGGCAGAAAACGAAAGTACAGGCTGGGATCAGGCGGGGTAAACGGGAACAGGCGATCGGTCGGTACACAGGTGAACAGGACGGGAATCTGATAAGCGCGAGATGTGGCATGTAAACATGAACCATTGATCTGGCAGGGGAGAAGTGGCAGGGAGTTGTACTTGAATGCTTGATGATGAGGTGACTGGGGACAGGTCTGTGATTTGGTGATTGGTGACACGTGTGTGATTAGGTGCGCACTGAGACTCTGGAGCGCGGACGCCCTCTGCTGCGCGATTGCGGAGGCGGGGACGTGACAGATCATATACTTTACAACGAAAAACATCAAATCCCAGCAGAAGTTGGCTAAATCAAGTCTGCCAAAAAGCACATGGGAAAATGTGTTATGGTCTGATGAAACCAAGGTAGAACATTTTGGCCATAATTCCAAAAGGTATGTTTGGCGCAAAAACAACACTGCACATCACCCAAAAGAACACCATACCCACAGTGAAGCATGGTGGTGGAAGCATTTTTTCTTCAGCTGGAACCAGTGCCTTAGTCAGGGTGGAGGCAATAATGAACAGTTCCAAATACCAGACAATTTTGGTCTAAAACCTTCCGGTGTTCGTTAAAAAGATGAAGAGGAAGTTCACCTTTCAGCGTGACAACAACCCAAAGCACACATCCAAATCCACAAAAGTACGGCTTCCCCAGAAGATTGCAGTTTTGGAATGACCCAGCCAGAGCCCAGACCTGAATCCAATTGAAAATCTATGGAGTAGACTCCTACCCAAAAAGACTGACAACTCTAATAAAATCTAAAGTATTAGTTTAATGGTGTGCACACTTATGTATCCAGGTTATTGTGAGTTTGTTTTCCCTCTCAAATATTTCAGTTAGTTTTTCAATTGAATTGTTCACGTTATAGGTCACATCAAAGGTGGAGAAATTCTGACATGATTAATCAAACACCTGGCATTTTATCAGGGGTGTGTAGAATTTTTATATCCACTGTATCTGAGATGACATTAAAATACAGCTCTGGAAAAGATTGAGACCACTGCACCTA
Source organism: Esox niger (assembly GCA_016801105.1). Taxonomy (NCBI): domain Eukaryota; kingdom Metazoa; phylum Chordata; class Actinopteri; order Esociformes; family Esocidae; genus Esox; species Esox niger. The sequence goes on along the minus strand of JACXGJ010000083.1, from coordinate 74,080 downwards.
TTATTTTTTTCCAAAGCTGTATGTCCGTTTACACAATGTGAACTAACTTTTTGATGATTTATAGCTTGCTTCTGGTTAATATTAATAATATCTAAATAAGAATCTAAATAAATTGGGGGTTGTTATATAATCTTTTGTATAACCTGAATAAAATTGCAACTGTTTGCAGCAGGTAGACATTAATTTTAGAAAATGCACAAGATGCTGAATTACCTGATGATGGAGAAATGTTTAGCATTTGAGGAGGTTTGCAGTCAGTTCTCCATGTGAATGACAATGTAACTTCTGTTTGGTCAGCATTGCACTGCTTGATATCTTCTATTTCCATCTGTAATGTGTACTTATGTGTATGAATTAACATGGGGAAAATGCAGATGCATGTACTTCCTGAAAGCATAGCAAGACATTTCCATGTACATGCAAGTGGTAATATTGTCTCCTCTGAATAAAACTGGGTAAAAACCCTATTCATCCATGTATTAGAAAGTAAATCAATATCAGACCGACATCCCCGACAATACACAACAATGTATTTTTACACCATTAATCCTCATAGGTTTTTTAAATAAAATCTTGGCAGGGGCTGTTCAATGAAAGACATGTTGTTTCATTCCAAAACCCTTTATATTTTGTACTGCTAGAAATCGCTAGAAACTGAAAGAAATTGACCAATACAATAAAAATGTAAGAACTGGCCAGATGATTTGTGACAGATATATACATGCATGCCTACAGTACACATATACATATATACATATATATATATGAATATACACCCACACACACACATACACATATAAACTGTATATAATGAATATACAATTCTGAATCAATACGGTAATATGAGATTTTTAAGTAAAACATTGAAACGATATACAATATCATATTTGTGTGTTGAATCTCTTCAAATATAGTTAGAAAGTATATCAAAACATACTGTTAGAATTAGGTTTACACACACAAGGCTCATTACTATTAATTTTTTTTTCCTTTGCCTTTTCACTTTTTGCAGATGAAAATGTATTGTCTACTAACTACTAAAAATACAAAAACTATGCATTGATAATTTATATATTAATCTGTTGAAACGTTATAATTCAATCATTTTGTTATATGTACAAAATGTTTGCATGATCATCTTACCTGCACTAAAAAAGATACGCAGTCCACCATCAAAAAAGCTGTTGTTATTGCCTGAGAAATAAATGGAATTAATTTAGTATTTATAGGTATTTTCTTTAATATTTATCAATAATAATATCCATGATTCTTTACATTGAGTACAAATAGCCATCAAGCAGAAAGTGAATATCAGCAATCATCAGTTGTTAACACTGTAAAACTGTTGTTCAGTTATGATCATTACGAAATGAACAGAATTGTGACAGTAATCAGCTGGAAAACAACAGAGTAAAACAATACTCTGCAGATGTTTTGTTTAATAAATAAGCTTTAGCAGCATGATTTCATGAACAGACAGGACATATTGTACAGATCTATTAATGGGAAAGGACACTTGCAGGGTCTCATACTCCCTGCTGCCAAACTGAGACTAAGATTAAGGAAAACATAGTTGGGCTGTCAGAGTTGATCAATTTACTCTAACTTTTTATAATTTTATGACACTAAGGGTTTGGTTTGAATCATAATCACATTTTCTGAACGTTTGGAAATTCTCTGAAAAGATCCAAAGTGCTTTACTTATAAAAACATATTCTACAATGCCTTGGACAATATTATTGAAGTGTTCTCTAAATTAAGCTTAACATCAGGCCACTTAAAGAAAATCAAAGCATTAATATTGCATCTGTTTTAGCAATCTTGAGCTACAAATAATCATTTGATCTTTTATGTTGTAAAATTAGTGTATCGTACTATGTAAACTGAAACAACATAAAAAGTGTAATTACAATGCATTAGCTATTTATTTACTTAGTTGTGAATTGTTTATGGACAGATGAACTCACCGGGACAAGGTTGAAAACAGGATGTTTTAGACACAAAAGAAATGTAAGCTACAAACACAACAAACCCATAACCATATTGCGAAATTGCAAACATAGTAGCTACTTGAAAATGGAGGAGTAAACTAGAAAACAACAATAAGTGATTTCAAAAGACAACTTAGATAATAAGGAGCTGGTAAAGGGGAACTATTTGAAAACAGTCACGTGAACTGTATCATACATATCATATTGCAGAAGCTGTTCAACTTACTAGTAATGCATCATGTCATAATCAGTCCAAATATTTTGATTCTGTGAAAGCTCCACTCTCACACTACTATGTAAACCTGACTGAATCAAGGTAGAAAAGTTGTAGTTTGGATTGTGCGTGATTCTCACAAAACCAGTTTTACTACAGTATCGGGAAAACATTTGGACCCACCTACACCTACTCATTCAAGGGTATTTTTACTAGTTTCCTCATTGTAGAATAACATTGTAGAATAACATAAGTGAAGACATCAAAACTATTAAACAAAACATATGGAATCAAAATATATTTATATATTAGCTACTTCAAAGCAGCCACCCTTTGCCTTGATGACAGCTTGGCACAGTCTTGGCATTCCCTCAAACAGCTTCATGAGCAAGTCACCTGGGTAATTAATAATAAGATACAGAGTGTTGGTTTCAGGCGCAGAGTGCAGCAGATTTTTATTGTAAATATAATCCAAAGAGGTGGCTGGAAGCTTGGTCGTGAAAAATGCAGAAAGTCATACAATGGGAATAAAATAGGCAGGCATAAGTACAGGTTAAGACAATTCTAGGAATCAGACTCAAAGGTAACAGGCAGTTACAGCTCAGTACACTTATATTCCAATATCAATAGCAATTCAAAAAGGCTCAGTAGAGTTGCAGTGAAAACAAACAATACCAAAGAAAGGAAGAAGTGCACAGAACAGAAATAAATAGCGGGGCTTATGAGCAAACAGGTGAGTGAATAGGTAACTAGGATTCTGGTTATGTTAGGAGGGGTGACATGCATTCAAGGGACTGGTGGCTTGTTGGAGGGATTAAGTTGTTCACGGGATAGGTGGCAAGGAAGTGAGCTGAAGACTATGTTTTTCAGTTAAATAACCCTTTTGCTTTGTTAACAATACAAAAATATAAAGTTAAAAACAGCTAATCAATAATACTGAGCATCAAATGGCATTCAATATCAGTGCGAATAGATAGGACTTTTATATTAGATGTTAATATATGCTCAGTAAACTAGCTATTGAACAACAAACTACTTATTATGCTATATCTTTAACTTTGGTTACATTTGAGCACATTTTTAAATAATAAATGAAAATATTTTACCAATATATTCTCCTGGGGTACAATCTCCCCTGGGCAGGGTCAACTGGTCATTAGGGCAGGTGGGGCACAGCCCTGCCCTAACAACTGTTAATTTTATTTATCCAAGATTACTTACTATAATTTATTATTTATGAATATAGCATATTTCTAAATTGCATATCATTTGTGTTAGGATTTTATTTCATGTTCAATGGTCCCTGCGTTGCTGCTTCAGTCTGCGTTCTGCGGATTCGAGTTCGCAGAAGTAGGCCATAGGCTAAGCGTGAATGTGGGGCTAGGCCCTCACAATGCTATGTACATTGCGCGTGGGAAAATATTAACACGCATGCTCAAAATTTAGATCACACGAATTTGATTCCAAGTGAGACTGACAGCAGGTAGCCCCACTACAGCGTTATTTCGTATTTCAAACCTGATTGGCTGTCTCTCTGTCTGTTTGGCGCCAACATTAGTCGGCAAGAAGAGCGAGGAGGGTAGCTTGTCTTAGCTAGCTTGTTAGCTTTACATACGCCAGATAACTTGAGAAAAGGAATAAAGTGGATTTCATACTCGAGCAACGGGTTGAAACCTTAAATTTGGTGGAGAAATTTGAAGTAAAGCGACTTGGTAAAAGTAACCGCGGGTTTAACTTGGAGTGGTTTTTGATGAAAAATATGCTAACGGTTAGCATTCAAAAGAAGGCACTCATCTGTTTTCCAGGTCTGCTATTTGGTGGAGATAATATTTGGTCGTGGACGGGTTACAAAGATTTGAAACATCTTTCTGAGTGTATTACAAAACACGAGAGCAGCGATAGTGTCTGGACAATGCTGTGAAATTGCGCTTACTTGGGAGGGTAAATGTCGCAGACCAAGTTGACAGTGCATACAGGCGCTCCATTGATAAGCATAACAAACAGGTGGAGGAAAACAGGTACCTTCTCACTCGGATCATAACATGTATTAAACTGTGTGGAAAATGTGATACCGCACTGCAGGGACACGACGAGTCGGTAGACTCCCTTAATCCTGGAATATTCAGACTTTGTGTGAGGGCGATTCGAGACTATGAGACTATAACACTAAGAGGCACTATGACGCTCAGCCCATCTTCAAAGGGACATCCGGCACTGTACAAAACGAAGTGTTAGACTGTATGTATGAAGTGTTCAGGGAGGAGATAGCCAAGCAAGTGGACGAAACATAATTTGTTGCCAAACATACGGATGAGCCAACTGATGTATCATGTAAATCACAAATGATGGTTGTGTTGAGATACATGTTGCCTGACATCACAGTGACAGAGAGGTTTTTGGAGTTTGTGGAAGTCAAATATCAACATAATAGCACCAAGTTGGAACCACTGAAGCAGGGAGAAAAGCCGATTGCTCAGACAAATATTGGAGCGGCTGTAATGAGTGAAAACGTCAGAGGGGTACAGACTGCCTCCACACTGAGCTTAACACTGGTAAAACGGCCCTGTCTCTGTTAAGATCCATTCATGAGAACAACCCAGAGGGGGCTTTTGCAGAGACAGTCACTTTGCTGAAAATTATCATAACAACACCTATGACAACATCTGAGTCAGAGAGGAACTTTTCCAGCTTGAAGAAGGAAAAAACCTTCACTCGCAATACAATGGGACAGCCGCGACTCAACGCATTGGCCATGTTGTCCATCGAACGCCAACTGATTCTGCAGCTACACGACTTAATTCCCAAAGTCATCGAAAAGTTTGTCCAGAGGAAGAACTGCAGTGAGTCTTCAACCTTGGTGAGTGAAAGCATATTTTATCATCCTGCCTTTGTGGTGCTGGTTCGTGGGTTGGTCATATTTTTGTGCTGGATCGATTGATATAGATGGTGATGATGGTTAGTATGTCCATGCTTATCTATTAAGGTTGTTGTCATAGAATGGATCTGTATCCCAAAAAAGATCTATTTATACTTCGTTGTGGCCTTCGGTGGTGTTGAACTCATTGCTGTTGGTGTTTGACACCCACAAGGTCTCTGTCTCTCTCTCTCTCTCTCTCTCTCTCTCTCTCTCTCTCTCTCTCTCTCTCTC